>CM062296.1:274278683-274878683 GCA_031216915.1 Pictodentalium vernedei | reverse complement strand
TGTCAAATTTCATAATTTGTATTCACATTGTTTGTACTTGTAGCATAGTTCTCTGTAGTTTTAGACCCTGCATTACAGGCAGGTGTTATCTGTGCCACTTTTGGCAAAAATGGAAAACTGGTTCTCTAGACTACCTCAGCATCACATGGCTTCAGGTAGTCACATCCCATCTTTGTAAATTGTGTCATCCTACTACCTGGGCATCACCTGGCCGCAGGTAGTCATAAATAAGAATTTGCATTTTTGTATTCTTTTAATAAATCGGCCACTTTTAGGGTGGTCCATTATCATCATCAGTTTTTGCTCAAGTGTTATTTTTGCCAAACAAGCTTCTCCCCTGGCGATTATTATTTGTGAGGGGGTAAAAAGGGGTTGCTCACATAAACATTGTTACAGGCTTAAGTTGTAAGCTTGTTCATCACATACAAGTTATAAACCAGATTGCTGGTCAATTCATTGTTGACTGATCAGAATTAACTTTATAATACTGGCTATTATATACTCAGCCAATTAATAAGTACTAACCAGGATAAATGAAATCAAAACCTCAGATTAACAGCACCCGTTTTTTTTAACTATTATATTTATAAACAATGCTACTCTGTGTCAATGAAGGAATTAGGGGACATGCTTCTGTTGAATTAACTGAGACAGGTAAACAATGCTGGTAGAACATGGCATAATTCTGAAAAAAAATTCCAAATATTTACAAAGTACTAATAAAATACTCGGGAATACTAATCTTCTTTTAAAGTAATGAGTATGAATACAAGTATTTGAAATTATATGGGTGAAGTACGAGTACTGAGTACTTTGTCAAAAAAGTGGTACTTGAGTACTACGAGTACGAGTACTGAGTACTTTGGACCCAGCCCTGATGCCGGTTACATAATGCTGTGGTATGAATGAAACAATCCTGGTTAGCAGTTGTCGCCCTTGGATGACCTGACCGACGTCTGTCATCAACATTGCCTGTCTGACGGTAGCCTGACCACAACCTGCTAATCACCAATTGAGTAACGTTGAGAATTTGAGCCACAGCAGTCTGTCTGTTGCCAGCATCCAACATACCAACGGCACGTAAACGTTCGTCACGTGTCAGTTTTCGCATACCTCAAAAGTTGATTGATGAACGAGTTTATACCAAGAAAAGAACGATGAGACCTCCGAAAAAGCCCGTCCAGTACAAATGAAAATTTCAAAACATACCCCACAGACAATAATGCGATGCTTGTGCAAAAAACCTATACGTGTTTTCGTGGGCTGCTGACATTTATGATCCACACTAAACTTGGTAACATATTGATGTGTCCAATCACACATATCCACTACCATTTTCCAAAAATATCAGCATCAGTTTGAATATCCCCTACTTTTTTTGAATAGTATAATTTAATTTTCAATTATTTACTTCAAAGCAACAACTGGTGCTTTGCAAAAAGTAACTGCAAAATAATTTTTTTAAAGTTCTATTGTAGCATAGATATTCCAGTTCATTTTGTAGTCATGGGGGTGGGGGGGGGGGAGGGGTGGGCGGTTAAAATATTGATAATTTCCATCAGTTATCACAGTGTGGCCCTGTGTGAGATAATAATTCATACGAAATAAATTTAATTGTTAAAACACGAAAGGGTTGAAATTTCAATGGATTCAGAGATCTGCATTCATTGAATTTCAATTCTATTTTGTTTGCTTAATTTGAAGTGACTCCTGACATTGGAAATCACAGACTGTGTTCATTCAGATTGTTTCCAGTCAATAAATGTCTCGAAAACAGCTTGAAAGAATGCACTTTAAATACCTCGAGACCAACAAGGTTTTATGCCCTTCAAAATTCAGTCAGTCATTTTACAGCCATGTGTTTTGATGCTTTTGAAAACTTGAAAGCATCAACACATGATGCTGAAAAGAAACAGGCCAAAATCAAAGTGCCAAAAAGTGCATGTCAGGAAAAATTGAAGACTCTGTCTTTGTAACATTGTTAGCAAGCAAGACCTGCAGATCTAATTATTACTCAGCTTAATGGTCAAAACCCTGATCAACTGTGGCAACTTGGATAGGAATTAGTGTCCGATGCTATGACGTGATGTAGTGTTACATTCTTCAGGGCATATTTTTCTAACCCCGTACACACAATCTTTGTTGAACTGGATCATCCATGGACCGGTATTGTTGGTAATTACTGTAATCTGCATGAATGATTTTTAAACTGATTTTTTCCTCACTGGTCCTTATTCACTCTCAATTACCGGCTCTTGGAATGTGAAAACCTATAATATATATCGGTGTGAAAAACCTCAAAATATCCCTCAGATGCAAGGAAATGGGGGTTTTGAGACCCTGAAATTTTAAATTTTCCTACCACGGGCCGACCCATGGTGGTGGCGACTCTTCATCGCCCCATTAAGGACTCATTTATTTTCCCCGAGTTGAAACACTGCACATTTTATACTTGGTCAAATCTTTAAGATGCAAAGAAAATATTATGTCCATGCATTATAATTGTCTAATAATTAAAAATAGCATTATAATGCTTTTTTTTAGAGTTTACTAAGTAAAAGCAGCTTTATTTTTAAAGGCTTGTAGACTACCTTCATGATTATCTCTTGAAACCGACTAGTATCTGCCAAAGAAAAAATAATTTTTTTATCAACGTGTTGATTTGTGTGAACAACCTTACAAATCTTATTATTAATTAGTTCTTAGTTTGTTTTCTTCCAACAGATTGTGTTAAGTTGAATTGAACTGCATGGAAGTCTGATGTGGAAACTGTTTCATATGCATTTTAAATTTTTTTTGTTTAAATCATGCACGTTGTAAAACCATATTCAGAACATATATTCAAGTGAACTCATAAATTTAAAAGTTTGAATGCAGAAAAAGAATTGACAGGAGCCTCTGTGTTTAAATACAAAACTCCTAAATAATTAGTTTCAAATTTAATTCCAGGCAAGAACATTGAGACTTTTAGCAAAGGCTTATCTGGAATGGAATTCTGGAGAACATATCCAAAAATCATTGGATGCTATAAGTTTAGCAAACAAGGTAAGTATTAGTTAAAATATTCCACTGCGACAAATAGTTCTATACGTCAGGCCTGGCTTTTTGAAAAATTTGTAGAAGGTTTAAAATCACACTCCAAGGACCACTTATAGGAGCCAATAGCTCCCAGGGCTCAAATAAGAAATTTGTCCAAAGTTGATACAAATTGACTTTCTTTATAGTCAAATTTGCATTAATTCTGAGTTAACTGGCAGTATTGTACTTGACACACTGTTCCTAACTAATCTTCTTAGGGTAGTCTGACTGAACTGAATAAATTTACGATATTTCTATGTATTATAGTTTCAAACAGCTGCTGCCATTTGAATAGTTGGAAATAAAATGAAGAGAGATTCTTCAAAAGTATTTGTCTCACTAGAAGACAAACTTAACGAAGAGTAACTAGAGTAATTCCAGCTCCATTTTATCATGATCCCAAATCAAGTTCAACACAAACTGAGTGTTGCATTTTATACTGTGGCAAACTTCAGAGAACCGGAAAACACTAAGTACCTACCCCGGTGACCTAAACATGTGTGTCGATAGCGACAGTAATCAACATGGCAATCAGTTCTAACAAAACATTTTTAATTACATTGAGCTTAGGTGTTTGATGTTTTCCCAAAGTTGGAACATCTTTCTACACAGGCTGAACCCTGATTGCACTGTTGCAGACTGAATTATGTTGCTATTATACTACAATAATGAGGTCAACAGGAAGGTGGAGGGTGTGTCAAGACTCTCATTAGAATATTTGCACAGGCTATATTTTCACCTGCGTAGGATTAATTTTGCTTGGGTGGTAGGCAGGTGATAAATTGCCCACCTCATATTTCCAGACTTGATATGTGGCAATGTTGGTCAGTCAGCCTGACTGTCTTTCTGTCAGTTGGTCGGTCTGGGACAAATCGGTTTTGTAACTCGATAATTTTTAAAATTTTTGGTGGATGACATCATTTCTGGTATGCAAGTGTATCTTATTGATGTCTAGCTACATGTTCAATGCAGGTGTTATTCAGACTATTTTTGTTCAGAATTATTGTTCTTCATGGACACTGAATTTGTTGGTTGGACTGTGATCGAGTGTTTAAACTCAGTAACTTTTAAAATACTTGGTAGACTGACAACAGATTTGGTATGTGAGTGTCTTATTGATGTCTTGCCCCCATGTTGAATACAGTTGCTATTTGGAGTATTTTTGTCAGAGTTATTGCCCTTTATGGACTTGAAATCTGTTGCTTGGACTGTGATCGAGTTTTTAAACTTAGTAAGTTTTAACATACTTGGTAGTGTGTCTTATTGATGTCTAGGACTCCTGTTCACTGCAGATGTTATTTGGAGCAGTTTGGCAGGGTTATCAGCTGAGTTATCGCCATTTATTGTCTTGGAATTTTTCTGTTGGTCTGTGACTAAAAAATTTTTAAACTCATTAACTTTTAAAATACTTGGTGGAATGACATCATATTTGGTATACAATTGTATCATATTGATGTCTAACCGCTTGATGGCAGATCAGCTGCCTCTTCATAACTGCTTGGTTGATGTTTGTTTACTGGAGCTAAATTACACTTTCAACAGCCAGGGTTGTATCATGTCAGACAGTTTTACGGGTGGAGGAAGCCAGAGTATCTAGAGAGAACCACCAAGCAGTGGCATGCAACTATCAGATTCTACAACGTACTTACCCAGAACAAGCAGAGTTAGCAGTGGTCGAAGGCAAGTGCGCCATTGATGTGCAGTATGCATTAGTACACAGCACCCTGTTCCCCCATGAGGGCAATCAAGTTTAAGTGTATTGCTCAAGGACACAGTGCAGATCAGGATCGAACCACCAATCTTTCTGTTTAAAGTCTAATGCACTAAACCAATAAGCCACCATTCCCCCGACTGCTCAGTTGAAATATGATATTTGGTAACAATTTTTATTAAATAACTTATCAGTATCAGTATAGTTTGCTTATCAAATCTGGTTTGCCACAAATCGAGAATCTTAACTACCAAATTCATATCATGTCTGTCTCAAACGAGGCCTGAGTACTGTTAGTGACGTTAGATGTTTTTGATACGACAATTTTAATATGCAAATAAAAACTTGGGAGTGCTTTTGCACAGAACATTCTGGAAAAACCTCCCCAAATTATGTGTACATGTCCTTTATCATATTCATTTATTTAATTTCCACTGTCATATAATAAATAAATTATTGCAAGTCATTCCGTCCTGATTTTAGTATTCTGTCATGTTATGAGTTTAGATCTGCCAGATCAAACAAGATGCCTTGTCAGCTCTATGGAATATGACAACCCAGATCAACCGATTGTTCTAATACCCTGTATTTATCAATTCAGCACAGAATATTGATAAAAAAAATATCAAGATACCCGGTATCATTTTCTAACATTTTGATTCATGCTGATCATTGATGATTACAGACATGTGTGCTTCCTCATGAAACATAAGCTTTCCCTGCATTTTATAGATTATCAGTTTGGGTTTTGTTTCTAATTTGAAAAGTTATTTGTATGCCCTCAAATTACTTAAGATGCATTTTGCTAAAAATCAAGATTTTTTTCTATTACCAATGTGCATCTTATCTGGAGCTCCAGTGACACCTCCTCAAGTGTCCCTCCTGAAGCAGCATTTTATCAGAAAAGCCTTGGATACACAACGTCTTGCCCCCATTTTATTCCTTATTTAGAATAGATCATCACACTAAATCTGTTAAATTTTTATACTGTACCAATGACCCAGACATAGCTGGTGCTAACTCTTAAAATATAGGGCCAAACACAAATTTTGCCCCCCAATCCCCAAAATTTGCATCTAAAACCAAAGAAAACATGTCCTGAATGGCCCTCCACACTTCACCTCTACTGCGCATGCGCAGTGTCAAGGACGTTCCGAAATTGGCGCCATTATTCATTCTTAGTTTGGCCCTTCATCAGTTAACATCTGACTGATCTTTGTGCTTGTAAATCTCAGTTTAAATGATGCCAGACACATAAATATTAGTGAAATGGTGATTCTAAGGAGGATATAGAAGGAGGAGAGGAAAAATGTGTGACAGAATATTATCAGGGCTGTAACTTAAAATTTTTTAATGAAATTATGTTAAGTTACCTATTTTCGAGGCAGCAGCCATTTTGTTGTCATTCTTGTTATTTAGTTACACTGATTTTTCAGTGTTTTCCTCTCTCCCTTTCCTTTAAGTCCCCTCTTGCTATTCTCCCATGCTTTTGGCATAGTTTCTGTAATTATTATTACTAAAATTTCTTGGGAGTTTTAGCTGAATAACAGAATGAATTCTGTTCTTTTCCCCATGTTTACGTCTTCACCTATGGGTGGTTAGGCGTTGTGTTCTGCATCTACCATCTGATGTTCTGCAGTTTCTTCCCTGGAAGTCTCTGTTTTGCATCAGATAGTGTATTTTTGGTAACTGATTTCGGGCCTGGGTGCCTGGAGTCTTATTTTAGTGTTTTTACACTCATTGTTTACATTTACAACAGCCCTCTGTGTGAGGGGGGGATTTCTTGAAAATAATATCTTGATGTTAATTTAATCATAACTAGATACATTATTATTGTTCGTAAGTGTTGCATAAATTGTTTAAAATATTTTTAAATTTTTTGTCCACACTTAGGCTTGGGATCCATTGGGGCTCAACGTTACTTTTCAGAACCTTGGGCTGTTCTGAAAAAATATTTTTTCAAAATATTTTGATTTCAATTATTTTTTCTATGTTAATGGATCATATTATTATTATGTATTTTGATTGTCAGGGGTTGGTGCGAGTACCAGGACTTTGTTTTCTTTTCACATTGAAAGGATTTTGATCAATTGTAATAAGAGGAAGTCTTCCTCTGACTTTTATAATCATTCTATATGTAGTCAGTGTACTCGCATTAACTCCTGTTCTGTATCTGATGATTTCGATGACAACATGGGAAGCGTATGTCACGGTATGTTAGTGGGGAATTGGACATTCCGGTCCTTTCCCCGCAGGGTCACTCTACTTTATCAATTTCTATTTCAGACGATCAAGATTAGGGTGATGTATCTGTGATGTCTTCCAACAGTGTGCCTCCGTCGTCACAATTAATGAAGGGCTAGCGGAAAAGTGCTCATGTAAATACGCCAATTGCCTAAGAGGACCCTAGTAGGTTCGACGGCCTTTGACGTCCGCTAGCTCGCCCGGTGTAGCATCCATTCATCGAATGGTTCGGCAGCCGGGTTCGTCCGTTGCGGTCTAGAAGGAGTTTTGGGGTGATGCGAGCACTATAAATCAACCAAATGCACACCCAGTGACGGCAGATTAGAGGTAGAATGGAGGAAGCCTTTTAGTCCGGTTCATAGCTCGTTCTGGTCCATCCGGACGGCGAGCGAGAGAGGCCCCTCTCTCGTACAACAACATCTGGCCCCAGATGTTGTGGTACAAAATGTTTCGCATTCGGAGCATACGTCCGCCGCTCGGGACGCTCCGACATATAGTCAGTCCGGAGAGACTGTCAATAAGGCTTCCTCATTCTCATGGTAGCGCACATGACCGCTCTTGGCTACGTGACCTCGGATATCCAGTCAGCTTCGCCAGTCAGAGAATCATCGGCGACCAGGTCACACCATCCGGTAGCCAGGGACACGAGGCCCGCAGACTCCGGACGTTCGCATAGGAAAGTGTGCGGGAGTCAACGTACACAGAGCTTCTGGCGGCAATGCATCGTAAGATCGCTACTGCACAGGCCTCGGGGACGGATGTGCTATCCTAAATAGCACAGCTTATCGCAGCATCCCAGCAACAACTGAATCTGTCGCATAATGTTTTATCCGACGATGCTGGGTCGGGACGCTCTGCGGAAGCGGGTACGGACGTCCGAAAATTTCATCTGGTCCGACGGGATACCGAAAGGGATTCGGAGGATTTCGAGCTTTCCCTTTCGGAACAACATATGCTGTTGTGTATGTCATCTGACTTGATCTTCTACAGGTTCTTTCGTCGGACCAGAATGCTGCGATGCCGGATAAGAAACTGATAGCGTCGGTGGACTTAGAAATTTTTGGTTCGGTTCAGGGACATCATCCCTCAGTTCCGACATAGTCCAATAATGTCACACAAACTTTCGAATTATTGAACGACGCTATATATTTATTATTATATGCTTGCTATTACCAAGCATTTCTGGTTTCTTGTTCGCAAAGTTACGGAGATGTCTTTCAAAAGTGTGCCTTTGTCGTCATAGTTAATGAAGAGCTAGCGGCAATAAGTGCTCATGGAATATGTCTATCGCCTAAGAGGTCCCTTGTAGGATCGACGGAGTGACATTCGCTAGCTCACCCTGTGTAGCGTACATTCATCGAATGGTTCAGCTGCCGGGTTCGTCCGTTGCGGTCTAGGAAGGAGATTTGGGTGATGCAAGCACTATAATTACTTTAGTACTCACCCAGTGACGGCGGATTGAGGACAGATCGGAGGAAGCCTGTTAGTCCGGTTCCTGGCTTGTCCAGGTCCGTCCGGGCTGTGAGCGAGAGAGGTCCCTCTCTCGTCCAACAACATAGGGGACCGCATGTTGTGGTTCTGATATTTTACATTCGGAGCATATGTCCGGCGCTCGGGACGCTCCGTTATATTGACAGTCCGAGAGACTGTCGATAATGCTTCCTCATCCTCACAGCAGTGCACACGACCGCACATTGGCTACGTGACCTCGAGTATCCGATCAGTTTCGTCATTCAGTGATTCCACGGCGTACAGGTCACGCCATCCGGTAGCCAAGGGACACGAGGCCTATACACTCCGTTCGCTCGCATATTAGTAGTATGCACGGGGTAACGATCACGGAGCTTCCAGCGGCAATGCATCGTAGGACCGCTTCTCCACAGGCCTCAGTGACGGACGTGCTATCCGAGTTAGCACAGTTTTTTCGCAGCATCCCAGCAATCGACAGTTTCTTGGTCGAATCAGGAATTATCCGACGGCGCTGGGTCGGTGCGGTCTGCGGTTGCATCAGGTACGGACGACCGAACGCTTTATAGGGTCCGACAGGATGGCGAAAGGGATTCGAAAGATTTCGAGTTTTCCCTTTTGTAGCATCGGAAGCTGCCATACATATCTTCCGGCATTATCTTCCAGTGATTGTTATTTCGGACTACATTGCTGCGATGTTGGATAAGAGACTTATAGCGTCATTGGACACGGAATTTTGGATCGGTTCAGGGACATTGTCCCTGACTTACCGACACAGTCCAATAATGTCATTAGAACATGCGAATTATTTATCAACGCTATATATATATAAGCCTGCTACCAAGCATGATAGTTTAGTTTCTTGTCCGCAATGCTCATTTCTGCCTTTTATCATTTATACGAATAATTTATTTTGGCAGAACAGGGCATACCGAGAGTTCATATGCGTCTAGACGGTGTGGTTAAAGACTGGAAATAATCTTTTTCGCCGTCTATGTCTTTTCCAACCACAATGTTGGAAACGACAATGATGTCTAATAGACTTAACTTAGACGCTTTATCATACGTAATCCACCTTACTGAGGCGTTATCATTACGTCTTTAAGAGAAAGAATTCCGGGATATGATCCTCAATGTGATTTCTTTTGAGGGCAGTAGTTTGTTCACGTATAACTCCGCCCTTCAGTGGCTGCTTGGAGTTGGTTAGACATGACGCAGCCCTAGCTACATCCACGCGCGTGGATAGTAAGGTGAAGAACTCTCTCAGAGTCGCTTCGTTCTCGGAGAAGCTTCTCTTCGACAGCAACTTTTCAGCAATCCATGAATTGCTCGATTTACACGTTCTCTTGTCTATCTAGTGTAGCAAGAGATTCAGACTGGGGCAAACATTCGGTGGTTGACTCAGAGAGTGCCACTGCAGTTGCCGGATCCGAGTTTTATAATTATGACGGTTGCCAGTCAAACAGGTTGGGATATAATATTGATCCCAACGGATTCGAAGTGCCAGGGTCTTTGGGTTCCACAGTCTCTAAGCAAGTACTTATCTTCCACGGAATAATGTTTTTTTAGGCTTGTTTTATGTCATTGGATGAACATTATTCAGAAACGCATGTCCAAATCCTGTCCGTTAATTCTACAGTAGTGGCGTATCTCCGGAACCAGGGAGGCACTCATTTGTTTCCGTTATTCAATTTAATGGAAAGAATCCTTCTGTTTGTTATAGTACACCAAGTTCTGCTTCGGTCCGTCATATTCTGGGTTGTCTGATTGTATTACCGGACTCCCATTCACTTATGGGTCGCTTGTTGCCGTCAGAATGGACTCTCAACAAACAAGTATTCAATCAGATTTGCTATCAATGGGAGCGCCCAATGATAATTTATTTACGACACAACTTGCTAATCAATTGCAGACGTATGTGTTTGCTTGTCCGGATCTCTGAGCTTATGTTGTTAACGCTCTATTGATCTAATAGGACGGAATGATAGGATATGCGTATCCTCCTGCGCTGTTGTTTCAGCAAGTATTGCTAAGATAAACAACCACAATACATTTCTGTTGATAGCATCTCTGTCTTCACAGAGACCGTGGGTAAATTTACTCTGATGTCTACTGTGGGACTTAACGCGAAATCTTCCTCCATGAGAGGATCTTTTTTCGCTGGGTAAAATCGTGTCATCTTTATCACAACCCGCAAGGTCTCAACCTTCACGTATTCCGTTGTGTGGTCCTTATTGCATTGTAAGCATTGTACTGGACGAGCTTTGGACGCGATTTCTTACTATAGGAGAACCTCTTCTTCGCTTATTATGCGGCTAAAGTGGAGGCTCCTCCGTCGTTGGTGTAGGGATCACTATGTTGATATTGTTGATATTGTCCTCCATACTAGTCATTGCAACTTTTTAGTATACTTGTTTGACAAGATCTACTGCAGCCTGTTATTATTAAGGTTATAGGTTTATGTTACCTCATACCTATGCACTCTATGATAGTTTACAATTGAGTCTTATGTCTCTTTATCTAAGTCAGTTAGTAACTTTTCGATAAATAGACTTAGAATCATTAGATTAAATTCCTATACGGAATTTGACTTCGGTTCTAAATTTAGCTAAGTAATCATTTGAGCCTCTGGAAACAGTAGTTTTCAAATTCTGACCTTTTAGACAGTAATTCTGTTGGCTTCTCTTTTACTGAAGAGTCAGTGAGTTTCATGCACTATCGGTGGATGATTTTCACTTTCGTAGTTTCGGAATCACTACTTCCTTTACTATTTAGGTTGGATTTTCGCATAAGAGTCAGGCTCCTAATTAATATCCGGAACCTATTTTTATTAAGGTCCTTCCGTCTTCGTACGGGCATAGGCCTTTACTCTGTCCGGTTAGAGTTTATGTATTTATAAACAGATATCTGTTTATTACTACGGGCGTAAGCTTCTTCTGTCTTTGATGCCTAATAGAAGGACGTTATGCTCCATTCTATTGCTAATGGATTCAATTAACTATCGATACTGCTTATGGTATATCATTCACTCAGCAGTTGTGTTTGAGATTTCGGCTCATGAAGTAAGAGTTCTTCTACATCTTGGGCTTACATTAATAGTGCCGCTATTATAGATTTTTGAAGGCTGCTCATTGCGCTCAGCCATCCACATTCATGAATTTTTATCTCAGAAATATCGAGTCCATTTCTGGAGGCCTCTATTGTTAGGTCTATTATCTACTGCTCAGAATGTCATTCACTTAACAGTTGCTACTATAGCTAGGTAGGCTGTCTGTTTCGGCAGTGACTCCGTTCTGCTGCCCTCTTCGCTCTGGGCTATTAGACCCAGGGCAAGAAAAAGGGGGGGGGGAGGGTGTTCCCTTGGGTCACCTGTTTTACTATGAAAACAAGGGGATACCTCCTCCGGAGTTAGTAATTCTGAGCTGTTATTGGGATGGTTGTTTAGTGAGAAGTTTATGTTTTAAAAATTCATTCAGGTCTTAGTTTTTAAAGTATAGCTTTTGAATATAGCACGTGTCAACGGACATTATTATACAATCCTCAGACACTTTTAAGGAGTATTAAGAGTCTCTATTCTCTAGACTTACTTTATTTATTGGCTTACTTTAAAAATTATTAGTATAAGGATTATACTAGATATTAATAGAGTACATGGATGTATTATGCTCAATTTTGGAAGGTGTTGTATCTTTCTAATTTATCATAAATAAGAAAGATACATGTAAGGCCTTATACTTCTTTTTCCCTAGAGGGGATGACTCTATTTTATATAATTGAGCGTATTCCATCTTGCTCTATGTCCTTGGCCCTCCAGCCTTTTTACTATTCAGCTATGTCTTGGTCATTGGTACAGTATAAAAATGTTAAAAAATTTATAGTAATTTATATATTTTTTATACTTACCAATGACCCAGACGGGGATGGCCCTCCCAGGAGTTGGGAACTCTTACCTCCCCGCTGAGTACATAGCGCTTACCAGGCACTGGTTATAAGAATGAATAATGGCGCCAATTTCGGAACGTCCTTGACACTGCACATGCGCAGTAGAGGTGAAGTGTGGAGGGCCATTCAGGACATGTTTTCTTTGGTTTTAGATGCAAATTTTGGGGATTGGGGGGCAAAATTTGTGTTTGGCCCTATATTTTAAGAGTTAGCACCAGCTATGTCTGGGTCATTGGTAAGTATAAAATATATATAAATTACTATAAATTTTTTAACTTTTGTGGATTCTTTAGAACATTATACTTTATTAACCCTTTACCTAACCTGATAGCCAGTGCTATTCACAAAAATGGCCATACAAAGCTTTATTAAACATAGCTTATGGCCCATCTCTATAATGAGCTCATTGAGCTCAACCCAATGAGGAGCCATGAGCTATGTTTAAGATGCAAAAAATTGTAATTTTTTTAGTCATTTGCAACTTTCCAATGTTTTGCAAAGGGTTAGGTTAAACACTGTATTTATGTAATTTTGCATTTACATCTTTTTCTGACAGGAACTTCCTCATCCAGCTGGTTACTTGATGAAATTGAAAATTTCAATTTTAGCAGAAGAGGCAACAGAAGTCTTACAAAATGGTAAGTATTCCGTACATTTGATTTTCTTTGTAGGAACTGGATATACATGTAAATGTGTCAGAAACATGTATAAAATGAGGCAGATAAGTGTCCAAGTGTCTAGTTGTGAGAAACACCATGATGGTTTCAAATCTAAGCATCATCCAGGGAGAAAAAAACATGATGGTTTCACATCTTGTTGTCCAACTCATTAATTAATGCCTTCATTTGGAGCCCAGAACTGAGTGCTGGAGATCAGATATTGTTGTTATTCAATGTTACAGTGTCAAAGCACTTTTTTCTGACATTATTATTGTGTCAAAGACATTTTGGCATCAAGTTTTCCTAGATTATCTATTGAATCAGTTCCAAACTTTCAAGGACCATTCAGTATGTAATGGTAATGTGCATCATTTTGTTTTTCAGTTCTAGTTTGATACTAGATAATGCATTTGATTACTTCCATACTTCCATCGATTGTTCATTGTAATGGTAATGTGTATGTTCCTATTTTAGATCTGGCACAATTATTTTTTCTTCTGTTTTCATATTAGACTGGAGTTTTTAAACTTCCTTTTACAAACTGCCCAAACATGATGGTCTCTTCTGTTTCATTTGTAGAACATTCACATTTTATGCTTAAATTCTGTCCAGAATGCTATACTTTTACACACTTTGTAGTAATGCTTGGTCTTTAGTTTCAGTCCTTTTTGGTTGGAGTAGTCCTTTAATTATATCACACTGCAGAAAGTTTTAGTTATTCTTTACATTCAAAGATGACATGTATTTATGATGCCCCCAAGGCAAGTTTCAAAGATTATTTTGTAGATATTTGTGTCCACGCACACTTTACTATTCATTGCAATATAACCCATTGAAGTGGTTGTTTGTAAACAATGAATTTTTGGAGTCTCAGTGAATTGTAATATTTTTAAATTTCTAGAACTATTACATGTACTAGGATAATTTGTTATCGGTATTGTTGTCCTCCTGATTCCTAAAAGACTTGATAAAATTTATATTTAAGAGATCATTTAACATTTAATCAGAAAGTGGTAACATCTACTCGAATGAGACGGCAATGGTATACTAAGGTCTACCTTACTGCTGGTCATGAAGTTTTTTGTTTTATATTTCTCAATATCAAATTTTCAGTAACTCCTGGAAGTAGTACACGCTTATTTCATTGTACTAAGTGTTTTATCTGTCAGCAATATATAACCATGACCTTGCTGCTAACACTCATTGGTACAAGTCCATTGAAAAGGAAAACAGGATAAAAGGATTAGATTTTCATGGTGTGCAAGCATGACAATGCTGAAAGTAAATTCTTTTTAATCATAAAAACAATTGTTACTTAGAATTCAAGCTTGCATCTCATCAGATACCGGTACTATCAAGGAGCACAAATGCATAAATCTGGAATTGGGTTTGTTTATTGCATATTTGATGGAAATAACTGCCCAACAAAACATGAAATTTGCCAGTGTGTAATTCAAATGAATGCTGGTATTATTTTGAAATGGTGAAACAGATGAAATGATTAATTATCTATTTATAATAATTAACCTTTGAACCCTAGCGGCCACTTTTCTGGCCAAGAACACAAAACGTCATAACGTCATTAAATAGGATGGCTGTTCAGTAAATGTGAGGGGTTGACCAATCAATATTTTCAACGTGCAACCCCGAGGCTGCACATTGAAAATATTGCTTAGTCTACCCCATATAATGAATATGGACTCTTCTAATTGCTGCCATTGAACTGGCATGGAAGATACCACCAGAGTTTAAGGGGTTAATAAGAAAAAATGTTCTTTTCTTTTTTAGAACACAGCTAGTGTGCTTTCTCATTCAAAGGAAAGTAAAAAGGCTTATCAGTAGGAAGCCACAAGCTTTGTTTTGGAGAAACAATAAAGTTGAATGATCCTTTTGGGAATTTATATTACAATTCTTGGTGTGAATTGTAGTTTCTGTAGTTTATGTAGTTCTGAATGCAAATAAATAGGGAAGGCCCATTAAACAGTCATATAAGTACAATAAATATATTGATATTTCAGTCCTTAGTGATATGTTGAAACATCCAGAGAGTCATTTAGATTTGTTGTTGAGTGCTGTACAGCTCTTCAAAGAATATGAAAGGTAAAGTAAGGTATAATTTATCATATTATTTTTCAATTAGATCATCAGAGAGATTTGCAAGAGATTTATTCAGAGCATCCAGTGGGTTATTTATGAGAGTGACAATCTCTTTTTGAAGCATTTGATGTTTTTCACTGTCAGACATCTTTTCTACAACCTCACTGAATTGTAAAATCATCTGACTGGTGAGAATTAGGGTCATGACAGTGCACATTTCATGATGATTCAATACCCCCAAAGGAAAGTGCCACTTTTTTACTTTAGGGCCCTGCGAATCAGACTTTCCCCATTTGAATCGAATACAAATCAAATCGTGTGTTTAAGGTTCAATATTTCAAACCAAATTTGAATCAAATCAGACATTCAATCAGTATATGTGGTCAGAGATTTTCGAATGCAGCTTAATGATTTGAAATAATTGTACATTTGGTGAAGATATATAGTCAGGGTTTTTTTAACACAGATAACACGGTAAGTTCCTATGGATCGAGACAGAAGAGGAAGTGATTAGTAGTTGTATAATAAAATGGAATACATAACCAGAACGATATTGTGGTCATTACTGTCTACATTTATACAAACAAAAGTTATTTGTAGATTAGCAGAAGCCACGATTACCATACATTTAAAAATAAGGAACAGGTCAACCATTTCTACATTATCGTGATGCCAATAAAAAATGGAACCAGTGCCAGTAGTATGTGTTTGCGGTGACAATGTCTTTTATCTTGATAGAGTTATTCTGCATAGTTCACAGTTGACATGTCTTTTGCGTTCCCGCCCTTTCAAGCCCACACATTGTTAAGCCATCTGTACAACTGGTACACACACATGTATTCTGACATAATGTCTGCTTGGTTGCCCCTAATGATTTTATTTATTTGTGCCTGGCTACTGACCTTTAAAATAATAACCACCAGACAGCTCTGACTGACCAGTTAAGTATAATATTCTTGATATTAATGTTATTGGCGAGAAATAATGACCACATATAATGATACACATGACAAGAAAGGACATAAGTTTCTGTAATCATCATTAGGATATTCAATTTCAGTATTTGGCAGTCAGGTATTCAAAAATCAAACTGAATGGAAAAGGACAAATGATTCAAAATTTGAATCAAATTCAAAGATTGTAGGTTCCTAATGAACATGCATCATGACACAGTCTGCTTTGGTATTCTGCCTCTCAGTTTCCTGTTGCAATAGTTTGATAATGACATGCAATGTTTGTGGTTGTTTGTTTCCTTATTTGTTTGTTTGCCTTAAAAAATACTTAAAGAATCCTATGTGGCATTGCGCTGTCCTGTAAACAGTTTCTTGATTATGACCTGTTTGTTATCTGAGAGGTACCATTAATCAGTCAGCAGTTCTGAAATCCTCTAGTGACTTAATATGCCTCAAAATCAAAGCCTACAGTAAGCTGTGATGTAAATTATACTAATTAGAAAATTTTGAATAACCAAAAGTGATAAATATAAAGATACATGTAAGCAAAAAATGGGAAAATAGCAAGGGTTTTTTTTCTGTGAAGTGCCATATCAGTGTAAACAACTATTGTAAAGTCTGTCTATGGGTCATATGAACACAGCAAGTGTCAACACAAAGCACATTTGAATGGCTCAAAATAGGAAACTACAAGTCCAAACCACTAATGCAGCAAATTATGTAACAATATGCAGTAAATCAGTTCAAAAGCAAGGTAATCATGATAATAGTGGCCAGAGTTTTATTGAAAGAAATAGTTGAGAATTCCAAGTAATTTAGCAAACATTTTTGTGTATGATATAAAGCAGTGCTCAACTTATGGAATTTTGAATTTCAGTTTGAATTTGAATTGATGTATTGAGCACAAAAACACATATATTATATTATATTTTGCTGTAAACAAAACATAAATATGACATACAGTGGAGATGGATGATAAGAATGATTGATAAAAGCAGATGGTGAAGGAGAGTGAGATTGAGAAAGCGAATGATCAGATGAGATAACTGGGATACTTACATATGATAATGATTTAATGAATATGATAAATGATGCAGTGGTGTTTGAAGTATGCAGCTGGCGATGAGGTGGAATAATAATAAATTAAGTAGATAGAAAGTTCGACCTGAAACAATAACAAAAATAATATGAGATGTGTGGCAGATAATAAGTGGGAAGTTTTTTCGAAAAGTGGGGTATACTGGATTGCACCTGTCTGTGTGTTTGTCTGTGAATCTGCGTGTCTGTTTGTCTGCACTCAGATGTCTGTTCGTGTTATAACTTGAACATTACTGCTCAGATTTCAATGAAATTTCATACAGATGTTCACTGTCCTGAGATCTTTAAGGAGCATCAGCCATTTTGCTTTTTAAGTATTTTTTCCTGGGAGTTATGGCCCTTTGAATATACAAAAATAGCCTATTTTTTGTCTGTTCACCTTGTATCTCAGGTTTGGGTTATCGGATCTCAATGAAATTTGGAATGAAAATTGTTTATGGGAAAGGCTTTCAAATGAGTCTCGAATCATATTTCTTACTTTTCACTTTTTAGACAAATCCCCCTCCCCCTTTTCAACTTTGAAAATTTGCTGTTTGCCTCATAAAATGGCCAGTTTTTTGTCTGTTCACCTCATATTTCAGGTTTGGGTTATCAGATTTCAATGAAATTTGGAATGAAGATTGTTTATGGAAAAGGCTTTCTAATGAGTCATGTCTCTACAATAAAACAAAGAAAATACATGCAAATCACCTCCCAACATGTGGCATTATGTTTTTGTTCTCTATCTCTTATGTGGATGGTGCAATCATCACTAGACCTCAAAACACGGTGTTTCTGGACTTCACAATTACTTCTGGGTGGGGGGAGGGGAGGGGGTGTTGTAATTTTTGCTGTAAAACAGAGACAATTTCACATCTCCCATTTTGATAATCTGATTGACACAAACTATTGGAAACAGGTGTACATGGATCTCACAATTTCTACTGGGTTGGATTTCTCTCTGCTGTAAGACAAAGACAATAAACCCCTATCAGTGTATGTCTAGTGTTGAAAATATGTCCATCTTAACATTTTCAGAGAAGAGGGGGTGGGGGGGGGGGGTGCATATGCCATGCTTAACATGGTCTTCTTAAAGGAGTGTTGCTCCTGCTGTAAAACAAGGAAAATACATGCAAATCACATTCCCACTTGTAGCATTATGTCTTTGTGGAGGGGGGGGGGGGGAGGGGTGGCGGTAATTTAATTTCTTGCTGTAAAACAAAGATGATAATTTTGCTGTTTGCCTCATAAAATAGCCAATTGTTAGTCTGTTCACCTTGTTTGAGTTATTGGATCTCAATGAAATTTAGAATGAAGATTGTTTATGTGAAAGGCTTTCACAGTATCATGGTTTATTTCTTCTCGTCATTGGTTGGAGGTATGCAACGTGGGGGTATACCCCAGAGCACCCCCCCCCCCCCCCTCTTGTTTCTAAATGGTCGAGGCTCTTGTTATAACTTTAATAATATAGTTGAATGGTCACCTACCTAAAGGAAATAACTTTGGGAGAAAAAATCATAACTAACTGTTCCACCACAATCTGTTTGAGAGTACCTAAGGACAGTTTTTAACCTTCAGGTTATCAAAAAGCCTTCTTCTCGTATCATAATATTTTTCACAAACTAGAAAAAATGTAGGCCTCATTATCAAGAAGATCACATTAATTGCATGTGCGTTTTTGTGGATCAATTTTCTTTGGCCACCTGTATCTACAAGTTTCTATGTGTAGGCTATGAGCTTGCACTTTTACTCTCATGAGAGCTTTCCTATAGGCAGAAGATTTAATTAGATCAAGTATTTTTCAAACTGAAAACTGTTTTGATATTTGTATAAGTCCTTAATTCAGAGTTTTGACATTTGAAGGTATCCTTGATTGCATTTGACACAAACCTTTCAATTTTAATAGGATATTATGTGTTTTTATTATTCCATGTCTCACTATAGCCACAGGCATGAAGAAGAGTTCTTACACAATCTAGAGTAATGTTTTGATTAGAGAACATGATTTCTACATTGCATAGGTATGAATTGCTCACCAGTGAATCATCGTTCAATTTAATTTTTCTGCAGAAGTTTCTCAAAACTTGTTTAAATATGTCGATTGAGATAGGTTACCGTCCAGTTTCACCACATAACATGTATTGCTAAATTAGAGGCTTTAGAGTTAACCTCAAGTATATTTTTGTAGAAATTCAGAACTAAGGACTCAAATGGGTCCTTATCATAATGGTTCATTAATGTTGTATTTGTTAAACAGTCTTGGATATTATTAAAGAATGTTCCCCAAACTTCACAACCATATATGAATATTGGAACAATTGTTTTATCACACAGGTCAAGCGATTATTTTATGGGTAAGTCATTGTGGTAAACACATTGTTTTAGTTTAAACAGAACATGGTAGACTGTGTTTTTCAAATTTATAATTGGCTTTTTAAAGGTACCACCAGATGAAATAGTTATCCCAAGATAGTTATGTTCATTTGCACATTGGATCAAGTTGCCTCCCATAATAAATGTTTCTTGACAAGATTGAGCCCCGTTGGTTATTTTGATTATTTTAGATTTTTCCGGATTGATGTTTAGTTTCCATCTATGACATTACACTTGAAATGAGTTCAGGCATGATTGTAAACCAATTGAAGATTTACTTATTAAAATCATGTCATCTGCATATAACGGGCAACTAACATTTTTGGAACATAGTTTAGGAGCATCAAACTCAGTCGGTGGTATGAATATGTTTTGAATATCATCAACATATATGTTAAAAAGTGTCGGACTTAGATTGCAGCCTTGTTTCAATCCAGTGGAACAAGAAATAGCAGCAATAATTTTATTGCTGTTCTGGGGTTTGAATACATTGCTTTTACTATATTTATCATTTTAGAGCTAATGTTATTATTATACATTTTTTGTAGAGCCCCCCCCCCCCCACCAACCCACACCCCTTGCCTACTGACACTATCATAAGCTTTTTTTAAATCAACAACATATAAATATAATGGTTCAGATTTGATACCAGTAGGTTTCATGATATATTTATCAATAAGCGCTTTCAGTGTATGTACATGATCTGACAGGCATTTGCCCTTTTCAAAACCAATTTGATACCCAGATTTAGGGGCGCGGTGGCGTTGCGGTAACCGGTTCTCGTCAGATCACCGAAGTTAAGCAACGACGAGCGCGGTTTGTAGTTGGATGGGTGACCATTTCAGCGACTGATTCGTGCTCCTGCATTGTGTCCTTAGGCAAGGCACTTAACCCCGATTGCCTACATGGGGGCACGATGACGCTGTGTACCAAGGTGTACTGCACGTCGATGGTGCGCATGTCTTCAACCACTCTAACCCTGCCTGTGCCGCGGTGCAGAGTTCAGACTTACGATGTTGGAGAGCTGACAGCTGCTCGTCGTTGCTCGGTGGTTTTCTCCGGGTACTCCGGCTTCCTCCACCCGTAAAACTGTCACCGACATGATATGACCCTGGATGTTAATGTGTCGTTAAACCCTAATAATAATAATGATACGCAGATTTTGTATTCTCCCTGAATTCAATAAGGTGATTATTAATGATTGCTGACACAACTAATTGTAGAGATACCCCAGTAGTGATTGGAGTCACACACATCATCATTTTTGAAAATAGGTTTTAGCGTACTGAGATTCCAATCTTAAGGATATATACTGGCATTATAAATAGTATTGAAAAGCTTATTGAGTAAAGGAAGTAAAAAAGATTCTCTGCAGTTCAACATGTAATTTGATATACAGTCTATGCCTGAACTCTCATTTTTGGATAGATTTTTTGTATTGCATGAGAAATTTCTTCATCCCTTATTGGATATGAAAAGGGAGTGTGGTGGCTCAGTGGTTATGGCATTGGACTTCCAACTGAAAAGTCAATGATTCGATCCCTATCGGGGGTAACTGCATTGTGTCCTTTGGCGAGGCACTTAATCTTGATTGCCCACGTGGGGGCATGGTGGAGGTGTGTACTAAGGCATACTGCACTTCAATGGTGTACTTGTCCTCAACCAATGCTAACCCTGCTTGAGTGGAGTTCGTACGTTGGGAGTCTGACAGTTTTTTGCCATGGTCAGTGGTTCTCTCTGGGTACTCCAGCTTCATCCACCCATAAAACTGTCCAACACAAGCTGACCCTGACTGTCAGAAGTGTCATTAAACCCCAATAAATAAATAACTGGATAGGAAAATTTGTTAAATATATCCAGAAGATTATTGGTTGACATGCTTGACTTCACTTCTCCTGTGCATTCTAATACATTCATAAAGTCGTCAACCCAAGTTGCATGTATTTTTGCTGAATGATCCAGGACAGCCTTCTCTTGGAATTTCAAAATAAGGTCCCAATAAGTTTTTGGATTTTGACATTATCTTATTAATTATTTTGCTCTTAGTTATCCTAATTTGTTTCTTTATTTCCTTTTTCAAGGTTTTCCATAAAGTGCAATATCCTATCTCAAGGTTTGGTCAAAAGGATTAGAGCTTACCCGTTTTGCCATATTTTTAACCGTTTTAAATAAATCATTGCAGTTTCTTGGTATTTTTTTCTTGAATTCATTTTTGTTGTTTGCATATTAGTTTTGAAATACAGACTTTTTCTAGCTGCTTTTAACAAAATATTTTGAAATCATTGACAGCCTGATCAACACCTAAATGGTCACTTGAATAATTGTGTTTCAGAAAAATGTATTCCTTTTTGTTTCTTCTAGGGCACTGGAGTAAGCAACATCACTTTCATTGGTCCAAATAAATTTGCTTGGTAGTTTGACATCACCAAGTTTCCTACCATTCAATATCGTAGTTTTACTTGCAATGCAGAGGTCAATTAAGGATTGTCCTCTTTCATTTGGTGGGTGAGTGTCTAAATTATTTCTGTAGATGGGGGTATCTGGTGTGAAATCATTGGGCAGAGCAAATAGTTAGGGCCCTTATCTGTTACCAAAATTGAGTTTAGGAAGTTACTTGTCTATGTATTAAAATCACCCAGTATCAGGCAGTTCCCATTTTAGAGAATTCTGCAAGATCATTTTATACCACTGATAAAATATCTCTTTCTGAGGTGTATCTAGAATTTTCAGGACTTTTGTAACCAAAGAAAACAAACATCTCCTTTTCATATTGAAAGAAATTTTCATTCAACTTCAACCACTGAAAATCAGGATATCTGTTTGTCTGGTAAGTTGTACCAGATCTGATTTCTTTTTGATAAGGACAGTTATTCCCCCTAAGTTATGCCTTTTTAAACTGTAGTTTGGTCTCATAATATTACGGTGTACATATCCATCTATACAAGCTAAATTTCCATCTTTCTCTGATGAGCATGTCTCTAAGAGGCCACAAATATGTTTTTTTAATAAATCCAGTTACATCATCATCTTTAGATTTTGAAGAATGAGTTCCTGAGACTTTTTCAATTAGACATTGTATAATGTTCCAATAAGAGTAAAATCCTTGGCCTCTGATTGGATGAGAGCTGGCATAGTTTAGTTTCTTTTATGTTTATGACTCCAATAGCAAATGTGACCATCTGACGTCACAACGCGAAATTTGAAATGACGGACCCCATTTCGTAATTGCTTCATCAATGGAGTGACTAGCAAACCGCGATCACAAGTTTAGTAAATAAGCCTCTCATGTTTCACGATGTTTGGGTAGTGTCTTATTGGAACATATACGTTATTGTGATGATTTGACGGTAACATGGTCTGAGGTTTGCAGCTCAGAGCATTATGTTCAACCTCGCTGCTTCACGTTTCTGTTGAGCATAAGCTCTGAGCCGCAAACCTCAGCCCATGTTACTGTAAAGTCATCACAATAACTTGTATTCCATGAACTGATTTTTAAGTCACACAATTTCATATTACTCTCTCAAATGAAAACATTAAATATTATAAACCTATGTAAATTGATCAAAAATTTAGACAGCTTATTAGCTCAGTGTTATGTGGTAAACAATAACTATTTCCTAAATGCATAAAAGTGAGGCATGACCATTGTAAATGTGACCATATTTTTAATCTATGATGTGACTTTCGATTCCAATGATTTTTTACATTGTTCCTCTTCCATCTGTTCCGTCGTTTAGAATAGAAGCGCTTCTGGTTATTTTGATAACTATGCTGAATTCCTGAAACCCTGAATAATTTGGTTTTGATATTCTTTGCTATAATTTTTGTACACTCAATATCGGGATGTCGTTTGTCACTATAGACGTTTGGATTAACTTTCAGGTCTTCATGTTTCACAAAGTGTATTTCTGATGTTTCAGCATGCTTTTCCACCAGAACAATGTAAGCCATTTCCAAAGGTATGTGTTTCTCGAGAAGACAGCAGGCTATGAAAACATTATTTTTGTCATTGGCCAGTGTTTTCTTATTTCAGCTATTGCTCCAAACATTTCCTCTGCACATACATTATGACTCTTCAGTTTTATATCATTTGACATTACATGAACGATTAAAACTTTGGGAGGTGAATCCTTAAGCATAGTTGTAACTGTTGACAGAACTTTAGTATTGCGTAAGTCATTATCTTTTTTGAAGTAAAATTTTGATCCTTAGATGATTATAACTAAAAGTTTAGCTGCCAGGCACTAAGATATCAAGATTAGACTCTCTAGCCGTAATTATTACTCATTTTTAGATTTTTGTAGAGAAGTGTCATGTGAGATTTCCACCTCTGTCACTGGTGCACAAAAATTGTTGCTATACTCTTGAGATGTTACCAGTATTTGGATTACATGTTGGTGTCCTTGGTTGAGTTGGTTCTGCAATAATTTGATCTTTAAGTTCTTGAATTTGTTTCCTACAACTGGCACACTGCACATCTAAATTTCTATTTCTTCCAACCATCTTTTGTTTTCCAATTCTAATTTGGTCTTCTGTTTCTCAGTGTAATCTATTTCAGCATCTTTCATTCTTAGTTTCTTCTTGAACGTAGTTATTGAAGCTTCTTTTTTCTGCCCTGAGAAGTTCAATTGTGAATGATGCATCACATAGTTTTCTTTGATATTTCTCAATGACCGCATTTGTTGAATTTGCATTATTGCTGTCAGAAGTTGACTTCTTTCCTTGTTTGTCCTGGACTTGATTCACTTGGACAGATTTGCTGCTAAGTTCAACTCCAATTTGACACTGCTGTTCATTGCTGCAGGCTAAGGTAAGCTTAGTTTCATCATGTGTTGAATTAATTAGGTCCATCGATTGTGATTCCAGTCCCATAATGATATTAAGTTCAGGTGACATGAATTTCATTTATGGGTATGAGTTTTAGGGAATCATTTTTACTAACAGTTATGTTGGTCTGAGTTTCAACATTTTGAGATTTTGTAGGTTTCATTGTAACATCAGATTTAGAACATATATCTTTTAGAATTTTGCTTGTATATTCATACCAAGATTCACAGTTTTTTCTGATGATTCTGTGTGTGGCAAAACAAAATCATCCTCTGTATACTCCAGTTACATATCACTGCTAACAAGAACATTCCCATGTGGTTCAACCTGTTGTACATTCAATTTTGTGAATTTTTTCAACTCTTGAAGTTCTTCTAATTATAAAATTTCCTGATAGTCATTTAGAGATAATTTTTTTCCCATTTTTGTCATAAACATATATGGTGTTTTATTCAATATTTGCAGATTTAAGAAATTTTACAGCCTGTCTAGCATTGGGAAATCTTTATGTGCATTTCCTTCAATCCCTCAACTTCAGGGGCAGCTATCGACCATTGAAGGAATATTCCAATAGTTTGCTCTTCAGCTACTGCATGGAACTTTTTGTTTGCTTGTCTAAGATTGATCTGTCTTTAATTTACAGGGCCCATTTTATTTGCTACACAGTTGTTTAGTATTGCTTTATAGACAGATATTTAATCATTGACGAACCTCTATCAGTATCACGAAGTTATGCGATTTCAACAATTGAATCAAGTCCATGTTCTATATATCTCACCATCTATATTAATTTCATAATGGTTTGTAGTCCACGACTTTGGTATCTGCCATTGCCCCCTTTATGGTATTAGAAAGCCATTGTAAACATTATAAATGGAAGATTTTTTGTGTGTTTCTTTATCCCTGTTTTTATTTTCAGTTACCATTGTTTATCATTATGTATCCAAATCCATTGTCAATCCAGTTTTTCTGATTTTCTAACACCTTTTGAATTGATCAATCCAACAGTCAACATGATTGATTTTCATACTGTGTAGCAGGACTTTCTAATTTAGTAACACCTATAGGTACAGTAACAAACAGAGCACATGTTTTGACTTTCCTACAGAACATGAATATAATGACATGCATTTCTACTGAAATACTGAACAACAAATTTTTAATGACTACCAGATGCAAGATATAATCTGGAAGCCATTATAAGTGCCTATTTATATTATTCTTGTATTATATATTATTTTTACCTATCACATGCACATTGGTTTGTGGCCAGGGCAGTCCTTGCATACTCTTGAATTCCCAAATAAAAATACATGGTGAAATATAAGTACTGGGACTAGAATTTGACAAAATTAAATAAAAATACAGAGGAAAATAAAACTAGCAATTCCTGTTCATATTATGTTGAACTGTCAAATATACTTGTGCACAGCTCACCTGAGTTGAACATGTGCTTGTAGACATGTACTGTCTATTGAAATCATAAAGGTATCAACTGCAATTCTTGAGCATTGCACCTTTATGTTTTCAAGGATGAAATATGTCATGGTCTACAGGGAAAAAACAATCGCCCACAAATGCCTATATGGCATATATTTGGCCACAGATACCTGTGGAGAATAGAGGAAGAAATTAAATGTGGACAGACTCTCTACTGTTGTTGCTTTGATACATCACTACCCAGCAAACATGATTTCACTTGGCACCGTGTTTGAATGCAATGGCCGACAAATAAGCTCCATAGCATTTGACCTAATACTGGGAATAATTACTCATCTGGTAACCTTTGTAAAACAGATCATGTAATTTTGATAAGATGTCATATTGGTCACACAAGACTTGCACAATTGTTTTTGTTAGAGGGTAATATGTGACCATAATATGTTCCTTACCAGCAGGGGTTGACCAAGGAACATATTATTTTGCCCTGTACAGATTTTAATCTTGTCAGACGGCAGTATTTTAACATTGTGTCTCTCATAAAATTCTGTCATTCCTCAAGGAAATCAACCTTTTTAAATTGCTCTTATTCTTTTACGCTCTCATCTCCTCATATCTTTTCAACAGGTTGATTTAAATAACATTCTGTAAACCACTGATCTCATTTTCTCATTACTGTGTTCACTAATTATTTATTCCTCTTGTTCTTTCCAGATTTTACTGAATCGTTTTATTTCACGGAAGATTTCAGCCTCTTTTATACTACATACCTTCTTATTGCCATGATAAAGCCTTAGATGCTGATGTGGCATAAAGCACCAATAAATATATAAATACATGGCAGTGCTGCCATGTTTTGGTAAAAAATACAGACTCAAATTAGCAACAGGATGAAAAATCTTCCAGAAAATAATGAACATTGATGTATGTTTATCTGAATAAGAAAGTGTGTATGTACAAAGTAGAATTTGCATTTTAAAAAATTCTCTTCTGTTTACATGTAGTATCTCAAGCAGCTGATGTCAAAAAGTTCATTTGGGAATTTTGTCGGCTAGAGGATTGATGATGATTTACCGATCACAAATGTTTCATTGGAGAAAGTTTTTCTTTTTCGTCAGCTCTTTGAGTACTGAGATTGCATTAACTCTTAAACCACTGAGTATTTTTAGAAATACTTTTCATCAAACCCAGTCATGGCTGCTATTTACATCTGAATTTGATGAAAAATTCATAAAAAGGTTAATAAACATTTTACTAAAGAAAACTAGTCAAAAATTGATTTGATTTACAAGGAAAGATGTGGTAAAAAAAACTCCAAATTATATCAATTTTTTTCATTTAGTGATTTGCGTTTTTTATGGAAAGGAGGCTGTTCTGGAAGAGCATCATACAATCAACTGACCTAACTATGAATCTGTAACAAGCCTCAGTAGATGCAGGTAATGTTATTTTGTCATTGGTTGAAAACTGTGCAGGGTTAAGAAAAAGATAAAAAATGCAATGATGTTTGTGGGTTCTTTTTCCACAAAGATTTTTGCTTATTTGTATGCAAAGGTGAAAATGAAAAGGAGTTTATAATTATAAGGGGCATTATTGAACATCATTGGAATAATGTTTTCAAAAAATATTAAAATAATAATTCAGTAGGAAAATTGTTTTATAAATATCAAATGGGTGATAAATGTCTGCAAGCTTTAACACACTACAGATTCTCAGTATTAAATAATAAATAATATTTAATAATATACTGGTATTTTTATTTATAGATTTCAAATGGCTGATAAATTTCTGCAAACTTTAACAACACGCTACAGAAACTCTCCAGAAATTGGCAGGATAGTTTTCACACATTTAGAGCTGCTTACTACTGCAAAAGACAACCAGAAAGCCAAAGAATTGTCAGAAAGTATAATTATTGGTACGTTTTTCTATTACATGAAGATCTTTATATCTGATGCATGTACTTTGTATTCAGAGTATATCCAAACCTATAACATTACATCGAGTTTTAATCCTCTAACCCTTTACCCAATGCAGGTCTCGATTTGTTGACAGAAAATTGATTAGCAAATTTTATATAAAGCAGGACCCAGGATCTGGCCGCTTGTCATGAAGCAACATGCGCCTCAAGGTAGAGAGGGGGGGGGGGGGGTGGGGGTGGTGGGTTCTCCTCCGAGAAATTTTTGAAATTTACTATTAAATGAAGCGTTCTGGTGGATTTGGGTGAGAATCCTCTGGTTTTTTGAACAGTGAAAATTACAAGGTTTTTTTTATCAGCTTGTGTCAAAAATCCTAATTCTGTCTCTCTAACAGTAACTTATCCATTACTTGAATCAGTTACCAGTACTGGAAGTTTTTCATCGATAACAATGAATGCACGCCAGAACCTTGCCCTGTGTTACACTTACAGAAATGTCTGTAAGTGTAACACAGAGTTTAAAACAGTACACAATAATTGAATTCCCTTACCTGACCATGACCATGCTGGTTCAAAACAGTACACAATAACTGAATTCCCTTACCTGACCATGACCATGCTTGTTCTAACAACATGAAGTGTTGAACATGTGATGGTGTAACTTACTGCCACTTATACACTGATTGGAACAACTCAAGTTTTGATGATGACGTGTGACGGACCGGTGTTAGCCTATTTGCACAACAGTTTCTTAACAATTTTCCAGTATTTCCTTAAATTTCTCTACATTACCACAAATTACATGCATGTAAGTTGAACTAAAATTAAAACTGCACGTGGTGTCTAAACGACAACACACTGAAATTAATTGATGACATGTACAGGGAATTTCCTTAACCTAGAAATTCCTAGCAAACGTCATCAATTTTTATCTTTGTGGGATTCAATTAGAAATGATGTGATATAATTCTCATTGGAATATTGTGCACTGACGTATTTACTCCTTCCCTACCAGTGACGCCTATATAACATAATAGTCACCATACTTCATATTCCACTCTGTGGTATAAACCAAGAGTGAAATATGAAGTATGAGGCCCCAACAAATTATCACGGGGCATTGCCAGGATTTTTCAAAAGAGGTTTGACTTTGATGAAAAATGTACACCAGAATACACTTGGCAGATGCCGAAGGCACGAGCCCTCTAGGGAGTCCAGGGGCATGCCCCCTCCCCGGGAAAATATCAAATGTTTTTCTTGACTGATGAACAATACTTGAACTGTGCCATATTTGTTTTCTAAATTTAACCTCAACCCAGTTTGGTAACCACAATAATATCAGATTAGCACAGAGGGGTTGGGATACCCACTATCACATTCGCCATTAGCCACCTTTTTTGAACCTGGTAACTCGTCCATCTATCTATCTATCTATCTATCTATCTATCTATCTATCTATCTATCTATCTATCTATCTATCTATCTATCGATCGATCGATCGATCGATCGATCGATCTATTGATAGATCGATCTATTTATTTATTTATTTATTTATTTATTTATTTATTTATTTATACATTCATTCATTTATTTTTTTATTTTATTTATTTATTTATTTATTATTTTATTCTTTTTTTATTTTATTTATTTTTTTATATTTTTTATTTTTTTGTTTTGTTTTGTTTTATTTTATTTTATTTATTTTTAATATCATTATTTTTTTATTTTTTTATTTTATTATTATTATTATTATTATTATTATTACTCTGGCTATTTATTTTTGATATAGTCAGGGGATCTGATTTTTCAGTTTAAAATCTTATCATTTTCGGTGCCGAAGATGTGAATATGTATTCCATCAGTTTGCATGAAGATGGACTTTCGTTCTTTTTTTGCAAATTGATGGACTAAGATATTCAGCAGCATCAGATAAACATTTATATGCTTGAGCCAAATTTTGGCACTCATTTATTTATTTATTTATTTTATTTATTTTTTTTACTTATTTTTTATTTTTTTATTTTTATTTTTTTATTTTTTTATTTTATTTTATTTTTTTATTTTATTTTATTTTATTTTTTTTTAAATATTTTTTTAGGGGGGTTCTGCGATGATTGAATGTCCGAGATGGGCATATCCATTGGGGGTGTGGTGCGTCGCGAGTTTCGGTGTAGACTGCGTTATCGGGGCAAAGAATGCTTTGGTGATGTGATTTGCACTGGGACCTCTGCTTGCCCGGCTTCCGATGGCTGTTTTGTGCCTGCTTCTTGGGAACTGAGCGGAACTTTATTTATTTATTTATTTCCTAATTATTTATTTGGGTGCTTAATTTGTTTTAGTTTTATTATTATTGTTTTTTGTATTTTTTCTTCTATTTTTATTTTTATTTTTTAATGGTGGGTAGGTCGATGTTGAATGCAGTATACCAGCGTGCTTTACTTCCGACATGCGACGCCGTGTGTGGTTCTTTTGAAACCACATGCGACGTCGCCTGTCTGAGGGTGACACGCTCTGATTGATGGCCAGTCTCGGTATCGATCACTGATCTTTTTTGACCCAATATTGCCTATAAAACAAAAGCAAGTCTCGTAAACAGGTTTAGTCAAGAAAGTGAATTAATTCATTCACTCTGTGCTAGTGCGTATCTACCTATCGAAAATATCTATCTATCATCCATCCATCCATCCACCCACCATCCATCCATCCATCCATCCATCTTTCTTCAAGGGGATTTGCATTCTCTGTACTTGAAAAAAAAGTGTAAAAGAGGGTTTGTTCGCACCCCCCCCCACCCCCCCCACCCCCCTCTGGCAACGCCACTGATTTATACTTATTTATAACTTAACTAATAATTAGTTAACTAATCAGAGGCATCGTGTGGGGGGAGGGGAGGGTAAATAATTTAGTAGTAGTAGTAGAATTTAGTAATGGTAGAAGAATTTGGTCCCACAGTCTCTGCACCCTCATAGGCCCTTGAACACAGTTGAAGGCAACTGGATTACAGTGACTCTTGAATTTTGTGAAAATCAAAGACAATAGATCAACTTCTGCGGTGTTTATTAAATGTTTTCAAATTGCAACAGGCAACAGGTGCAGTGTTACATGATATTCCAGTGAATAATTAGGAAGTCTTGCACTACCTCAGACAATGTGTATTAACAAAAACAAGACTGACTGTGTGTCATTGATAATTATTTTTGGCTCTATGGTGAAGAGACAATATTTTGCATTTGTGAATCATTTATTAAAAGAATAAAACTGTTAGTTATCCTCATCTGTGCAGCAAGATGCTACAGCTTTCTTTTTTCCCACAGCCCACAGGGCAGAACATTGGGTACCTCCTGGTTGAGAAAAACTTTCTCATTACAGGTGTTCAATTAAATGACTGAATATCTGGTCCTTCCAAAACTATCCTGAGTAGGGCATCAAGGATATCACTATCCAAACTGCATGGCCAATCAGTTTTAATGCGATTCACTGCTGAAAATCCCCTTTCCACTTTGGCATTTTAAACTCGGTAGATCCTTAGGATCTTGATGATATGGAGAATGTTTTTAAAGTGCCAGTGATTTGATTTCTTAAGTGTTTTCCACACCATTTGGTATTTTAAATGGCACATGCTTTTCATCCAGAACAGTTTTAGTTGTCATTCATTCATGATTTCAACTAAGTCGACACCATTAAGCTTCAGTATATCTTGGAAGTCATCCATAAATAATTTGAGCTCTTGCTCACCAAACTCCAGTAGCTCATGTTCCATGGTGGGTCAAAGACTAGTATCCAGAATTTTAATGCAGAGAAATTACTGTCACAGAAACCATTTTGTAGATCTCCAAACCTATGATCTGGAGTTCCTTTCAATTGATCAATAACAGCTAGTTTGTTAGATTCATTTGTCTTCAACCCCTGACTCACATGTGTCAAAACAAACACCTTTATATTCTCCATCACCCTTAGCCTAGGGTGATGCTGATGGAGTATCTCCTTCCACCTGAATTTTGTCCAGTGGTAATTGTGATTTGTGTTGATCTGTAAAGCTGGGGTTTGTGCAGCTTTCAAACAGTTTGTGAAGTCCAAAGTTGAATTTAGACTTTTTAGCATGTTCGTTGTCGGTTGCACTGTATGTGGAAGACACTTTTCAAAGTTTTTCTAATTTCTGCAATGTTCGTTCGAGAGCTGCAGATGCCTGTAATAAGTTAATGCTATCTCCTTGGAGGTAGAGAGATAACTTGCTGATGGGCTCAAGAATTTCAGATAGAAATAGCAATGCAACCACAAATTGGAATCTCTTTATTTTGGAAAGATACCCTTTGATTCGAGCACGATCTTGTGACTTTGTAGAACTATCTTCTGCATGATTTTCCAGGTGCCCCACTATGACTCCAAAATGATTTGATAGATTAGCACAAGCCCTGCGTTTGAATTGCACCCATCAAGTACTACTTGTGCATTCCGGTTTTCGACAGTTTCTTCCATTATTTTGCCAAGCTTGTGTAATTCTCGTAATCTTTTCTAACTTTTTCATAAAATTTATAGAGAAAATGGTGGTGGAGATCAGTTCTGACTGATTTTGTGGCAGATTAGGCGAACACATTCTAAAAGGACTACTTTCTGAGCTGCTGATTTCACAGGGTTTGGATTTCAAGAACTGTTTGATATATTTTATATGTAGATAAGGCTGTGACCATAATATTATGTCATATGGGTTGTACTATATTAGGAAGGGAAATATTTAATATTTCTTCATCCATTATGTTGTGTTAATTGTTTTGCATTTTCTGATATAATTATACCCCCACTTTCGAAGAAACTGGTGGTATACTGGATTACATGTGTCCATTTGTCCGTCCGTCCATCTGTCTGCACACACAAATGACTACTTATGTGCCTATGAGTTAGTAAAACAGGATATTTATGTGGTTAAAGTCTGTTACGTGGCTAGCCACGTAACAGAATCTCTTATTGTGGGGGGGGGGGGGGGGGGGGGGGGGCGGGGAATAAATGTAGATTAGGGTTACGGCATTCCGGTTTGGAGTTTAGGGGTGGGGTGGGAGTCAGTGAAGGGGTGTTAGAGTTATGTGCCTAGGGTTAGGGTTAGTTTAGGGTTAGGGGTGGGTAGGGTGAGGGTCAGTAAAGGGTAGGGTTAGCTGATCCCTCAAAAAACTTGTTTTATTATGTTGGACATGTGTTTTAGGTTAGCCACCTAACACGTCCATAAAATAGTCAAATAAGTAGCCATTTGTAAGAACGTCCATCCGTCTGTGTGTCTGTGTGTGAGTCCATCCGAGAATATTCATAACTTAAGTAAATTATTAATTAGGCTTTCCCAAACACCATTTGGGAAAGACTATTGTATTTCTTCCTTTTCAAAATTTTTCTTCTCTATTTTTTTTTTTTTTTTTTCCTCCCTGAATTTTGTCTGTTGAACTGCTCGAAAACAGGCTGTACGATTTTGACCAAATTTGGCACACTTATGTAATGTCATAAAATCTCGTGAAATGCAGTATCGTCATATCTGTGAAAATGCGTATTTTCAAAATATTCTGCCAAAACCTTCAAAATTTCACCATTTTCGAATGTCTCTTGTTTACAGTTATTTAGCTCAAATTTTCCACACATTTAGAGCATAATATGATATACCACAATCACCACTCAGATCTTTCAACTTTAAGAATTTTTCTTCAAAATTGACCAAATTCAAGGGCAAATTACTCTAATAACAAGGTTGTTGTAACAATTATTTTGGTTTGGATAGATGCAACAATGATTGCAGAAGAAAGTTACTGTTTACTTTTTAATCTCAGATTTAACCCCCAAGCACAATGAGGGTGAGAATAAGAGTACTGTTTGAAAATGCCCAAATTAGCCAACTTTGGTTGCTTTTTCCATCATTTTGGAAAGGGGTTAATTTCAAACACTTTTCGTGTACGTATTCACAATTGACTACCGAGCATATTCGCTGTTGTAAGTTTAGTTGTAAAGTTTAACCCTATCCCATTCTGGTTGCATAAAAGTAGGCACCGTCCAAAAAAACTCCAATTTTTTCAGAATATGGTAAGTTTAGGTGACGATTTACTCCATTTTCAATTGCTTGAGCTCTGAATGTTTTCTATAGCTGCTTGCCGAAGTCAAAGTATGACAAATTTTGTTCTATATGTTATTATTAAAAGTTTAACCCTTGGCAGATTTGAGACTTCCCATAAGGGTACTGTCAGAATATTTGTTATTTTCGCCAATTTCAAGAGCATTTTTTTTCTAATTACAAGGCAATTGTAATAATTATTTTGGTATGGCTAGATGCAACAATGATTGTAGAAGAAAGTTACTGTTTACTTCTTAATCTCAGATTTAACCCTCCAGCACAATGAGGCCGAGAATAAGAGTACCGTTTGAAAATGCCAAAATTAGCCATTTTTGGTTGCCTTTTCTATCATTTTGGAAAGGGTTAATTTCAAACACTTTTCATGTATGTATTCACAATTGACTACCGAGCATATTTGCTGTTGTTAGTTTGGTTGTAAAGTTTAACCCTATCCCATTCTGGTTGCATAAAAGTAAGTACTGTAAAAAAAAATTCCGATTTTTTCAGAATTTGGTAAATTCAGGTGGCGATTTACTCCATTTTTAATTGCTTGAGCTCTGAGTGTTTTCTACAGCTGCTTGCAGCAGTCAAAGTACGACAAATTTTGTTCTATATGTTATTATTAAAAGTTTAACCCTTGGTAGATTTGAGACTTCCCATAAGGGTACTGTCAGAATAATTGTTATTTTTGCCAACGTTTACATGCACTTTCTCAGCACTGGAGCCATATTGTCTCAAAACCTTTTCCATGAGAGGACTGGGCCTTCATCCAAGAACAATTTTGCTATTATATATTTTATTCAAAGTTTTAACCTTCACCCAGTTTTTGGGCCTTGAATTTGAGTGCCCTAAAATTCTTCATAAAATTGGCTAATTTGGAGCTCACTTTTCTTCCATTTTCGAAAGGAATATCGAAAAATGATTTACATGTTAGTATTTACAATTGCCCACCAAGCATATTTGCTGTTGTAAGTTTGGTTGTAATGTTTAACCCTATGCTCGTTCTATTTGCATAAAGATAGGTGCAGTCCAAAAAAACTCTCGTTTTCAGAATTTGGTAAGTTTAAGTGACGATTTACTCCATTTCTAATTGATTGAGCGCTGAACAGTTTCTATGGCTGTATGCCGCAGTCATAGTATGACAACTTTTGTTTTATATGTCATTATTAAAAGTTTAACCGTTGGCAGATTCGAGACTGCCCATATGGGTATGATCGGAATAATTTTAATTTTCATAAAATCACTGAATATTGATAAGCGTGCAGTGGTAGTTTGGAATAGAATATCCAAAAATGCTTTCGAAATTCGGATTCACAGTTCAATTCCAAGAATACTTTCTGTGATAAGGTTGCTGTAAAGTTTAACGCAATCCCTGTCTCAGATGCATAATGGTAGATGCCGTCGAAAAAAACTCATTTTTTAGAATTTCGTAGGTTTAAGTGACTATTTACTCCATTCCTAATTCATTGAGCGCTGAATGTTTTCTATGCCTGCATGCAGCTAGCATAGCATGACAACTTCTGTTTTATACATCATTATCAAAAGTTTAACCCTTGGTATATTTAGGAGTTCCCATATGGGTGTAGTCGGAATAATTGTTATTTTCGTAAAATCAATCCCTGAATATATTGGTAACCGTGCAGTGGCCTTTCGGTGGTGCTACATGAAGCCTCAAATAGTTAAGGTTGAAAAGTTCATCAAATAGACAAGTATAATACCTAACTCAGCCAGTGACAGGTAAATAATGAATGGAAAAGTCATTGAGTTGAGAATAAAGTAGGGACGAATCGTGCCCTCGGTTTCCACCTGATCCACGGTATTTCCACGCGGTCTCGGCACTTGACAAAGATACTAAACTGTCGGGCAGGGACAGTAGGAAACATTCTGAGAATTTCAAGTTGCTGCTCGGGACATAATTGGAATATATCCGACTTTGTATCTGTCGTATATATTCCAATTATGTCCCGATCACTTCACTCCGACTGTCCGCATGGGGGCACCATGACGCCATGTACTAAGGCATACTGCACGTCGATGGTGCGCATGTCTTCAACCAATCTAACCCTGCCTGTGCTACAGTGCGGGGGCACTATGTTGGGGAGCTGGCAGCTGCTCATCATTGTTCGGTGGTTCTCTCTGGGTACTCCGGCTTCCTCCACCCATACAACTGTCACCGACATAATATGACCTTGGCAGTTAATGTGTCGTTAAAACCTAATAAATAAATAAATCCAGTACCAGTTTTGCTCGTACAAATATTAATACCGTCAGACATTCTCTGATTAATTTCGTACTTTTTCTGTACTCACCTTTCCTGAGTAAGATTGGTATACCTTTTCAGTCTCAGATTTAACCCTCAAGCACAATGAGAGTGAGAATAAGTGTACCATTTGGAAATACCCAAATTATCCAACTTTGGTTACTCTCTACTATCCTTTTGGAATGGGTTAATTTGAGACACTTTGTTTTGCTATATGCAGAGATGTTAATCAATAAATCCGGCTTTAGTTATGTTCTGGGACTTAATGAAACATATGCTTTGGCCACTTAAAAATAGCACTGTTTGCAAAAAATGACTTTGAGTGAATACTCACTTGTCCAAAAACAAAAAGGAAAGAGCTCTTTGAGCTTTTCATAACTGCTTTCAAAAATCAATGGGGAACAAATTTTGTGTTATATGTTTTGGTGTTCTGTGTTATCCAACACCAGTTTGGCCGTACAAATATGAATACCGCCAGGAAAGAAAGCACATTTTCTCAGTGGTAGACTGTTTGACTTCTATGATAGAGGTACCGAGTTTGATCCCTATCTGGAACGAACCACTTAATGTCCTTGGGCAAGGCACTTTATCCCGATTGCCAACATGGGGGGCACGATGATGCCATGTACTGAGGCGTACTGCATGTCAATGGTGCACATGTCTTCAACCGCTGGTACCCTGCTTCAGCGGAGCTTGAACATAATTAGAATCTTGAGCTGACAGTTGCTCGTCGATGCTCTGTGGTTCTCTCTGGGTCCTCCGACTTCCCCCACCCGTAAAACTGTCTCGGTCACGATTAGCCATTGTAGATAAGTATGTGACTGTAAACACCAATAAATAAATACCGTCAGGGAAACCCTCTGTGAAATCCTTCAGTCAATAAATAGTGTATCCTAGCTCACTGTGTATCCTAGCTCTCTAGGTGGTTTAAACCATATCAAATAAACAACTAATTTGTGTGTGACAGTAACTCATATTACATGTATTTCATTGTATCTGAGACTGATATGTTGGAAAAATTGTGAAATCATAGAGTAGGAAGCTTACCCTCGTTTGTTGACAAATCCCACACATTCACAAACAGACAAAATGATAGAGAATAAATTAATTATTGATATTTAAGGTCACTTTCATCATCTACAGCTATATCATGACCATAATATAGGTATTTATTCAAGTTCAGGTATTCATTGCATAGGTGTACAGGGCTATTTTTCAGGGGGGAGGGGGGGGATGAACCCTTTTAGCCTGAAAAAATTGAATCTTAGGAGGAAATGCCAAATGTGGGTATGGGAGGGAGAGGGGGGTCTCCCTCCCATTGAGTACCTGGAGAGAACCACTGAGCAATGGCAAGCGACTCAGACTCCCCAACATACTAACACCACAAAAGCAGGGTTAGCATTGGTTGAAGACAAGTGCACCCTCAAAGTACCCTTAGTACACATCGCCATGCTGCCCCTCCCCCCCCCCCCCCCCCACCCCTCACCCCCCCCCCCCCCCCCCCTCGTGGAAAATTAAATTGGGATGAAGTGTCTTGCTCAAGGACACAATGTGGTTGCCACGGGCGGGATTCGAACCGAAGACTTCTTGGATTGCAACAATCATCTCTACCTTCTGAGCCACCATGCTCCCGTAATATGCAGTAATAGAGCTCTTTATGTATACTTGTGTGATTATAAATGAATAATATTAACGTGGATACGGTTCCACTGAATCAACTTGTACAGTATAATGGTCAGTTTACTTGCAACTTATAAGTGATGAGATAGGAAAACAACATTTTGTGTGGAAAACCAAAATGTTTTGTAATTTCTGGCAACTAAATTGTCTGAAATTTTCTGGCATATTGGCCGAAAAATCGGCTCCTTCCTGACTCAGGGGTGGGTTGGGGCACAGTCCTTCATGAAAACCCCGGCCTGTACTCCCATAATTCATATGTACTAATTTTTTCCAAAGCACAAAGGACATAGCTTGTTTTGCTTTCTATGAAAATATTCTGTAATTATTGAAGAGCAAATTTTGTGTTAAATGTTTTGGTGTCCTGCTGTATCTCAAATATCTGTTTTGGCTGCATAAAAACTAGTAGCATCACAAAAAACTTTGATTTCCGCTAAAATTTTCTGTTTTCTAAACTGATCGATAGTTTTGTGTACAATACAGTTTGCCTTTTCATATTAAAAAGTTGGGAAAGCCTGTAATTTGTCCAACAAATTACAATTCTCTAGTTTTTTTTTATAATATTTGTTGGTCATAGTATGCCCACATCAGTTTTTTTTTTTTTTTTTTTTATTACTTGTTCACTTAGAAATTGTGTCCGTCCGAGCCAAATTTTTTCTGTTCAGCTTGTATCTCGGGTATCGAATGTTCTATTGCAATGAAATTTGCCATGAACACTGCTTATGGTATAGGCTTTAAAAAATGGATTCAACGATATTTCTCACATTTTCCTTTTTAGAGTTATCCCCCCTTTTTGATTTAGAAATTGTAGGAAATAGACATTATTTGTCTGTTCAGCCTGTATCTCAGGTATGGGTTATCGGATTTCAGTGAAATATGGCATGCAGTTTGCCTATGACATAGACTTCTGCCTCATTTCATAAAACTTCCAAACACCAAACAATTTACCATACCTTTTGACTTAGAAATTGTTGGAAATTGTTGAAAACTTTCAAAGAAAATGGGAGGGGGGGGAGGGGGTATACTGGATTGCGTCCATCCATCTGTGCGTCCGTCCGTCAGTCCATACGAGAATATTCATAAATAATATTTGTTGGTCAAAGGTATGCCCACACTAGGCGGTACATCACCTGGGGTATGCACCGGACGAAAGCCCAGCTCTTGTTAAACTTTTTTTCAAAATCTGTGCAAATCCCACACGTTATTTTTGTGACATATTTGCTGTCGTCACTAAACTCAGCTTTCAACCACTTATCATTTGGATCAAGGTCCGTTTTCCAGTTTTTATAGGTACTCTGTTTAACACCTTGTGACATACTGACTTGATGTATAATACTATTTCCAAGAAATAAACACATGTTTCATGAAACTGAAAGTACAAATTGTACTTTCAGTTTTTTTAGACATGTGTTTACTTTGGGAAATACATAAATGTGTGTCCATGACATTCCAAATTTTCCGACCCAACAATCAGAAGCGATATATGCTCCTCAAGCTACGAACAGTAGTTGATGACATAAATAGAATGCAATTTGCCTACTCATTATACAACGTACCATCGAATGATTGCAAGAATACTTTTTGCGTTCATAGATTTTATCCTGAAGTTAAAAAAATGCTAATCAATTCCAGCTATTGCATAGCAGCTCACAATTTTTGCTTGTGACCCAATTATACAACATGCCAAATTTGGTTCTAATCAGCCCATCAGTTCTTGAAATACAAATTTTGGGTGGAGCCCAAAATGGGCATGCTCCCACAGAGAGTCCAAATATTGACCTACCAACTTGCCTTGAACAAACTTTAATCTTCACCACCAAAGGCATACCAAATATCAAAGCATTCTCTGTGGTGGTTCATGAGAAGAAGATTTTTAAAGACTTTTCAGGTTTTTTGGGCATTAATCCCAAGATGGCAGCTGTTTCATTTGAACAAAATGGAAAGGGTATACTCCAAAAATGGTCCGTGCAATATATGTTTGAATTTGGCCCAGTGGTTTTGAAGAAGAAGACAAGTTTCAAAAGTTAATGGACAGCGGATGCCAAGTGATGGCAATAGCTCCCACTGACTTCCAGTCAGGTGAGCTAAAAAAATGGATATTTGGGTATTCAGAAAGCTCAAAAATAATTTTAAATTGAGAGAGCCTTTGTGCGATTATTTTGATCAAGGGTATGTGACAGAACAGCAGAAACTAAAATGCCATCTCAATCTAATAGATCCCACCAAATCAGTACCAAGGCTGGTGTACTCATGCTGGTGTTTTGAGGCAGTTGAATGCCCTCCAGCTTCGAAATATGCTTGATGTTAACGTAAAAAAAATCACCCAATGGATGCACCCTCTGATATTGCTGGCTTCAAAATTCATGACAGACTCCTGAAGTTATTTATTTTATTTATTATTTATTGGTGTTTATGGTAACATACTTTTGCACAATGGCTGATCAACTCCTGAAGTTGAAACTTGCTTGCAAAGTGTCTTTTAGGTTTAAATACATACAATTGTGCTGACTGTAGGCCAACAAAACAAACATAAGATCAATTGACTGGTCAGTTGTTCAATGATATCCATGCATAACTGACAGTCTTGAAAACTTGGGTACTGGTCAAAATATCCTCAAAACAAAATGTCCCCACCAAAATGGTTTAGACAATCACCCCAGATAGCAATCACTCCAAGACAAGTCACTCCAATTGAGACAAGTCAGACCAATTTTGATTGAGATAGCACACCCAAACTTATATTTTTATCTTATTTTTTTTTCTTTTTTTCATTTATTTGAGGATTAAGTTATCTAAAAAAAAATATGAAGTGTACTTACATTTTTAGATTACCTAATAATCCATTCGTAGAAACTTAATTCTGGATAATCATTTGTAGAAACTAAGAATTACAGAAAATCACTGTAAAGTAAATCCAGAGAAACATATATCAGAATTATTTCACTTTTAGTCCTGTGTATAGTACTGTATACTTCTTATTAAAACTCCTACTTGAAGTTCGAACAACCGACCACACATATCTTATAATAATTATTCGTCAGGTTAATTAGCAATTTCTCGCCTGTGCACACACTGGCATATATATCTTAGTTTTCAAAGTTGTTACTTTAAAAAGCGTTTTGAGGGTTTCGAATGATTTAAAAGAAATTGTGTGTGACTTTTATTGGGGGGAAGCTTACCTCAAGAGGTTTGGGGGTGTCTGTTTGTCTATTTTGGAGGGGTGGGGGGGGGGGGGGGGGGTGTTTCTTTGCTTTAAAATGAATTTTAGAGGATTTGAGTACTTTTAAACAAGAAAAGCCTTCAAAATGCCCCTTTTAGTCGATTTGTGATGAAGCCAAACTCGACTTACAGTTTGATGAATGACGGGTGGGTGGGCGGCCATTTTCGTAAACAATTGGTTTCCGGACGATAACTTGATAATGGTTTGACCAACATTCATTAAACTTCATAAGTAGATTGACCTCCGTGAGAGGAAGAACCTTATTTATTTTGTACTCACTAGCTCAATGGTGAAGGTCACAGTGACCTTGAACATACTAAATCATAAACAATTGGTTTCCGGATGATAACTTGGTTGAACCAACATCCATGAAACTTCATTTGTAGGTTGGCTTTCGTGAGAGGAAGAACCCTATTTATTTTGGACTCGCTGGGTCAAAGGTCAAGGTCACAGTGACCCTGAACATAGTAAATCAAAACAATTGGTTTCTCGATGACAACTTGATAATGGTTTGACCCATGTTCATGAAACTTCATAGGTAGGTTGGCATCATTGAGAGAAAGAACCGTATTTATTTTGGACTCGCTAGGTGAAAGGTCAAGGTCACAGTGGCCTTCAACATAGTAAATCCATAAACAATTGATTTCCGGACGATAACTTGATAATGGTTTAACCCACATTCATGAAACTTCATAGGTAGGTTGGCATTGGTGAGAGGAAGAATCCTATTTATTTTGGACTCGCTGGGTCAAAGGTCAAGGTCACAGTGATCCTGAACATAGTAAATCAAAACAATTGGTTTCCCGATGATAACTTGATAATGGATCTACCCACATACATGAAACTTTATAGGTTGGTTGGCATCATTTAGAGAAAGAACTCTATTTATTTTGGACTCGCTAGGTGAAAGGTCAAGGTCACAGTGGCCTTCAACATAGTAAATCCATAAACAATTGATTTCCGGATGATAACTTGATAGTGGTTTGACCCACATTCATGAAACTTCATAGGTAGGTTGGCATCGGTGAGAGGAAGAACCCTATGTATTTTGGACTCTCTAGGTCAAAGTCACAGTGACCTTGAACATAATAAATCGTAAACAATTGGTTTCCAGGTGATAATTTGACAATGGTTCCACCCATGTTCATGAAACTTCATAGGTAGGCTGGCATTTTTTCATTTATTTGAGGATTAAGTTATCTAAAAAAAAATATGAAGTGTACTTACATTTTTAGATTACCTAATAATCCATTCGTAGAAACTTAATTCTGGATAATCATTTGTAGAAACTAAGAATTACAGAAAATCACTGTAAAGTAAATCCAGAGAAACATATATCAGAATTATTTCACTTTTAGTCCTGTGTATAGTACTGTATACTTCTTATTAAAACTCCTACTTGAAGTTCGAACAACCGACCACACATATCTTATAATAATTATTCGTCAGGTTAATTAGCAATTTCTCGCCTGTGCACACACTGGCATATATATCTTAGTTTTCAAAGTTGTTACTTTAAAAAGCGTTTTGAGGGTTTTGAATGATTTAAAAGAAATTGTGTGTGACTTTTATTGGGGGGAAGCTTACCTCAAGAGGTTTGGGGGTGTCTGTTTGTCTATTTTGGAGGGGTGGGGGGGGGGGTGTTTCTTTGCTTTAAAATGAATTTTAGAGGATTTGAGTACTTTTAAACAAGAAAAGCCTTCAAAATGCCCTTTTTAGTCGATTTGTGATGAAGCCAAACTCGACTTACAGTTTGATGAATGACGGGTGGGTGGGCGGCCATTTTCGTAAACAATTGGTTTCTGGACGATAAATTGATAATGGTTTGACCAACATTCATTAAACTTCATAAGTAGATTGACCTCGGTGAGAGGAAGAACCTTATTTATTTTGTACTCACTAGCTCAATGGTGAAGGTCACAGTGACCTTGAACATACTAAATCATAAACAATTGGTTTCCGGATGATAACTTGGTTGAACCAACATCCATGAAACTTCATTTGTAGGTTGGCTTTCGTGAGAGGAAGAACCCTATTTATTTTGGACTCGCTGGGTCAAAGGTCAAGGTCACAGTGACCCTGAACATAGTAAATCAAAACAATTGGTTTCTCGATGACAACTTGATAATGGTTTGACCCATGTTCATGAAACTTCATAGGTAGGTTGGCATCATTGAGAGAAAGAACCCTATTTATTTTGGACTCGCTAGGTGAAAGGTCAAGGTCACAGTGGCCTTCAACATAGTAAATCCATAAACAATTGATTTCCGGACGATAACTTGATAATGGTTTAACCCACATTCATGAAACTTCATAGGTAGGTTGGCATTGGTGAGAGGAAGAATCCTATTTATTTTGGACTCGCTGGGTCAAAGGTCAAGGTCACAGTGATCCTGAACATAGTAAATCAAAACAATTGGTTTCCCGATGATAACTTGATAATGGATCTACCCACATACATGAAACTTTATAGGTTGGTTGGCATCATTTAGAGAAAGAACCCTATTTATTTTGGACTCGCTAGGTGAAAGGTCAAGGTCACAGTGGCCTTCAACATAGTAAATCCATAAACAATTGATTTCCGGATGATAACTTGATAGTGGTTTGACCCACATTCATGAAACTTCATAGGTAGGTTGGCATCGGTGAGAGGAAGAACCCTATGTATTTTGGACTCTCTAGGTCAAAGTCACAGTGACCTTGAACATAATAAATCGTAAACAATTGGTTTCCAGGTGATAATTTGACAATGGTTCCACCCATGTTCATGAAACTTCATAGGTAGGCTGGCATTGGTGCAAGAAAGAGCCCTATTTATTTTGGAATCACTAGGTCAAAGGTCAAGGTCACAGTGACCCTTCACATAGTAAATTGTAAACAACTGGTTTCCGGACAATAAGTTGATAATGATTAAACTCCACTAAAACTCGACATTGGATTGGTGATCCTATCAGGAATTTTTTGGAGGTGCACTGGTTGATTATTTTCTTTGTTCACTTTAAAATGAGTTTGGAGGATTTTGCATGACTTTATGCAAACAAAACAATTCCCTTGTAGTGGGGTGTGGTTGCCTTGGATGAATTTGAAAAAATACATGGGGAGGGGAGGGGAAGGGGGTGCATCCATTGGGTGATTTTTTTTTTTTGCTTTAAAATGAATTTTGAAGGATTTTGAATAATTTGCTGCCGAAGAATTACCTTTTGGGATGGTTGGGTGGGGAACATTGGGTTCATGTGACTATTCATTTTTGATAATGTCCATCCCTACACCACACTCCCTCGACTTGACACCAGTGGGGGGTATGCCAGCACCTCTGGTACAATCTCTTGTTAAATCCTGACAATATGTCTTATTTAATTATACTATTCAAAGAAGTTGTAATTGTAAGTAAGCCTTTTTTTCCTTCCTTCAAACCAGCTTTTAGGGCACCTCCCAGTCATCTACACTCATGAAGTTTGTCTGATTTGGACGAAATTGTGGGGGGAGCTAAATAAATTAACATATACCTATTTTTTGTTTTTTTTTTCAGTGTACCATAATTTGTGACATATTTGTTTTTTTCAACCACCACACTGTCTCTGACTGCTTACGCTTTACCATCACATCCTCTCTTGTTTCAGCCTATAATGAAACAAAACAATTATTAGGCTTTGATTATGGCGACACCAACCATTTAGGTTTTCTTATGGCAACACCAACACTCATGGCTATTTCAAAAAACACTGCTTACACATTTCTCCATCATGACCCAGGCGGCCCTCCGCCCATCACATTTGGGACTTGATCAGCACAACAGGGGGAGCACCATGTAACAAACAACTAGATCCATGCCTCCACCTGCTCCCATCCCCCAATATGCCCCCCCCCCAATATACCCCCCGCCCCTCTCACAGGCTTGATTACACTGTCTAACTGTCCTAACGGGACGCATTCATGCACCTGCCAAAGTCATCTTTTTCCTGTGGAGAAAACTCACGCCAGAACAATTGAATTACATCACAATTAACAGGAATTTGTGCATCCACCAAATGGGAGATTTACATGGCTTTGTGCATGTGCCAAGGAGTCCTATACCACGCATCCACCAAAATGCACCTGCCAAAACATGCATCTGCCAAATGAGGGTATATATATAGCTAAGCCACAGTAGTCACTCTATGCCTCTGATGAAGTTCACTAAAAGACAAGCAATCAGTATGGATTTTAGAAAGTCAACATCCTCTCAAACTCTTCAGAGCTGTTCAACTTATATTTATTGGTTTAGATTTTTTTTTTTTTTTTTTTTTATAGTTATGAGTCAGTGACATGCTTGCAGAGGCACCAAACTTTGCACATAGATGCAACGATTACCGATGGAGTGCTGCATTCTGATTTGACCTTGCTGCACCAAAACTCCCAAACTAACAGCCATAAAAACATCTAAAACACCAAAAATGGCTCAGACTTAAATTTCACTACATAATATTGAAAACAGTGACGTTTTAGTTCAGGTGACATTTTAGTATGTATTATTCTAAATACAAAGCTGAAAAAACTTTGAAAATCTGACTTCAAATACTGGAGATGTGGTGATATCAACACCATTGGGCATATTACTTTAAGTTTTCAGCCATTTTGGATAGTTTCATTAACCCTTTACCTAACATGAAAAGCAGATGACACTTGCAAACAAAATTCTTGAATAACCAATTTCTTTCATTTTTTGTCTCAAAAACATAGGTTATGACCCCTCGTTGGAACGAGCTCATAACCTATGTTTTTGAGACAAAAATGAAAATATTTTGAAAATTAATTGGCGATTTTTTAGAATAGCGCTGGCCAGTTTTGGCTGTTACGTTGGGTAAAGGGTTAAAACTCTAATTTTATTTCCAACAGACCTCCGTAGTTAGGCAAAGTTTTAGTACTTCACACACCATTTTTGGTCATTTAAAATTATCACCAGTGTCTTTAATTCTTTTACTTAATAATCTTTTGCTCTTAGTAGTATTTTGAGACTCATCCTTCTGAAGTTTTGGGAATATAATCTTCTGTAAAAACCCTATCTAAAAATTGGTTGCTATCCTCAAAAATTCTCAACAGTTAGGGCTGAACTGACCTGTGATCATCAGAGGTGAATGTCTGAAAAATTAAAATCTATTAAATATTCCCAAATTTTAGTATTTTGTAGACCTCAAAAAATAAAAAAATGTGTGTTTAGCCCTAAAAAAAATTAAAAATCTGTTTTCTCAGGCCCTCCCGCATGGTCCTTTTGGCTGCCGCATGCTCTCTTTTTATAACCAATTTAAACTTAAAAAAAAAAAAAAAATTAAATGGTTTATGTCTGATATTTTACCCAAGTTAAAAAAACTGATGAATTTGTCCCTTGAGTGCAAGAAGGCTTTGCAATGCTTTAGCACTGCAAAGCCTTCTTGCACTCAAGGGATGAAATACACCACCACCCATGCTATTCTGTAGATTAAGGCCTAAAACTTGAACCAAGAACATGAACTTTTGATGGCAAAGAAGTAATTACTGAAATAAAAAATAAAATAAAAAAAACGCTCGCCCGCAGGCAAATTCACAAATAATGAGAAACAGCAGATCTACTTTGTGTGGCCTTATGGATTTTATCTATTTAATGTCATTTTGTACATTTTTATATCATTTCATGTTTTCATATGTTACATGCATACCTTTCCATGTTGTGACAGGGGGAGCGCGGTGGCTCAGTAGGTAGAGGTGCAGGCTGCAAGCCGAGAGGTCCTCGGTTCGAATCCCACCTGCGGCAACCGCGTTGTGTCCTTGGGCAAGACACTTCATCCCCATTGCCCGCGTGGGGGCACGATGACGCCGTGTACTAAGGCGTACTGCACGTCGATGGTGCGCATGTCTTCAACCAATCTAACCTTGCCTGTGCTGCAGTGCGGAGTTACGATGTTGGGGAGCTGGCAGCTGCTCTTCGTTGCTCGGTGGTTCTCTCCGGGTACTCCGGCTTCCTCCACCTGTAAAACTGTCACGGTCATGATTAGCCATTGTGCATAAATATGTGACCTTAAACATCAATAAATAAATAAATAATAATGTTGTGACAGCCCAACCTTAAAAACAGCAAGAAATTTGCCTTTCATATCTTACATTAACCTAAAGGAATAATTTTATTTTTTATAAATTTATTCAACATCACATTCAAAATCAAATTGAGATAAGGTATTTATTGCTGTCCTGCTAAACCCCGCCGAGTGTCGGAAAACTTTAAAATAAAATATTCAGTTGTATAGAGTTGAAATTAAGTGACATTTTTGTGCACATGATCTTGACATCTCCTTGAAGTGACATAAAAATCAACATTGGGCATGCTTTATTGGATAATATCTGGAGATTCGCTCGCAATCTAAGTACGTAGACCTCTAGTTATATCGATATATAAATGTGCACACAACCTCCTGTTGTTCATTCATTGTTAATTCAACACATTGTATCTGTGGTGGTATGGGCAGATATTAAAAACTTTACATATATATACATACAAATTAAGACCCTTCTGGTCAATTAGGATTTGAGCTGCCTCCCCTCTACACACACACATATATATGTATGAATTTTATTAGATAATGTGGAATTGATTACATTTTTTCTGGGAGACAAATAATAAGGGGATGTAACTCTCTACTTTTATGGACACCGGTACTGTGTGCCATGCATTTTTTACCCCTGATTGGTTGGTCTGGTGTCTTGTTTTCTGTCTTGACAGTCATCAATGCTCTGGCCCTGACGAACTTCAAAATTGTTGCATTTGCCATGCCGAAGATTTGGAACAGGATTAGCATGTTGTGTCAGTGTCATTAGTATAAAAAGAAACTTTACTTTACTGGAAAAATGTTGGGTTTTTTCAATTGTATATAATTTTTGTAAATTAAATATTTTTCACCTTCTAAGTGGATATTCACTCTGGGTTCAACTGTATAAGTAAACTTGAGATGTCAATTCTTTAATTACTTATTTCAGGACACAATACTGACAAACCTTTGGATGTTAACATTAAGAGGATGCTTCATCTTTTATTTTGGGAGCAGGCAGCAGGTTTATATGAGGTATAATGTTTTCATTAAGATCAAAAACTGAAACTGAATTTTTACATTGCCAAATCTTGCAGTCTTACAGTTTCTTCGTTTTAAAATAAATAGGAGTCTAATTAACTTTGAAGTGAAGTTCAGTCAGGTTTTATCTGTCTATAAAATTTTAGTGTCAATCATTGTTATAAGTGCTATGAGTGATGTGCAAATGTAATGTCAAAAATGGAAAATTAATTAAACAATGTGCTTTAATTTGAGAGATACACATGTACAATTTTGTTCTGCATTCAACGGGTCTAGTGTACTTGAAATATTACAAGTTCATAGACCTAAATTCTTTTAATGCTTTTCATCAGTATAGGATCTAATTTTTTTTTACGGTATCACATAACTGTCCCTGAAAAAAGATTAGAGGACTACAGAAATTTCCTGCCTTTCTGTATCTCTTTCTGTCCCAAGCCTCATTTTTCGTATATTTTGGGGGAATCTAACTGGATTCCTGCAAACGTCTTTTATGGGAATCCACCAGAATCCAATAGTTTAAGAGGACCCAAACACACCAGACTGAGCATGATTGAGTCCAATTTGTCAAAAGTTTGAAAAATGACCCCCTATTATGGGAGTGGTAGGAGATGAGTAATATATACTCCACCAACCCTACAGTCCTGCCATTCAGTACTAATGATCGAGTTTAGTTTTAATTCTTCAATTTGAACATTCTTTATGATCATATGACAAAATTACGTAAAATTTAACTGGTAACCCCATTATCTTCTTGGATAGACATTGTCATACCTCTAACCTGTATTGAATCAAGTTATTGTTGGTATATAACTGATAATCTGTTTTCACTTCAAATTCCATTGGTAATGTGCAATATTTTAAATACCAAAGGGACATTTATTTTCATTATTGCTGGAGTGATTTTGACAAATATTCAGTGTTGTTTGCTATGTGACTAAAAAATTATATCACTGTCCAACTGGGTCGCCCTAATACCATATAGGGAATTATGGGTCCTGTTTCATTTAACACAGTCATGACTGCATCATGTAGTTTGATTAGTCCATAAACTCCAATACTACAGCCAATTGCAACACTATAGTATAAATAATATATGCAATTTATCAATGAAATATTTACCAGGTGAAATTCCAAAACATATCAGGGACCAAGTACTGAAACTTATTTAACTGAATACTAACTTTCAAATGTTTAATTCACGAAAAATTCCTTTCATAACCTACCTTATAAAAGGAAATTTGAAGCAGTTTTTAAACTTCATAAACTTAAGAGGCCCAACTTACCATTTTTTGTTTTAACATAACTCAACAGCTTGACTATGGTATGCACTATGCAAATCAATTTTTAGAAAATGATTTGTCTTCCATGGATATTGGTTCTCAAACACAAAGCAAAACCGAACAAAATATACCCTGATATTATAAGAATGTCAACCCGTTCATGGGTTTTGTATTGATAATTTTGTATTAAGTTGGTCACATGCACACACAAACAATTCTTTATCGACAGTATACATTTAAAATGAAGGAATTCACTTGGATTCCCTCCGTTTCATGTTACAGGAATATTATGAATCAGATTCCCATCGAAAAACGAGGCCTGTGTCAATCCATCCAAATTGATTTCTCCTAAACTATAATTGTTAAAGATATCTGAGTCATAGTATGTAACCTATGCATCATGGAATAAAGTATACAGCTCCACGACAAAATTAATAGTGCATTGGTTCATTTTATAATAAATGACACATGCTTGGAGGAGTTTTTTTCTAAAAAAAATCCTCATGTGTTAAAGAATTTTGACTAAGGTGTGCAATGGGTGTTAGATAAATGAATAAAAACATCATGATACACTAAAGCAGCATGCCATATTGAGAATTTTTACTGATACGTAAATATGATTAAGAATTTCATAATAACTTAGAAAGAATATGTTTTTGATACAATACAGCTAACAGGAGATATTCTAAATCTTTAAACAAACATAAATACAGTGCATGTGCTGGAAATCACTGCTCACTTTCACCACTGCTGCCTATCATCAACGGATTCAAGAGATTGCTGGACTGACTGAAAGAGTTACTGCATTGTTCTAATTTTTTAAAAAACACAGAGTTTAAAAAATTATATATAGTATTTATAATGTTTGAATGTTAGAAAGTCAGTAGTTCACGGGTTATAAAAAAATAATGAAACTTAAACCGATTTTTGTAAGCAGAAGACGAAGAATTTCTCTTCATGTTCAGTTGCATAATGTGCCTCTAGACAGTCTGGAACAATATTGAAAAGCAGTAAATGGATGAACTATGCAATATTTCCATATGTACTGTTATGAACAGTTGGAAGACATAGACAAAAAGAAAAATATGATTTGAGGAGGAAAAAATGGAAACCCAAAACTTCTGACACAAGATGAAAAGAGCACTTTTCAAAATATGCCTGGGGGAGCATCATCTTACCCAAAAAATAAGCTTAGTGGAAAATAATATTTCAGTAACTGGTGTTGAATATGTTTTTTATGCCCCCCCCCCCCCCCCCCCAATTTTTCGGGGGCATATAGTGTTTGTCATTTTCAGCCATCGGTTTGTCCGACAGGAAGATTTGTCATTTCCATCCATCTGTCTGTCCATGAGGAAGATTTTCGTGTCCGTTCCATAACTCTTGAGCTCTTGAGATGCTTCATTGGACTTTGTTGAAACTTGGCATAATGTTGCTTATGTTTTAAATTTTTTTGTTGTTGAAACTTGGCATACATGTTGCTTATGTTTTAAATTTTTCTTCTGTTCCATGGAGGTCAAGGTTATAGTTTGGGGGCATCCATGGCCGAGCAGACCCCATTAGTCTTGTTTGCATCCATTTGAAAACAAAATATGTAACTCAAATATTTTCATTCTTTTGTTTTTCATTATTTATCAAAATAAAATGTGTCCTTAATTTGGACGAAAACAATGTGCTACAAATTTGGTCATGGTGCTGCATGCATACTTTGGAAAATAATTATACCCCCACTTTCGAAGAAAATGGGTGTATACTGGATTACATTCATCCGTCTGTCCGTCCGTCTGTCCATCCGCACTAACAAATGACTACTATGTGGCTACGAGTTAGTAAAACAGGATACTTATGTGGTTAAAGTCTGTTACGTGGCTAGCCACATAACAGAATTTCTTATTGTGTGTGTGTGTGTGTGGGGGGGGGGGGGGGGGGAGTGGGGGTTTGGATAAATGTAGTGTAGGGTTAGGGCATTCCAGGGTGGGGTTTAGGAGTGGGGTGGGGTGGGGTGGGGTGGGGGTCAGTGAAAGGGTGTTAGAGTTATTTGGCTAGGGTTAGTGTTAGTTTAGGGTTAGGTTAGGGTTAGGGTCAGTAAAGGGTAGGGTTAGGGTTAGCTGACCCCCCAAAATTTTCCCCCAAAAAACTTGTTTTATTATGTTGGACATGTGTTTTAGGTTAGCCACCTAATATGTCCATAAAATAGCCACATAAGTAGTCTGCCCGTCTGTGCATCCGTCTGTGCATCCGTGTGTGAGTCCATCCAAGAATATTCATAACTTAAGTAAATTATTATTTTTTATAATATTTGTTGTTCATAGGTATGCCCACACTAGTTATTTTTTTTTTTATTACTTGTTCACTTAGAAATTGTGTCTGTCCGAGCTAAATTTTGTCTGTTCAGCCTGTATCTCGGGTATCGAATGTTCTATTGCAATGAAATTTGGCATGAACACTGCTTATGGTATAGGCTTTAAAAAAAGGATTCAACAATATTTCTTACATTCACCTTTTTAGAGTTATCCCCCTTTTTTGACTTAGAAATTGTAGGAAATAGACATTATTTGTCTGTTCAGCCTGTATCTCAGGTATGGGTTATCAGATTTCAGTAAAATATGGCATGCAGTTTGCCTATGACAAAAGCTTCTGCCTCATTGCATAAAACTTCCAAACACCAAACAATTTACCATACCTTTTGACTTAGAAATTGTTGGAAATTGTTGAAAACTTTCGAAGAAAATGGGAGGTGGGGGGGGGGGGGGGGTTATACTGGATTGCTTCCGACCATCAGTCCGTACGAGAATATTCATAAATAATATTTGTGGGTCATACTGCATCACCATGTGGGGGTATGCACCGAACGAAAGTCCAGCTCTTGTTTTACAAAATTAAGTTTTCATGGTGTGCATAAATATGTTGTACTTTGGTGACAACAGGAAACTGATGTAGTGTAATCCCTTTTCCTTTGGAGCATCCAAACTTTATAGTAACATTGACCATTGACAGTATATGGATGACAGGGCTCATAAATTTTGTTGGAGTTACCGCTCTGGATCCACATAGAAAAATTATGCTTATTTATGAAAGAGGATAATTTCTGTTGTCGTCTAATCATTTTCTTCTGCACCTGTTCTGGTTATTAAAATTTAGAATATTATTGTTTATGTCTGTTGATTGGCAGCATGAATACAAATGACAAATTTAATTGATTTACTTTTTCCAAGTCACCGAAATTTGCATTTTTGTTAAAAAGCCACTTATGTGATGTAAACATTTTAGGGTATTGAAATTTACAGTATTATTTTCTGATGAATTTTACTGATATACATCATGAATATAGATGACAAAAGCTGTATGTTGGGTTGTCTGATTAACGAATCTGCTTCATCATAGCCCTTGCGTTAAATTCTTCTATCAAACATTGAAATAACAGACATTAAGTATTATTCACATTTCATAAAATTAAAAGAAAACAACAGACCTGTTTCATACCTGTAGATTTAATTGGATATATCTAATGAAGTAAACTTATATAGTTGTTTTTTCCAAAAGAAAACATTTTCTGATAAAAAGTACAATGCATTTGATGTTGTTGAATGAGTTAAAACTGCACTGAAACCATTTTGTAAATATTTTCATTTCAGTAAAGTTACCATCGTGGAGTTGTTATTATGAGTTTTGGAATTTTCAATTTTTTGTTTATTATAAAATATATTTTTTATATTAATTACTTTTTTCAGGAAAATATATTTTCTTCTGCTCTGGAATGGTACAACTATTCTTTAAGTTTATACTCACAAAATGAAAAAATGGATAAGAATTATGCCAAACTTCAGAGAAACAGAACTTCTTGTTTTTTGAATTTAGATCAGCTGGATAAGGTTTGTTTAGGACCCACAAAGTAGATCTTCTGTTTCTCAGGCCATTTTTCATAAAATTTCATGTGGGTGGGCGTCTCTTTATTTTATTTCTTATTTTTGTAATTATTTCTTTGCCATCAGAAGTTCATGTTCTTGGTTTGTTTTATGTTTCAAGCCTCATAATCTACAGAATAGCATGGCTGGTGGTGTATTTCGTCCATTGAGTACAAGAAGGCTTTGCAATGCTAAAGCATTGCAAAGCCTTGTTGCACTAAAGGGACAAACTTATCAATGTTATTAACTTGGATAAAATATCAGACATAAACCATTTAATTTTTATTTTTTCAAGTTTGCATTGGTTTTAAAAAGAGAGTATGCGGCATCCAAAAGGGCCATGTGGGAGGGCCTGAGAAACAGATTTTTAACTTTTTTAGGCCTTATGTGTACTTAATATAAAAAAGTTAAAAGTTCTCTTACTACAACTGTACATCATCATTTTATATTGCATGTCATTGCAGAATGAGCTATTTTGACCGTTTCATAGATTATTAACCTTTTTAAATCTTGTGCTCTGAAATGATATCATTTTTTATTACATGACAACTATGAATATCTCCTCAATACTGCAGTACTTTGCTTATCAATCCTGGCTCAGTAGAAAACGAGACATCTCAACTTTTCCAAATCTGCATCTTATCAGTCTTAAATGTACCTTTTGTAACGTTGATGACTTCACTGACATCTGGTGCTTTTCTAATTGACAATTTTACAAACACAAAATGAAAACTTGATTGCAAAGGGGCCAAACACTCCAGACAAAAGGTCCATACATTATTTTTTTACATTTCAGATGCCGTATTCAATTTTAAAGATCTGCTATTATATAATAAACAAATTATTACAACAGTTAATTAACTCCTTGTGTGCTGCTGATGGATATTCCTGTACAGGACGGGATTTCTATTGTCACTGAAATAAGTATAATTTGGGCACATTTAATCAAATTTTCCCCTTGTAAATTGCATGGATTTTTTCACAAATGATTTCTTGAGTTAAATTTAGGAGGCCATGACTAGATTTGATGAAAAATATCTTGAAAATACTCAGCTTTTGAAGAGTTAATGTAGGTTGTCATATTTTATGATGAGACCAGATCAAAAGCAGTACCTTTGGCATCTGGTTTGATCTGGTCTGGTCAATGTGGCAGAATCCGATAACCAGATTAACTGGCTGTTGTTGTTATAATCTCTTTATACACTACTGCCTACAGTGAAATGGTTGAGTTTATTGTGTGTTTCCGAGGATGTGGGGCTGTAGGATTAAATTATCATTGATTCTTCTGTCCAGTTAGATGTTTATTGTGTTGTCTACTCACAGACTGACAACTTTTACTTTACTTACAAAGTTATGCATATCAGCCTGAAAGGGTTAAGCATTGCTTGTTTTTTAACATTATGACTGAACTTTTCATGAAATGTGAAAAGAAAATTGTTGACATTTTTCTTCAGACTTGCAAGTAAGTAGTAGTGCAGGAAGCATCTATTTGGGTCTATTCCTTCTGCACCTTGATGTTGGGTTCTTTATTGTCTCTTGTGGTTGGGTGTCAATAAAGGTGGGAAGGGGGGGGGGGAGGGGTGCTGTGATCAGAAGCTCATAACTAGTGTCATTGATGATCCCAGGTGTTGGTTGCTGTCTGACTCTGAATCTTTCCTACTGGTATCTAGTGTGAAGCTTTCCTTGTGTGATCAACTGTGAAGGGAAAAGCTTCACTCTGAGATGTATTTGTCACTCCTTCTGAGAGTTTTTGTATGTTCTAATTTTATTTGTTTGGTCAGTGTAGGGCAGTTCTGGCAGTCCTGTATAGACCTGACCTGGCTTGGCTTTTATCTGCCATCAGCCACCCTTACTGTGGCAGATTAAGCCAATGTTTTTATCACAGTGCAACCCACTCCCCCCCCCCCCCTCCACCCCATCCAATCCAAAACAAACACACACATGTTCATAACAATTTCCTTTCATATTAGTTTGGGGGAAGCAGCAACTGTCAAAATGAATGGAAAAGTGTAGGAATCAGAAACTATCAAGTCAACTGCACTGTGGAAAGCAGAAGAAAACCACATCAGTTATTATAGGAAAAGACAAAAATTTGTTGTGAAAAACAGTGTGAAAAATGTAGAAAACAAATGTGAGGCATCAAGAGTTTTATCTGCACTTGTCTTGTCTATTTATTTTGCATTCTGACACATGTATTGCACATTTGCATGCAAGTATTTGGTTCATTTGGTTGTGTCTGTGAATGTTGATAAAGTTTGCATTTTTTGTTTTGTTTCACAAAAGTTTCCATTGACACTTCTACAAGGTCTTTGTGTTGGAGAAATAAGCCATCCACTCATAGAGTGACCATCAAAAATGTTATGTAAAACTTGTTCCCAGCACTCTTTGTATCTGAGTGCATGAATGTATATTCATAAAAAATTAATCAGCATTGTATTCCTGTGACAGTCATTGCATAGAGAATTTTAGTAGTGCATGACACCAATCAGAACCCTGAGAAACAACATAACTACAATGATCACAGTGTTCAGAATCAGAAAGGCTATGTATACATGAATGCAGCTCTATTTGACTAAATCAGGCCTAACACTTAATTCTGTACACTCCCCTCCCGACCGATCAGAAAGGCTATGTATACATGAATGCAGCTCTATTTGACTAAATCAGGCCTAACACTTAATTCTGTACACTCCCCTCCCGACCCCCCCCCCCCCCCCCAAAAAAAAAAAATAATAATAATATTAAGCGAAATAAAAAATAAAAGAGTCCTGTGTGGGGTACTTGATGTCTGCACAACAACTATTCTTCTGTTTGGCCTCAATTGATAACAGGTTGCTGTCTCTCCGTAATGATTTTCACACAACTGCAATTGAGAACAGTTATGTCTGGATTCACTTTATGTAAGTTCTTTTGCAAGTGCTACAGTAGCTTTTGCACATGTTCTCCACCAGGGATATGTCACCTAATCAGTTGTACACAGTCTCCTTTGATTTGAACACTTCTGTCTCATATACCTTGGATCGCCATTTGAGGGACAGTAAGACTTTTTTTTCATATCACTCTCAATCAGATGATTAAGACAGCTCATTGTTTGCAACTTTCATTCTGTGACAAGGAATTTGTCGCTTAGCAGGACAGCCTTTATAGGTATTACAGAGGTCTCCTGCAATATCGAAGGGCTAGTGGGCATTTATGTGCCTTTGTACTTAGTTGGCTGTGTCAGCCTTAGTATTAAGACCTGGCAACGCATGTCAGATGCTGCACCCAAGGTTGCAGTCCTTCCTCTTATGATTCATCATAGCTTTCTTTACAAATTATGCTTTAAGCTGGATATATATAGCACTATCAGCAAACCAATAACCTTGGGTGGTTCTCTGCATACAGCTGATATCATCACTTTAAATAGACTTATCTTCATGAAGGATAACCTTATGCTGATAGCAATCAGATCACAATTGTTTTGTTGAAAGATCTATATTTTATAAGTTTAGTTAGGAACATTCATTTTGACAATTTTAACACTTTATATGACTTACTGAATGTGACTGCCTAGTGTTACATTCATTCTACTTTCCTGGATGAATTATTATTTTCCACTTGATGTACCTGATTTGCTGATGAGATTACTTAAACTTTAGTGAGGAAATTAGATTAACATGCGTTTAAAGGAATCTTTTTCCTCTCCTCTTAGAATGTGGTCTTGCTCTAATACGTCATCTGTACCGTCTATAGGTGGTGCATATCGACTGTGGTACATATTGATCACTCCACAAACCAGGGTGAAATTTTGGTCATTATTTCCACTGTGATAACAGAAGTCTGGGTGTACACCTACGGCAAAACTGGAAATTTAAAATAATTTCTATATATATCATACCTACCTCTTTGACTAATTCAGACCAAACACTTAATTTTGAATCCACCTCCCCCCCCCCAACTCCCAAAAATTGAGCCAAATAATTAAGAATAAAGTGTCATGTGTGGTACTCTATACATGATATCTGCACATGCCATTCATTCCTGCCAACGACCATTCTTTTGTAGAGCTTGGCGAGGTACAGACCTAATTTACTGGATGCATTTTGTAAATTTTACTTTAAACAGGGAACAAATTGAAGATTTTATTTATCACTTGACCACTAAACTAATAAAAGATGCCCAAATGGCTCAGAAGACAAACTAAGATTGATATACAGTCTTGAATTACATGGGCATGAATAATATGCTGTTTAGAAGAGTTAAAATAAAATAGTCCACAATGATGTAGATAATTTTAAGCCTTCAATAATAGAATTTTATTGAAACTCTTGTTCAGAACAACTTAGGTCCCTGGAAATGTTTTTATTTCATTCACCACCTCCTGAGTCACTGTCAATGATTATTATGTCTCCCCTTCCCAGAAGGGAGACATATTGTTCTAGTGCATATTCTTCTTCTTCTTCTTCTTCTTCTTCTTCTTCTTCTTCTTCTCATACAAACTTTGTCCGGGCTATAACTTTTTGTCTTTTGATCTACACCTTAGATACTTGGCATGTGGATGTATCACCATGATCCGGTGTGCAGTGTACCATAGTGACCTTCATGTGGCCTTGACCTTTGACCTGAAGGTCAGATGTGTTTTTTTAAGGGAAACATCACACAAACTTCATCCGGGCCATAACTTTTTTGTCTTTTGACCTACACCTTAGATACTTGGCATGTGGATGTATCACCATGAACCGGTGTGCAGTGTACCATAGTGACCTTCATGTGACCTTGACCTTTGAAGGTCAGATTTATGCACTTTTTTAAGAGAAACTGTCTGGACCAGAACTTTTTTGTATTTCGAGTCAGGCTTTAGATATTTGGCATGTGGATGTATGTGTGCAGCGTACCATTGTGACCTTCATGTGACCTTGACCTTTGATCTGAAGGTCAGATTTGTGCTTTTTTCAAGGAAAATTTGTCCAGACCAAAACTTGTTTGTCTTTTGAGCCAGGCCTTAGATATTTGGCACGTGGATGTATCACCATGAGCCGGTGTGTTACATACCATTGTGACCTTCATGTGACCTTGACCTCAAGGTCAAATTTATGTACTTAGGGAGTAGGGAGTAATTGTCCAGACCAGATTTTTTTTGTTTTTTGACCTAGGACTTGGTTATTTGACATGTGGATGTGTCACCATGAGACCGCATGTCGTCTACCTCGATGACCTACATGTGACCTTGACCTCTAACCTTAAGGTCAAATTTATGTACTTCAAATAGGGAATAATTATCCAGACCAGAACTTTTTTGTTTTTTGACCTAGGACTTAGATATTCGACATGTGGATGTATCACAACTAGACCGCATGTCACAGGTAATCATGACCTTCATGTGGCCTTGACCTCAAGGTCAAATTTATGTACTTTAAATAGGGAGTAATTGTCCAGACCAGATTTTTTTTTTTTTTTGGACATGTAGATGTGTCACCATGAAACCGCATGTCCGCTACCTTGATGAACTGCATGTGACCTTGACCTCTGACCTCAAGATCAAATTTATGTACTTCAAATAGGGAATAATTGTCCAGATCAGAACTTTTTTTGTTTTTTGACCTAGAACTTAGATGATTGACATGTGGATGTATCACAATGAGACCACATGTCATCATGACCTTCATGTGACCTTGACCTCAAGGTCAAATTTATGTACCTGTTGTTAATTTGAATAAAGTTGAGAAACAGATTGCCATGTCTGTTCCAGGGGTCAGCCGAGTGGGCGACTTGGTCAAAGAAGTCGCCTTGTCATTCCTCAAGTCGCCTTGGCTTTCATTGGGGGGGAAATTCAAGTCGCCCTCCAAAACTTCCTTGGGAGACATGGCAGTTTACTGTATTTTCTTATGTTTTATTTTTTAAAACACCCGCTTCCGCATTTGAAAAAAAAAGTAAACACGGCTGCTGTTGAAGTCTGTCACACGGCTATAAAAATAGCCTAAACTAGCACAATTTTATATTTCTGAAAAGAATTGTAATGGCGTAGTCGTTCGAACAATTCGCCCCAACTGATAGCAACCAGCACATTTAATTGGCTATTTAAAAACAAAGTGCCAGCCAAAACAACGAATCACACAAGACACGCATCGAGTTAATTAGAATTTATCAAATTTAACCACCGTTTCAAAACATAAAAAAATGTATTGGCGACAGTTCGTCCATATCGAAATTGCTTGCGGTTACGCTCTGTTCCACTGAAAAACTGGTTGCATTGAAATTCGCCCTGCAATTTGCATTGAATGTTTTTCTTTGAAAACTTGTGAAGTTGTGTTGGAAGGGGGTTAAATGTAATAAGGCTACAATAGAAATCACAGGTATTTGGATGGATAAGAATGGCAGACCTTCAAAGCACCAATCGCACATGTCAGTGTAAGATGGTTGGCAGAAATTGTCAGTTTTCTGAACAGTGTATTATTACCCAGTGCAGCTGGGAAGGGAGACAACTGAAATATTTTGTCATTTACCTGAGAAATAAATTAACTCAAATTGTTAATAACGCTTAATTTACGAAGGATATCGAAAACTTTTTTAACTACACTTTTCAACTCAGTTAGGGCATTCAGAAACCATGAATGACCCAGCTTCTTATATGAACTTGAAATTTATTTTGAACACTTTAAATATTTTTTTAAAAAGAATATACCTTCTATTACAGAGAAGAACACTCTCACCATGGGTCATACTAAATTTCAAATCCACTGCGTTGAGGCAAATACAAAATCAACTGCATGGTAACCTTAGTTAGGGATTTTAACCTACATTCTGTTATATACCATCTGACTTAGTTTTTTGTGTGTATGTATGTTTGTATAACTTTTATTTATTTTTTTTCTCCACAATTGTGTCCTCTATGTTCATTTATTTTATCACGATGTCATATACGTTTTATGTTTTTTTCTGATTTCTCCTTCATGTCCACTGACTTCTCCCTCCTGGGTCCTGACTTCTCCCTAAAGTCTCTGAAGGGAGAAGTCACTTCTCCCTAAAATCAGCTGCCAGGCTGACCCCTGGTCTGTTCCATCAGGCAAGGCAAGTGTTTCAGCAGCCAGTGTGCTACTCATTCAGAGATGAAAGTTTTCTGGAATTTGATGGAATTCCAGAATTTCCAGAACATCCGGGTCCATTTTTTTATGTTCCGAATTTTACTTTTTTGTGCAACCAAAAGTTTGCTTTTTCCAGTAATCAACCTTTCTGTTGCACTAGTAGTTCTGTTTCATATTTTGCAATTGTTGGATATCAAAACAGGTTCGTTTGTGTACTAAATGCTGATTGGACAGTCATATTCAAGTGTGAGAGTTCAACCAGCGGAATTTCTTGTTTCTTGAGTGTACTCAGTGTTCAATGAAGTCCAAACTTTTCATCGTGCTGGAAAAGTGAAGTGTATTTGGTGTGCAAATGAAATCTACTATGGAAATGATGGCAAAAAGCATTAAAACAACACGTGGAAAAGGCCTTTAAATTCATTTATTTTGGGCATGCCCTTTTCCCCTCATTAAAACCAGAAATAACAGCCTTATCCTGTTATGTTTTATTGCCATGCCTTTCTTTGTGTTTCTATAGTAATATTATGATGGAAGTTATTCTCACATGTAGTAGGAGAGGCACAGAGAATCTGTATATTTTTTTTGATGCCCTCACACCTTCTCTAATTTGGGCACACCTGTAAATGGTGTGAAATTGGGGTAATCTAAAGGCCTGTATGGAAACGAAAGTACATATCAGAAAACGTTCCAACATAAATTCAAATCAGTCACTGCCATCAACATTTTTTAGTTCCAGGTAAATAAATGTGTGAATCATTCTCGGCTCATCATCTACAACCTCAGAGTCGCCCCTGGACCCCAGCCTGTGTTAGTTGTGCTTGCCTCACTTCGCTCATTTCGCTCGGTGATTTACACTTTCCAGAATTTTTTACATCTGCCACTTTCATCTCTGTACTCACTACTCTTCTACATTTTCTGGACTACCATGTTATCCATCAGCCAATATGATAATAACTCCTCCCTGTGTTCCTCCATCATAAAGATTTCCAAGCGCAGCATCATGATACACTGTCATTCTGACATTTCCAGGATTTTTAAATGTTTTGAAGCAAAGTACAGTATGATCAGATTTACCTTTTCTTATTGTTTTATTGAGTTTGAGAATATCTTTTACTCTGACATTGTTCAACCCAGAGGATAACACTGTAGTAGCAAACATTATATCAAAGCTTGTGTAGCAATCTATAACAACTGTCCAATCTTTGAACGAAACACATTTAGTTCACCAGCTGTCAAGACTGAGTTCTATTTTTAGATGTCATAGGCTGGAGACACTTTAGATAATTCTCTTGATCCAGAGTTAAACCATCATTTTTTAACATTAGGTCAAGTCAAATATACTTAAATAATTCATTTTCTTCTCTTCTGATATCAATTCAAGTTTTTAGTTGTGCAATAGCATTAGTTGTGCAATAACATTTTGTTCAAAAGCAGTAGATCTTCCCGATATTAAGTCATCTATGAGACTTGCATAACACGTTCCAGGTTATCTCCATCTAGCCAGAAGAAGTTGAAGGATCTAAAGCAGAAACTTTGTCTCTTAATTTTTGCATATCTCATACTAGTTTGTACCAGTGAAGGGAGGCATCTGGCAGTCCATAAACACATTTCTTGAGATGCCACAACCCAATAAAACCTGACTCTTTGGTGGTTTCAAGAATATGTCTCTTGATAATTGAGAGCCCTAAAGAAAAGCAGCTTTTAAGTGCATTAACTTGGGTTTCCAGCTTCTTTGCATTGTGATTGACAAAATGAGACATAAAGATTCTTACTACATGTTGGTGAGTCTTTGTCAACAACATTTCCCTCCATGTCCACGGGCAACTAAATGTGCTTTCTTAACAGATTTTCCATTGCTTCCTTTTACCATACATATCCATCTAGTACAAATGTAACTTTGTTCATTATCTGGTACTTCACTATAGACTTCAAAATCTTTCCATTTTTGTAATTCAGCAGATTTGGCTTCATCAAAGGAAAAGTCTTCAGATATCAATATTTCTTCAGATGTTTCATCAGATGTGCATGTCTCAGCTATCCTCAAATTCTTCAATCAACTGATATCAATTGACTGCTTTGTCGCAACAAATTCCTCTGGTCCTTGATGCTCAATGTTGTACCAGTTTTTATACATACCATTAGGTTTGCCTGCCTGTGACAAGACTTTGAAGGTAATAGTTCCTTCATCGTTATCATATGATAAATACTCTCCCATTTTTGGAACAAGAGGTGCACATTAGAGATGCAGGCATCGAGTTGTGGCTACTTTCTTCATGCACTCTCTATTGAAAATCAGAAATGTCATTGCATTGAGTGCAAAACTCGTGAAAATTGACAAGCTCAAAATTTGTAAATATGGACTAATTAAGGCCCATAACTCTGTAATGAGAAAGCAGACCAGCCAGTTTTTGAACTCACCTGAGATATTTGCACAAAGGACTTGTAAAAAAATTAGTCAAATTGGAGAACGTTTGTTCAAGTTATAGTATTAATGAGCTAAAAATTCATAAAAATTGACCAATCAAGGCTCATAATTCTGTAACGAAGAATCTGACCAGGCCAGTTTTTGTACTCCTTTGAGATATTATTGCATAAGACCTGTATAGCAAATATTAGTGAAATCGGAGAATGTTTGTTAAAGTTATTGCACTAATGAGCTCAAAAGCATTAAAACATAAAAATTCACAGATTCAGGCCCATAACTCTGTAATGAAAAGTTTTCGCTCAAGTTTTCGGACACGCTTGCAATATTATTGCAAAGGACCTACATGGCAAATATTAGTCAAATCGAAGAATGTTTGTTCAAGTTATTGCGCTAATGAGCTCGAAATTTGTAAAAATTGATGAATTAAGGGCCATAACTCTGTAATGGAAAATCGGGCAGGGCCAGTTTTTGAACTTGTTTGAGATATTACTCCAAGAGACCTGTATGGCAAATATTAGTCAAATTGAAGAACGTTTGTTCAAGTTATTGCGCAAACGAGCTCAAAATTCATAAAAATTGACTAATTAAAGGCCATAACTATGTAATGAAATAGCAGGCTGGGTCAGTTTTCAAACTTGTTTGAGATATTATTGAAAAAGACCTTATGGCAAATATTAGTCAAAACGGCGAACGGTTGTTCAAGTTACAGCTCTGACAGTGCGAGGATGCCCGGACGCCCGTCCGGAGGCACACCGACCGTCGCCAAACCATAAGTCTCGGTTGTTAACACAACTTGACCAATAAAACTAGGTGGATGTACTGATGTTGAATCTGTTTCAGCTGAGTCTCCACTATTATGTGTAAAACTATCGGAAACAGATTCATCATGTGAATCAGAATTGTGGCTAAATGACTATTCATGATTTTGATCTTCCCTGTTATTCCAAACTTGTATCTTTAGTTTTAGTGAGATGGCATTTATGAACTTGCACATACGTTTCACAAACACCACCACTCCATCCTGACCTTTGACAGTGCCTGGCCCTTTCCACTTCAGACTGTTCCATACACTTGTAAAAAACTTGAATGAGTACTATATGTCCTTGTTTTCTTTCTCAGAGCAAGCTTGATTCTCTCTCAAGATTCAGCTTCAATAAAACCTTTTCTAGTGCTCTGCATAGCTTCCAAACTTGTATCTTTCATTTTAGTGAGATGGCATTTATGAACTCACACAATGTTTCACCAGTTTTCACAAACACCATCATTCCATCCTGAGCTAGGACAGTGCCTGGTCCTTTCCACTTTTGACTGTCCATCACTTGTAAAAGACTTTGTCATCAGTTGAATAAGTACTATATGTCCTTGTTTTCTTTCTCAGAGCAAGCCTGATTGTGTTTGAAGATTCAGTTTCAATAAAAACTTTTTTAGTGCTGTGCATATCATTTAGATGATCAGTGACATACTGACTCGTGGTTGTTCCTTTCAGTGCAGGAAGCCCATCACACAACACTGAAGGTAAATTAAGATTCTGGCCATATACTATTTGATATGAACTGTAACCGTGTGTATTGGTAAGACAATTTTTATCACATATGGCCCATGAGAGGACTTTTTCCATGTCAACATTATTTTCATCTCGAACTTTGTTGAATATTTCAGTGAGAGTCATATGCTGTCGCTCTAATAGTCTGTTGCTCCATGCACTTTTTGCAGGAGTTGTTTTCACACAAATATTAAAAAATTTTTACAAGTTTTTCATCTCCCAATTCTCAAATTCCCTTCTGTTATTGAAGTAAACATTTGCTAGAGATCTATGCACACTTATCCACTTCTGAATGAAATTTCGGACAATAACCGGAGATTTTTTGCTAGTGATTACAGTTGCAGCACTGAATCTTGTAAACAGATCTATCATATGGAGATACCAAACACCAGGTTTAATTTCATGCAAATCCATTGCAACAGCAGTTTCATTAAAATGAGTAGCAAGTTGTAGTCCTACTGCTAGTTTCAGCGCTGGCTTTTTGTACGACTGCTCATATGAGCAGGCCATATTATGGTATGGCAATGTCCAGCCTGTGGGCTGTCGGTCTGTCTGTCCATCTGTCCATCCATCCATCCATCCATCCATCCATCCATCCATCCATCCATCCATCCGTTAACTTCTGTTTGTCCATGCGATAACTTGAAAACAATACATCCAACAGATACTGTTTCTTTATGGTTGATTAGTCATGACTAGAGGATGGTTCCTTTCGATAACCAGCATTCTGGCATATCCAATATGGCTACCATGGCAGCCATCTTGGATTTTTGGGGACTTTTGATTGTCCATGTGATAATCCAACAGATACTGTTTTTTTATGGTTGATTAGTCATGACTAGAAGATGTTTCCTTTCGACAACCAGCATCAATGTCTGTCCATCCATCTGTCCGTCTGTCCGTCAGTTAATTTTTGTTTGTCCATGCGATTATCCACCATATTATGGTATGGCAATGTCCATCTGTCTGTTTGTCTGTCTGCTCATCTGTCTGTCCATCTGTCCATCCATCCGTCCATTAACTTTTGTTTGTCCACGCGATAACTTGAAAACAATACATCCAACAGATACTGTTTTTTTTTGGTTGATTAGTCATGACTAGAGGATGGTTCCTTTCGATAACCAGCATTCTGGCATATCCAATATGGCCACCATGGCATCCATCTTGGATTTTCTGGAACTTTTGATTGTCCACACGATAACTTGAAAACTTTAGATCCAACAGATACTGCTTTTTTATGGTTGATTAAGCATGACTAGAGGATGGTTCCTTTTCGATAACCAGCATTCTGGCATATCCAATATGGTCACCATGGCAGCCATCTTGGATTTTCAGGGCCTTTTGATTGTCCATGTGATAATCCAACAGATACTGTTTTTTTTATGGTTGATTAGTCATGACTAGAGGATGGTTCCTTTTGATAACCAGCATCAATGTCCATGCATCCATCTGTCTGTCTGTCTGTCCATTCAGGCTTAGCAGAGGTAAATTGTGGGGTTTACAATTTAAGATCAGTGGTAGCTGTGGAGTTGGGTTAGTACAGTGGCCACTTGTGGGGTTATTTTTTGCACTGTGGGATTAATTTTTTGACCTTGTAGGGTTAGGGTTTAACATGGGGAAAACCCCCACAAGTAAGAACGTCTGTCCTTTTGGATGCCGAATGCTCTTTTTAAAAACAATGCAAACTTTTAAAAAATAAAAATTAAATGGTTTATGTCTGATATTTTACCCAAGTTAATAAAATTTATAAATTTGTCCCTTGAGTGGAACAAGGCTTTGCAATGCTTTAGAATTGCAAAGCCTTCTTGCATTCAAGGAACAAAATATTCTGTTGATTATGAGGCCTGAAATATAAAACAAACCAAGAACATGAACTTTTGATGACATAGAAATAATTACAAAAATTAAAATAAAATAAAAAACCGCCTGCCTGCATGCAGAGTTACAAAAAAATGGCTTGAGAAACAGAAGATTTACTTTTTGAAGCCTTAAAAAGTATTTATGAATGCTGTACATTTAAAACAGAATCATTCTATTTCAGGCAATGGAAGCAGTTGATGAAGCTGTAAAATATGATGATCCCAGTATTCACACACAATTTTTGGTTTATAAAATTGCTCTTCTCTCAGCTGACAATCAAAAAGGTAAACATTTTTACTTTTATACCCCCACAAAATGAAGTTTAGGGGAGGTATATAGGAGTCAACTTGTCGATCAGTCGGTTGGTCTTTCGTCGGTTCGTTGCACATGTAAACTTGTGGAGCGAACTGCTTCGACCGTTTTAGCTGCATTTTCATGAAACTTCACAAAAATGCTCAACATGATGAGGGGAAGTGCATGACATAATTTTTCTCCCGCTCAGTTTCAAGATGGTCCACTGGTGGCCATATTGGATTTTTTTTTTATGTAAACTTGTGGAGCGAACTACTTCCACAGTTTTAGCCGCAATTTCATGAAACTTCACAAAAAGTATCAACATGATGAGGGGAAGTGAGTGACGTGATTTTTTTCCTGCTCGGTTTCAAGATGGCCAACTGGTGGCCATATTGGATTTTTTTTTATGTAAACTTGTGGAGCGATCTGCTTCCACAGTTTTAGCCCCATTTTCATGAAACTTCACAAAAATGAACAACATGATGAGGGGAAGAGCGTGACATAATTTTTCCCGCGAAGTTTCAAGATGGCCGACTGGTGGCTATATTGGATTTTTTTTTACTTTTAAAAAATTGAATGCCCCTTTTCAGTCACCCACACTAGGCAGTATGCTGCCATGGTGGGGGTATACCGGGTGACAGACCATATCTAGTTTTTAGCTCACCAAAGGGAGCTTAACTTATCACTTGCCGTCCGTCGTCGTCCGTCGTGAACTTTACATTATCGACTACTCCTCACAAACTACTGAATCAAATTGAACCAAATTTTGTGTGCATGTTCCCCATCATATGTCAATTCAAACTTGTACAAATAAATTTGCCGCAACCACAGGGGCACCACAAGGGGCATAACTCTGATAGCACCCATGAATTTCTTTCCAAAATTCAAAAAAATCTTCAGATCCACCAGGCAGGGGGGGGGGGGGGGGGAGGGGGGGGCAGATTCAAGTTTGTTCAAATTGGCCCCCTGGATTCATATTTGGGCTCACTATAGAAGCCCGAAATTGAACTTAGTGCATTTCAGGCAAATTTCTTTAAAAATCTTCTTCTCCAGATCCAGCAGGCAGAATCTTTTGATATTTGGTGTGCAACATTGTGGGGTGGATCTGATTCAAGTTTGTACAAATCGGCCCCCTGGGTTCATATTTGGGCTCAGTATAGGAGCCCGAATTCAAACTTAGTGCATTTCAGGCAAATTTCTTTAAAAATCTTCTTCTCCAGATCTAGCAGGCAGAATCTTTTGATATTTGGTATGCAACATTGTGGGGTAGATCTGATTGAAGTTTGTTCAAATCGGCCCCCTGGATTTATATTTGGGCTCACTATAGAAGCTCGAATTCGAACTTGGTGCATTTCAGGCAACTTTCTTAAAAAATCTTCTTCTCCAGATCCAGCAGGCAGAATCTTTTGATATTTGGTATGCAACATTGTGGGGTGGATCTGATTCAAGTTTGTTCAAATCGCCCCCCTGGGTTTATATTTGGGCTCAGTATAGGAGCCCAAATTTGAACTTGGTGCATTTCAGGCAAATTTCTTTAAAAATCTTCTTCTCAAGATCCAGCTGGCAGAATCTTTTGATATTGGGTATGCTGCATGCTTATGGGGGTGAGATTCAAGTTTGTTCAAGCCAAGTCCCTGGGTTCATATTTGGTGCTCACTGTGGTAGCCTGAATTATAACTTAGTTCAAAATGAGGAATTTTCTTTAAAAATCTTCTTCAGATCCAGCAGTTGGAATGTTTCGATATTTGGTATGCAGCATCCTTGGGGTTAATATTTGGGCTCACTGTGGGAGCCCGAATGATAACAGTTCAAAATGAGGAATTTTCTTTAAAAATCTTCTTCTTCAGATCCAGCAGATGAATGCTTTTGATATTTGGTATGCAGCATCCTTAGGGGGGTAAGATTCAAGTTTGTTCAAGCCATGTCCCTAGTTCCATAAAATTTGTCTCTCATGACTTCATTCCTTTGTAATGTTGATGAACCATGTCTAACTGAATGTGACCCCAAATACTTCTTTGAACCACTTTGGCCAGTGAGCGATTAAGGCTCCTTGGGGCCTCTTGTTAATATTTGTGGACACTGCTTTTTAGTTTTTGTAGATACCCTCTAGTAATCTGAAACAAACTCATTCTTACAAACAAAAATTTATCAAGTAAACATCAAGGTAATAACTGAAGGAAATTAACTGTGATGCTTGAAAAACTGAAAAGTGTCCAATATCATCAAATGCAAACTCAGTTCCCTGCACACTGATGTAGGCCCTTGCAAATATTTAAATTGAATACCAAATCAGATACTGCACACTATTCGTGAATTGAGTCGAATATCAAACCAAATACATAACAATCATTATTGGTAGCACTTTGACAGAAAAAAAAATCATATTTAAATCCAGTGCGTACAGTTAAGTTAACCTGTTGCAAACTACATATCATTAAGTTGTCTTTTCCACAAAGACCAACACGAATTTGATAATGCGAGTTCTCCAGTGGGCAGATTTATGCAATCATTCTGCAGTTAATTACTACACAAATACAAGGGTGAGGCATCTTATTCCGATTGCCCACATATGTACCAAGGCATGCTGCATGTTGATGGTGCATTTGCCTTCACCCAATGCTAACCCTGCATCTGTGGAGTTGATGCTTTGAGGAGTCTGACAATTGCTCATTGCTGCTCAGTGGTTCTCTCTGGGTACTCTGGCTTCCACCATCTGTAAAACTGTTCACCACGAGGTGATCGTGGCTGTTGAAGGTGTTTTTTAACCCCAATAAATACTTAAATATAAATACTACACAATTAACCAATTTTTGCATGCCTCTCAATAAGTCTGAGTTCATTTAAAATATGGAACCCGAACTTCGATCCCGAAGGATGTCCTCAGCAAAACTTTGAAATTGATCATCTTTGCTGTTACTTAGAAAAGGCCATGAATATGCATCAGCTCTGGTGAACTGCCAACATATTACACAGCATTCTTTGGTAATCAATTCAGTAATGGGAACTGAACGATGACCCCAATTCATATTGGTATGAAACCAGTCTCTTCAAGTAGTCGTAGACACTTGGCAGAAAAATAGCTTGGTAATGTTGTAGGTTGTGTAGCAAGCATTAATGGTTAACAGACACTGGAAATTGGAAAGTAGTCAGTGGTTAATGATTAAACACTGACTACTTTCTGATTTGCAGTGCCTGTTTTTCACCTGGTTAATCTGTTTTAAACAGATTTATCTCGTTGTTTGCATTAATATCCATTGCATTTTGATGACAAAACATAGAAGATATTTGATAGATATTCAGTGCTGTTTGTCAAATCAGATATTATTTTGACTTGACTAGAATTTGGTATCAGTGAACATCTGTGCCTGTGCCTTGAAGAACAACTCCTTTAGATATTTCATTGATGATTGTGTTTATGTGACAACACTGTTTCATTGTGCAGGGACATGGGAAAATTTTTCTTGTCAAGTTCGAAGAATATGAAAGAAGTTAGTTACATCTGTCAGGGCATATGAATATATGCCTAACATATCAGCATGTTTATTTTAGGTGTGGAAGGTCTCCTATACCAGAAGGAAAAAGAGATAATAGAAATGGTACTTTTGTGCTAAATTTTCATTTTTTACAAGCTTTTTTTTACAGAAACATTGATGAAACACGATTTTCTAAGCTGAGAAATCCTGAGTGATTTTTCAAACCCAAACTCTTCCAAGAACACATAGCAAAAATTTTGAGTGGAGAAGAAATGGCAATTTTAATCATTACTGTGAAACTTAAATGACTTGATATTTTTTTATGGATTAACCCTTTTGATTGCATATAATACCTTAACACTAACCATTTTTCATACGTTTAGTACAGATTTGCCTGTTAATTCCCCCCCTCATCCAAGCATCTTGGATGAGCAGGATGAGGGGAATTCTGTGAAGCATAAAACGAACATGTCAGAGGGATGAAATTGCATCGTCACCGATAGGGGGCGTGCCAATCTCTATTAAAAGAGGTGAAAATGAGTGCTATGAACGAATGATTTTATGATCAGTTATTGTTACCTGAGTATAAAACGCTGGTTCATGATGAACAGAATGTCGATTTAAAGCCTATTGGAGGTTGGCAGTATGAAAAAATGGGTGGGTTCTTGCATAGTTTAAAGATGATGCCAACCAACAAATAATCTATGGAGTATTTTTTAATACAGCGTTAGCAAACGTTTTGTCAGGGTTAGCTAATGGAATATCTGATCTAAAATAAAATTTATATAATGTTTCAGCAGAAGTCCAATTTGCTGTGGACAGAACGTTATTTAGTGAGATTCCAGCATGAATGGCGGCTGAGGTAGATGAACCTCTCACTGAGTGAGCCTTGTAAACTGAAATGTCGATGCCAGCATTTTTGAGAATATCACAAATCCATCTAGAGAGGGTGCTGGTGCAAATTGCAGAAAAAGTTTTGAAAGAAATAAACAATTTTGAACTTTTCCTTTTGTCTTTAGTTCTGTGGAGATATTCAGAAAGAACAGCAAGGACACAAAGGTTCCTTTTCATATTTATAAAGATTTATTGAATTTTTATGACGTGACGGTTTGGTTGTTTTGAGATGATCAGTAATAAGAAAAATAACTTCGGAGTTTGTGATTCGAATATTTTTTAATCAAAAGCTGCAAGCGTTTGAACTCTTTGAGCAGTGCATAAAGCAATAAGGGCTGCCATTTTCTTGGTCAATAATTTTAAGGACAGCGTTCCATGAGGATAAAGTGATTCTAGATATTGGAGTAACGTAGAGACATCCCAAAGTGTCGAATAACGAGGCTTTGGAGGGTGTTTGTTGAAAATTCCTTTTACAGTTCTGTTAACTAATTTGGAATCTGAAAAACTAATATTTGATAATAAGCTAAGAGTTTGATTTAACATTGATCGGTGAGAATTAATCACACTGTAAGATTTTCCTGAATAATCAAGGAAGGCTAGATAATTACCTAAATGTGTTTCAGATGGGTAAAGTGGATTAACCTTCCTTTCCTTACACCAAACAATCCATTTCCCCCAGGCATAATTATATGTTTTTTGAGTGGCTGGTTTCCATGACTGTAGGATGAGGTAGGCAGCTGATATTGAAATGCCTCCTGATAGGAATTGATTCCAGAGACAAGACATCCGGCAAGTTGGAATTTCCCTGCAAGGGGATGAATGCAGTTGCTGTGTGGTAGTCTGAGAAGATGTTCTGTTTTTGGAAGGAAAATAGGGTAATGACTGAGAATTTCGAACAGTAGAGGATACCATGGTTGTGTACTCCAGACGGGAATTATGAGAAGAGCCAACCTTACTTTGTCTTCCTTTATTTTCATAATGATCTTCATGAGCAAACTGAAAGGAGGGAAAATATATGGAATTAGGTTTCCCCAATTTATATTAAAAGCATCAACAAATTTTGCATAAGGATCATAATGCCAAGAAACATAATCTTGTAATTGACAATTCAATCTGGAAGCAAAGAGATCGATACAAGGAGAAATTTCCAATTGTTCACATAAAGTTTGAAATATTTCTGAGTCAATCATCCATTCTGTATTATCACTGAATTGTCTAGATAATTTGTCAGCAACAATATTTTCTTTCCCTGGGAGGTGAACAGCTGAAAGTTGGATTTCCCTGTCAAAACACCAAAGAAAAATTTCCTTAGTAACAAGAAACAAATTCATAACAGGGCCTCCTTTATTATTGATATAAGCTACTGCTGTGGAATTATCGCTTCTAACACATATATGAATTGAAGAAAAATTGTGACATAAACTTCGGAGACCTAAGAAGATTGCCTTAAGCTCCAACAAATTAATATGCAAAGGAGATTCTGAAGAGGACCATCTGCCATTTGCATAACTGTTTTCAAGTGATGCACCCCATCCAAGATGTGAGGCATCAGTCACCAAATATAGAGATATATTTTTTGGCCGACAATCTTTTCCATTCTTTATTTTAATATTCTTAGTCCACCAGATAACCTCTTCCCTGGCTGCTGAAGACAGAAGAATTTCAGCATCAAAGTTACCTTGTGAGACTTGAAGCCCCTCAGTTTTTCTTTATCCAAAAACCGATAAAATAATTCTCCCAAATTGATTGCCTTTAAAGCTGAAGTATAAAGGCCTATTACCCGAGCTAAAGTTCTGAGAGTAACCGGGCCTAAGAGTAGATTTTTAGAATGAGAGATAATTTTTTCGATTTTTTCTTCTGAAAGAAAAATTTTGAATTTTCCAGAATCTATAATAAACCCAAGATATTGGATTTTTTGAGTGGGTGTGAGGCATGATTTTCCAAGGTTGACATTAAACCCTAGTCTTTCAAACATAGTCTTTAAGAACATGGTATTTTCCCTACAAGTCTCCGGAGACTTGTGACAAATGAGGGAGTCGTCAATATAAAAGAAAGACTTTATACCTCTAGATCGGACAAATGAAAAAATCGGTTTCATCAATTTTGTAAAAATCCTTGGCGCCGACGCCAAACCAAAAGGGAGACAGCAAAACTCATATAAGGTATTATTCCAGAGAAACCTCAAATATTTTCTGTCATGTTCATGAATAGGGACACTGAAATAAGCATCTTTCAGATCAAGTGAAGTGAAAATTTCATTTTTCTCCAAAGATTTTAAGACAACATCAAGAGTCTCTTGTTTGAAATGATGATATTCAGTAAACAAATTGAGTTTTTTCAGATTTATGATAGGCCGAAAACCACCGGTTTTCTTTTCCCTGAGGAATAAATTGGAAATAAATTCCCCAGGGGAGTGAGAACAGGAAACAATAGCCCCCTTCTTAATCATTTCATCAATTTCTTGTTGAATAATAGATTTTTCACAGGAGGTAAATGGCAGACAGTTGGGTGCTTTAAGTTGAAAGGGCCTGGAAATAAATTCCAGTTTATGACCACAGACATTATTCAGAACCCATGAGTCCGAAGTAATAAATTTCCAATTTGACAAAAAATATTTGAGGGAGGCAGCCGAAGGATAGCTAATCACCTTTACTTGTCTGAAGGTTGGTGTTTGTCAAAGCATTTTGGATTCCAGTTTCTTTTTGGTTGCCTGTTTTGGTAGCTGTTGTTGTGATTCTGATAATTTTGGTAATTGTGCCGTTTCTGAAATTGTGGTTTTCGGCTTTGCCCTAAAAAAGGCTTGCGACCAGTAAAAGAATCTTTGAAATTTTTGTTTGACGTTCGTTGCACATCGTCAAGCTCTTTAATCTTTTTTCATATATCTTCTCCAAATAAAAAATTAGAGACCGGATTATCGGTAGAAAAAATTCCCTTGAAGGATGTGTGCATGATCGGTCTGAGTAAGTTGCGTCTAAACATGGACGACTCAAACATGGCATTACCAGAAAGTGTCAGGTTATCAACAAGAGCTTTCCTAACAATGTTTAGATCTGGGTTTTTCTTTCTGAGCTCTTCAGTAGCCTTTAAAGTGCAGCTGATTGCTGAGGCTGAAAGACGTTGAATTTTTTGTAATGTGCAATCTCTTGTGCGAAATTGACTGCTATGGATTTGAGCCAAATCTCTGGGTTAACTTTTGGAGGATAACATTTCTCAGCATTTCCTGGAATAAGGTTATTCTCAAGTAATTTGTCGATATGACCTTTATCAGATGGTGTAGTGCAAGTATTTGACATGAAAGAAGCAAACTTATCGCTGATGTTTGGGCCAAGTTTGTACGAGGAAACTTGGGAAATTGAAGGAATAACAAAACCATCTTCATCTAACAAATCAGAAATGTCTGCAATGCTATTGTCAAAAAGCTCGTCGGCATGTGGGCCGGACTGCTGAGGGTTGGATTTACCAAGAACGTCATGACTTTCCTCAGTTTCATCGAGGTCAGAATTTTCATTGTCAACCGTGACTATGAGATCAGGACCCAGAGATTGTCTCTGAAGCGATTCCCTTGTAACTGTGTGTGGTTTATCAAAACCCTCATCGGGTTTCCCTGAAGCTAATTTTTCTTGAGAAGTCTTAGACTTGGATGACTTTGAATAAGTTGAAATTGGGTGACTTTTCGAGCTTGCGCTCTTATTTTCAATTACATTGAGTCTATTATTAATATGATTCACATAATCGAGGAGTGTTGTGAGAATATCATTATTTCCTACCCCAGATATGTCCGAAGTGACTTTGTCACGGTGGACTTTGGATTTCTTTGCTTTAGATTTTTTCCCGTCGTCATGGGAAAGAGAATGCTTCCGGGAGGAAAGAGAAGCAGAATCCTTTTTCTGGTTGTCAAATGAAGAGTGCACAACTGCAGGAATGATAATTTTAGACGCTACTTTCGATTTCGATACATAAGGATTTTTCCTCGAAGTTGTATGAAATGTCGAACCATCTTGTACATAGCCAGAAAAAACTACTATCTTCTGCATCTGAGGCGAAAGTGTTAAGAACGTCATCATTCAGGTTTAAAGGATCTTTAGGATTTGAATTAACACTGGCTAATTCTTCCCGATCAGAGGAGTCATGATGACTGTCGAGTGAGTCTGCAGATGGACTTTTGTCCGGAGCAGAATCGAAATCACTCTGAAGATCTGACATTACAAAACCAATCTGGAAAATTAACTGTAGTAACTCTGGCGCGCTCTCGATGACAAAAGACATTCTGTTCATCATGAACCAGCGTTTTATACTCCGGTAACAATAACTGATCATAAAATCATTCGTGCATAGCACTCATTTTCACCTCTTTTAATAGAGATTGGCGCGCCCCCTATCGGTGACGATGCAATTTCATCCCGAATGACTGTGAGTTTTATGTGTAACAGAATTGCATTTAGTTTATAGCGTAAATCTATGTCTAATGAATAAAAAAGTTTTGTGATCTGTCAAAAAATTATTTTTTGACTTTATTTGGATTCCTTAACATTTTTTGGACTGATGTAAGCATCTGTTATGATAAAATATTGTGCAACTGAGCTGCAAGAACTCTGTCAAACAAGATATAACAGAATAAATGCTCAGTTTATCAGCAGGATGTGAAGGCAGGTTGGAAAACTGTAAAAAAAAAAAACAACAGAGGCATTTCTGCAGAAAAGTTGACAGGCAGTGTTTTTTTTTTCATAATTTCGAGTATGCTGAATTCATTCCAGGTATCTGTCGCTCTCTACCTGTACTATTCAAAAAAAGTATGGGATATTTGATAAAAGTGAGATAAAAAAGAAATATGTTTATATTTTCATCAAAAAGACAGTTAAGGCATTGCACTGTGACATCTGGTGAATGATTTCAGTAATAGTTGGGTGTCTGACAAGCACACATTCCACGCACTGAGCTGTAGAAGACATGGGCAGTCAGTCAGAGAATTTACCACATTCAGTGCAAGACCTCAATACCTTGTAAATCCTCCTCGGTTCACGAGACAAGCACAGATCTGACGTGGCATACTCCTCACCAAACGTCCAATATCAGCTTGACTGATGTTATTCCATTCTTCCTGAAGTGCAGCAGCAAGTTCCTGGACATTGGTAGGGGGCTGTTGGTGTTGTTGTAGGTGCCTGCCAAGCATATCCCAGATGTGCTCGATTGGTGAAAGGTCTAGACTTAGTGCTTGCCAAGGCAGTGTAGTGATGTTCTGCTCCTAGAAGAACTCTGTAGCAACATAGGCCCTGTGTGCTCTTGCATTGTCATCTTGAAAAATGAATCAATGGCCGTGACGTCGCGCAAATGGCACCACATGAGCTGCTAACATGTTGTCATGCTAGTACTGCCCTGTGAAACGCCCTTGGATGACATGTATTGCTGTTCTGCTTGTCATAGTTATGCCTCCCCTCCCCACACCATAACCAATCCACCACCAAAATGAACGTGCTGCCTAACGGTTACATCATGGTATTGTTCATTCCGCTGCCTCTGTTTCACCTGTTGTGGAAGTCAACAGTGAACCTCGATTCATTGGAAAACATGATGTTGCTCCACCGACACTTGTCCCAGTACTGCCGTGCTCCACACCAATTACGCCTTGCCGTGATGTGACATTCAGTAAAATGGGGAAATATTCGAGGTTGTCGAGCGTACAAATTCCAGCTGTGTTGGCGATTTCGGATAGTCTGACCAATGTCTCACCACAGACATTAACGTGGCGCTCGTGCGAAAAACCTGCACAAAGTTTTCGTGGGCCGGTGACATTCATAATCCATACTAAACTTGGTAACATATTGATGTGTCCAATCACGCGTATCCAATACCATTTTCCAAAAATATCAACATCAGTTTGGATATCCCCTACTTTTTTTGAATAGTATATTTTATTAACCCTTCAAAATAAGCAGCTAAATGACCTCTGGTGGAATATCTTCGGAAGTGAAAATTAAAATGCAACAAAGAGTAGTCCCATGTTAATGAAATAAATGAAGGAGTATCTCTGAAAAATGTCTCCCTAATGAATTATATAAAGCAGAAATATGTTTATCTGGATTTGTAAATTGGTTTACTTAACTAAATTGTGTGTAACATAGCTCATAGCCCTTGAAAGGAGATAATTTGAATAAAATCCCCCACGGTCCTCCTCATAAGGGGATTCTTTGAATACAAGCCTGTAGGCTTGAGGATGTAAAACTTGCATATTATTTTGCAATGGGATTACTGTTCCAGTTCACTTCAAAGCACTAAAGTTTGTTCTTCAAAGAATAGTCATATTTAATGATAAAATACCTTTATCATGAATGAGGTGGGGAACATAAGAGAGAAAGTGTATTACAGTGTACTTTTGACCCTATGAGGGTGGGCGTTACATCCTCCAGCCTTCAGGCTTGTATTCAAAGAATCCCCTCATCCATCACATCCTTCAGATGGCTTGGATGAGGTGGGGCATTCTTTTCCATAAAGCCTTCTGGTTTCTTGGATGTAACACTGGCATGATTTCAAAGCTTTTATCATTAAATATGAGTATGTGGACCCATATCATGGCAAGGGTATGACCAGTGTAGTGTGTATGCTTGAACAGAGTTAGAATGTTGAGGAGCTGACAGTTGCTTGTCGATGCTCGGTTGTTCTGTCCGGGTACTCTGGCTTCCTCCACCCGTAAAACTGTCACGGTCATGATTATCCGTTGAGCATAAGTATGTGACCTTAAACACCAATAAATAAAATAGTGTGTATGTCACATGTTGCTCATTCTCTGAATGGAGAGTGCAGAGCAGCAATCAAAGTAGAGAAAGACCACCCGAGAGAGTAATAACAACAAATATACAGATAAATCCATTCCACTATTGACACTTTTTTACAAAAACGGTAACAAAAAGTCTATATTTTTTCAGGCATCCTTCAGTGAATCTAGGTGATTTGAAGTCTGTACTTCAACCATCATGTAGATGAATGGTATCAATTCACATCAAGAGAGTGTATAAGAACTGTTCATCTGTATGTTCAAGATTCCTGTAATAAAAACCATGAAAGGTTTTTGCAGATTGTCAGTTTGCAGCCTTTAAAAGCTGGCTTAATGGAAAGCCTTTCCTAGCAGCTGCTGAAGTTGTAGCTCCTCTCACTGAATGTGCCTTAAAAGAACTGTTAATACATGCTTTATGTATACAATCACAAACCCATCTAGCAAATGTAGATGAAGATATTGATTTCTTGGTTTTAAAAGAAATAAATAATTTATCTATAATCAGATTTTCTTATGTTTTTTGTCTTTTCTAAGTATATTTCCAAAGTGTGTACCACACAAAGCCTATCATCCGTATATTTGGAAAGATTGATGTGATATGAAATATGCCCTTGTTGGGATGTTTTTTGCAGAGTGGAAGTTACAAAACTAATGCAATTAGCAGTCTTTTGCATGTAAATGAGATCCAGCGAGGTAAATGTTTGCGCTCGCTGGGGTGAGTCAAGTGCCATGAGAGATGCCAATTTTGGGTCAAAACATCAAGAGATAGAGGGTCCAGAGGATATAAAATTTTTAAGTAATTTAAGTCCACAGAAACATCCCAAGTGTTGTTATATCTCGGCATTGGTGGTTTTTTTTTACTAAAGAACCCTTTCATAAATCTGGTAATGAGTGGTGTGGATAAAAACTCAGATTTACCAAGTGCATGCATGGTTTGGATTAGCATGGACTTATGTGTTTTCACAACACTATATGACTTGTGTTTTCTCAAAATAGAAAGAGGATATCTACGCTGTTTTAGTGAATATCAGGAATTTCCTCATTCGTGTAACTAAATATGTAACTAAATAAACTGGCATTTTTCACTGAAAAGATTTATGTGAAACAGATGTCTGCACAAAATTCCTAGATGAATTTACCACAATATGACTTGTGAAAAAATATGTTGACTTGACTTGCTTGAATGCAATAGTGGTTTGCTTTTGTGGAATATACATGTAAATTGTTATCTTGCTTTATTAACTCTTTACTTAATGAATCGACAGCAACCGCCTGTGCAATATATATAAATTTTCCAAACATTTCAACAAAACCATATCATGTGACCCCCCCCCCCCCTCTCATTGTAACAAGCTTGTTGGGCTTTATTCCAATGAGTGATCACATGATATGTTTTTTGTTGAGAAATTTAAAAAAAAAATATTAAAATAGCAAATCTTGATATCATGTGTGTCGGGTAAGGGGTTAATTAAATAACGAAATCTATTGTTTTCATATTCTAGCGACTATTTCTCTTGAAAAAATGATCAACTTATTGGAAAAATCCAGTGAAGAAGATGAAGATTATTCCTCAGGTTTGATTTGCTTAGCTGCTCAGCTAGCTTTTGAGGTAACACCACTAGATTATTTTCTTTTTTTTAAAGATAATAACTATATAATGTGAAAATTTATTTATTGGCATTTAACAACACTTTCAACAGCCAGGGTCAACTTGTGTCGGACAGTTTTACAGGTGGAGAAAGCCGGAGTACCCAGAGAGAACCTCCGAGCTGCATCGAGCAATTGTCAGACTCCCCAATGTACTAACTCCGCACAAGCAGGGTTAGCATTGGTTGAAGATAAGTGCACCATCGACGTGCAGTATGCCTTTGTACGCAGAGCCACCGTGCCCCCACGTAGGCAATCGGGATGAAGTGCCTTGCCTAAGGACACAATGCATTTACCCCTGGTGGGGATCAAACCATGGACCTTTCAGTTTGAAGTGCAATGCCATAACCACTGAGCCACAGCACTCCCTTATAATGTGAAAAAGGAATTCTTTCAGTAATGTGTTTGATTGCTGTTTGTTTATTGGGGTGTAACAACACTTTTAACAACCAGGGTCGCATTGTATTGGAACTTGTTTGCTGTGGATCTGGTTATTTCCTGAGAAAAAAAACACCAATAAAAATGGAGCTTGTTCATCAGAGAATAGTAAAATTTGGTCATACTGTTTTATGAAAAAAATCCTTAAGAAATAGCTCAAGACACAGAAATTACAACCTAAAAAGATAAGTCTGATAAAAAAATTGTTTCTCGTTCAATTTTATGGCAAGGAAGGGAGGCTTTTTTTTATTAATGCACAAAACAGTACTGAATGTAGCTGGAATTAGAATTTAATTCCTTACGCTATTATGTGGAGTAACCAATGTTTTCCTCATTGAAAAGTTCCCATAATGCAGTTGCACAATTAACCAACCATATCTTGTCTGACAAAGCTCAGTGAGATCTGCCAAACAAGATGTAGTTGGTTAAACTTTTAGTTGTACAAGTGCAAAATAGTATCATAAAAGAGATTTACATGTAAAAAATGATGAGGCAGATTTTCAATGATAAGGGAGGTGCTGTTGAAACAAGGATTTTCTTTTGCAGCCTATGATGCCAAATATGTTAGGGCCTTGTTATGATATTTTTAATATAACATAAACTAAGACTAATGAAAGTGCACTAATATTGTCAGTCTAGCACATAAAAGGTTATTTACAGAGATACTGAGCTGAGTTATGGACCTTAATTAGTTAATTTTTGTCTGTTTTCACCCCGTTAGCATGATAACTTGAACAAATATCGATGAATTTGGTCAATATTTGGTGTGTTTGACATTCTTAACAATGCCATGAATGAGTTTGAAAACTGATACAGTTTGGACATACTGAGCAGAGTTGTGGCCCTTAATTAGTTAATTTTTGCCTGTTTTGAGCTCATTAGCACAATAACTTGAACAAATATCATTGGTTTTGGTCAATATTTAGTATGTGAGACTTTCTTAGCAATGTCTTGAATGAGTTCAAAAACTGGTATGGTTCTGCCATACTGAGCAGAGTTATGGCCCTTAATTAGTTAATTTTTGTCTGTTTTCAGCTCGTTAGCGTTATAACTTGAACAATAATCAATGGAATTGGTCAATTTTTGGTATGAAAAACGTTCTTAATAATGTCATGAATGAGTTTGAAACCTAGTATGGTCCAGCCATACTGAGCGGTGTTATGTCCCTTAATTGGTTAATTTTTGCCTGTTTTCAGCTTGCTAGCCTCATAACTTGAACAAATTTCAATGGATTTGATTTTCTTATAATGACAAGCCTTACAGGTGTGAAAAAAACTTCCCCTGCATCGGTGATGCGTAATCCTTGTTTATTTTGTCAATTTTATCTGTTTTGATTCTAAGTCTGATCTAATCTAATCAGCCCATACCAACAAAGACCATTCTTAGCCATTTTTTTTTATTTAGGACGATGACACGGTGTTATAAATAACACTTCCTGGAAAAGGCTTTCCAACAGTGTATCACAATAACAGCAAAACCAAGCATATGCAAAGATCTGATTCTAATTCTAGAAATGATTCTTTATTGGTGCTTAATGTCACTTTTCAGGCCTTAAAATCTGTTCCATTTTGTGCGAATCAATCTTGATTCGCATAAACATGTCAACACAAATTAAACTGAATTACATTTCCCAAGGATTGGGTATGTTCAGAATTTTAAAATGAGGTGCTTGTGTGCAGTTTTTCATGCATTTTAAAGCTAATAGCTAAGTTTTCTATTCACATTTGGGGGGCTCAGTAGGTTGAGGTGCAGGCTACAAACCGAGAGGACCACGGGGGCATGGTGGCATTGTGTACTAGGTCATACTGCACGTCGATGGAGCTGTTGTCTTCAACCGATGCTAAACCTGCTTGTGTGGAGTTAGTACGTTAGGGAACCTAACAGTTGCTCGGTCCTTCTCTCTGGGTTCTTCAGCTTCCTCCACCAGTAAAACTGTCCAACTCAAGGTGACACTGGCTGTTGAAAGTATTGTTAAGCCCCAATAAATAAATAAATTATATTCGTATTTCACACATATTTTGACAAGAAATACCAAAAAATAGATAATAAAATACAAGCTCTTCCTACCTTTCAAGAGTCTTTTTTATTATCGGATAATCAGTTCACATTATCAATGAATGAAAATACTTCATTCCTAGTACTTGATATCCAGTGTAATGTGGTAATTGCATAAAACCCACATGTAGGCCTGTATCTAACTGGAAAGAAAAAATGAATCATGTGCTCTCTGACAAGACTTGTCAAAGAAAGAATCTGCAGGAATATCTAACTGGAAAGAAAAAATGAATCATGTGCTCTCTGACAAGACTTGTCAAAGAAAGAATCTGCAGGTAGCACATGCATCTAAACAGAAGAGTGGTTATATTCGTATTTCACACATATTTTGACAAGAAATACAAAAAAATAGATAATAAAATACAAGCTCTTCCTACCTTTCAAGAGTCTTTTTTATTATCGGATAATCAGTTCACATTATCAATGAATGAAAATACTTCATTCCTAGTACTTGATATCCAGTGTAATGTGGTAATTGCATAAAACCCACATGTAGGCCTGTATCTAACTGGAAAGAAAAAATGAATCATGTGCTCTCTGACAAGACTTGTCAAAGAAAGAATCTGCAGGAATATCTAACTGGAAAGAAAAAATGAATCATGTGCTCTCTGACAAGACTTGTCAAAGAAAGAATCTGCAGGTAGCACATGCATCTAAACAGAAGAGTGGGTCACACTTGGGTGTCAGTCAAACATTCCTTGTTGGATTATCCCTTTTGCTCTCAATTCTCAAAGCATCGTCTTTACCCTCAGTGGAGGCTAAGCAAAATAAAAATTTTAAAGTGAGGACAAGGATATCAAAGATACACTTTTAAAAAACCAATGAGACATGGATATGTGTGGTTGAACGAGTATACGATAAGTATAATTTGTATGGATATTGTCACTAGAAGAGCAGATAGGGACCATTTTACATGTGGTGTAGTATAAATCAGGAATGCTTTGTCATGACCTTCAATGGGACCAAGTATGTCACAAACCCTTCTGATAAGTTAAAAGTGATCTTAACATTTGTAATGCCGCAAGTAGTCTAGCACAGAATTTAAATTTTAATCAATGCTATTTGTGCAATGGTTTCTTGTAATGTGGCTTTGATACAGAATGTGTCAAAGACAGAAAACAGAAATGAAGCAAGTATGTGTGGGGTGGGGGGTAGAGGGGGTTTGAATATGACCAAAATCCATTTCTTCAGGACATTTCATCTCAAGTCGACTTTAACACTAGGATGTTTTGTCCAACTAAAAATCTTAGCTGTTTTTGATAAATCACAGAAGACTGGTTGAAAAAAATGTGTTTCAATAGTAAACATAATTAGCTTCAATATTGTTTTTTGTTCTGATAGCTAACCAAACTCACTTCTTACTGTTAATTTTTAAAAAACTGGTAACAAAATTTCATCCGAAGATATTGAACTCTCAGCTTACTTTCTATATGTTCATTGTTAGGGAAATACCATATCGTCCATTATCCAAATCCTCTCCTGCACTCTTTCACTTTTGTCTGCAAAGATGTGGCGACAGAGGGGTGGGGGATCTCCCCTTTTTATCCCAGCCAAATAGTTGGTTTCAGTAGTTAGAAATTCAAGCCTCAAACTGCTAATATCTTGAGTTGTAAATTCCATATCCTGTGGTATTGAAGCCGATTGAGTTTAGAGAAAAATCTAATGACAAAATTTAATGTATTTTTTTTTATTCAATAATATACGGTAATTGGAGTTTACGAATAATCAATGCCGGATGATCAAGCCTTTAATCAGATGATTAAGTAGAATTCACCACAGCTTTGATTTGACATGATGAGTCTGTAGCGGTCGAGGTATAAAGGCCATTTACCAACCAGCCTGGCTGGTCCAGATCTCTTAGTCTTATGGTAAATGGGTTGCTTTGTGTGCTAGAGGTCGACCAATGAGACATGGATATGTGTGGTTGAACGAGTAAATGACATGTATAATTTGTATGGATATTGTCACTAGAAGAGCAGAACCCCAGATCCTGCACTTATCTCTCCTCCTGTTACAAGTCATACAATGCTGAAGTGTTTGTTGTCATAATGAAAATAGACTTGATTGGGTTATCAACTAACACAAATGGTTATTCAGAACAGACTAACAGAAGGGGATAAATTTATGTCGGGATTGAACAGCACTCTCTGGCACTGTAAGTACCTGTTTGTTTCCTGTGTTCCAACAGCAACACTAAGCAGACCCTAACTGATGTAATATTAACACCCTAGTGATACAATGCTTCAGCGAATCAGCCCTCATACATAGCACAAATCAATAGTGACTGTTTGCACAAATCATTACGCGACTCAATTTAATAATTCGCATCAATCGTCAGGCCTGCTTTTGGTATCTATTTATTTCGGATAACTGATTTTCAAACAACAACTTTGCTGTCTTGGGAAACTAGGTTTGGCAAGATGACAACATATAATGATATTTGAAATGGACCATACATGCAAGTACATCATTGCCAGGTTTATTAACCAGACAAAAGGTATGAAATCAATCAGCTTGTTTATAGCAGGCAGAATTATACAAAATGTAGATACAAATATAAGTAAGCTATTTAAATTCCTGTATCTGAAGAAGCAAATTTGTACCTAACAGTGGATATGTAATTTCACCTAATACAGCTCATATATCTGAAGCCATACAATGAAAACCTTAAGCAGTAGATATCGGAAATTAACTTCAGCACATCTATCTCAAGCTAATTAATATTTAACACACAATGTCTTGCCAAAGGTGGTGCAATTCCTGCCACAAGCAACCTGTTTTGGTAGGGCTGCTAGTGCCACCAAACCACAAGAGCAAAAAGAACACCCCCACCCTTGACCTCATGGAGCAGGAGAGAAACCTGCTGAGTTTAAAAATATACATAATGGAAAACCAGACCAAACCCCAATGTTGGAGCACACAGAATACGTTTGAGGACATGAACACCACAAATGATCTGGCATGCATACAAATGGAATCAAATGTCCTGGACACTGCACGTGAGCTAAACAAGCACCATAGAAGATCGCTATATGAAATACACGTGAAATGGAATGGGGAATCCAAAGTGGACTGTATTGTAACCATATGTGTGAGCCAGCATTTCTCTGGAGAACTGGTAACCAAAATGAACTGGAGTGGAAGAGATGATCAGAATGATCTCTCTGCAAATTAACCACCAGATGCAAGTGAACAAGCATTAGCCTCATTAGTACAAAAAAGAGGGGTCGGGCACATGAACTGTAAAGAAAGGAAGGAGCTAAAGATAGCTCAGTGAGCTGAAACAGGTTTGTAACTGTAAACAGGGAATGCATTCATATAGAACTGTAAACCATAACTATCTATACTAGCAAAGGGTACAAGATAACTATCTGCACACTATAGATATAAAGAGGGTCCATGTTCGGAGAGATGGGGTGAAGAACCCCTGGGCAGGCTATATGTGAAGGAAAAACACCGATGCAGACCCACAACCAAAGGTATCAGAAAAATGAGAATCTGGCATAAGAGGACATGACACAGACCCACCTCATAAACACGAAAATAGAGCAGCGGAGAGAGGGATTGAGAAGCAGAATTGGTAGGTAGTGGAGCAGTGGCAATATAGGAATTGAGCCGAAATGAAACAATGCAGACCCACATCATGAACACTTATATAGGATACTGGAGAGAGAGGGTGAACCACAACTGTATTTACTATATGGACTAGCATAGTATACCCAATAACTATAATCTATAATTACAAATAGGGACCCCGGGCAGAGAGTTGGGAGTGAAGAAGCCCTTTGGTACACACACCGGCATCCAAAGGTATCACAATGAGAATCTGGCAGAAAGGAGCACAATGCAGACCCATTCCATAAAACACTGAAATAGAGCTATAGGAAAAGTCACTCGGAAGTTCGAGAGGACTTCTAAGGTGGAGATCCTGTATGGATTTGATAACTTAATACAATAATTTGGTAACTGTCTAACTGATTTTGCTCGATTTGAGCTTCGTCAGAGACTTTTGTATTGTGTGGTAGCTCTCTCTCTATATATATAAAGTGACAGGCGGGTATAAATGTCGGGTAGAGGTGGCGGGTCCCTAATTGATCTTGCCGAAGTGGGCGTTAAGATCTCCCTCATTGCAATGCCAAGTATATCAGTGTTGTTTGTAGCTCGTTCTGTAGCCATCTGGTTTAGTTGTATTCATTGAAGGTGACGTTTACGGTTAAAATGTTTGGTATAAAACTCTTTTCTCCTGAAGGTTAAATTACAGTCAGTACAGGAATAGAACCCTATTTTTAAATGTTCGACTCTCTGATATCGACACAGTCCCTCTTTGGTAGCATAAATTGCGCTGCAGATGGTGCAGGTTTCAGCCATGGTGAATGGTATGACTTGTAGTTGACTCTCTCTTGGTCAGAGTCATTATTACATAGTCTTAATTGTGACACATTTGCGTCTTCTCGAACGGGCAGATGGCGTGAAGAACAGAAAGCTGTAAAAATTATTAAGCATTGAAAAGTGACTAAAAGTCCTTTCTGTTCAAGCCAAGTGGTATGAGCGTTTTAGAGAGTGGGGTCAAAAAGCAAAATCGGTAGGCAATGGGTAATGAAAATAGGGGAAAACTGACCAATCGGTAAGCAGGAAACACAGGCATAAGCAATACAAAATAAGAAAAACTATTAAATAGGGTATGCAAAAGGTAAAGCTGACTGGAAAGGAGCACTCATGGTAGGGAATAGCTAAACTGACAGTATAAACCATACCACCTCTGAACGATCAATATGGAATGCCGACAGTGACAGTATAAAACATTCCTCCCAAGCAGTACACACCATCCTCTCCAGGGGGATTTCAAATATGGCATCACGAAAATCGAAACAGTCGAAGATAATGTTGGAAACTTCATTTGATTTGATAGTTCATAAAGAAGTTCAAGTGAGGTGTCCGTGGGAATGTATGGACACTGCCAGTGGAGATACAAAAGTGAAATGCAGTGTGTAGTGCAGTGAAACAAGCAGAATGACAGATTGGTCCAATGATTCAATTGAATAGAGTGCTGAAAGGAAAAAACATCTGCCGAGCTGGGACTCAACAAGAGGTAATGTAAGTGGCGGGGTGAGGCGGCTATCCCTGTTTTGAATGTAAAGTGAGGTCTGGAGCACCCATCTAAAAGTAATTACTTCTGCATGTGCTAACTGATTATTTGGTCTGTGTGCATTGAATGAAATTGAAACAGAGAAACTGAAAACCAAGGAACAAAAGGAGGATGTGTCATATTGATGAGGTAAGGATTGGAAAACAAATCATAACAAGCCAGGTCGAGCGGATGGGAGGTTACAAATTCAAACAGTGTGTATGGAACCTCAGTTGGAACTCACTGTCACTGTACTGACAAGCGATCACAATGGGACACAATATAATAAAAGCTGACGACTTTAAGATGTAGTATTTTCCTAGACACCGAGGTTAGAATAGGCATAAGTTATAAGTGTTACAGCATCCATTACAGGTATTCCATGTAGCATGAGTGGCCCAGAACAGCAACACATGCAAAGACCCATGCCAAAACACAGGGCAACATACCATAGGGTATAAAAACCCGAAGGGTCATGGGCAGAACAAAAACCCACTAGACGTAACTACAAGGGAGTGGAGACTGGTGGGACAGGAAGTGGTGGACGTGGTGTCAGTACTGATGAGTGTAGATGTGAGGTGCAAAATGCTTTATATATCTTTCGCATGAAATTGTCCAATTCGAATAAACAAACCAATCTGAAGGCGAGAATTTATCGGATAGTTGAAAATGGTCTGCCGTTGTTTTGCAACCCACACTGGGTAGCCAACCACTAATGGATATTCCGGCATCACACAAACCTGCACATCATTTTCCACAAGCAACATCATTTGCTTTTTTTTACAAACGTGTTTGATTTACAATGTATGCGTTCATCAAATCAATCCAAATTGTCATCTACAAACCTGGTTTGGATTTTATTGGAGGCATAGAAGTATGTAGTTAAAATTAATCCAAAGTTGATTTTGATCAAACAATGCAAATCTTTGCCAAATGAATACACAGTTGTTGTTCTAGGTTGTTATTAAATGGGGACACCTGAGAAAGCAAAAGTAGAAACTAAGTGTATTTAGAAAAAAGTTGTAGTGGTGGACTTCCGACGATGGTGGAACAATGTCAGGTATATCTTTGCTGTAACATATGAAAATTATCTGTATAAAAGATTTCCATTGCAGATTTGCATAATCGCACTGTGCTTTTGATGTCCATAATTTGTAGACCAGGATTTATTGACACGGTGTCCACAGACAAGTAAAATCGAAGAGGCAATATTTGTTTCCAAATCAGTGGCACAGCACCTCCCCTTCCCATATACCCCCCCCCCCCCCCCCATTTCATTTTAAAACAATGGAAATTACTGAAAACTACAAATTAGGACATGTAAAGCTGAAGATTTTACATTAAACAGAACATTCATTAACTGAAAATGAAAAACATAATTTGGGAAATCCTCGGAATATGCTCCAGGCCTCCTGTCACAGTTGGTAACACATACTGGTTACTATAGTGTAAATGGTAAAAGTATGGTGCTCGATGGAGAACAATAGGTAAACAGGGAAGAAACTAGTTTTTATACACCCGTTTGAAAAAAAACGGTCATATTTTGTAAATGGGTTGTCTGTCCATCCTTTTTTTCTGTCTGGAAATTATCTTGGCTGCTCGAGGGTTATTTTCTTTGAAACTGGGTATGCATGTTCACCACCATGGGAACCTGCCCATGTGTGATTATAGTTCCAGTGGGACTATTTTTGCCAGAGTTATGCTCCTTTCAACTTAGAATAATTTGCCTCATTGGTCTGAATGGAGTTTGTCTCAAATTTTTATGGACCAGTTTTTGTAAATCTTGGGATGCATGTTCACCACCATGGGAACCTGTGCGATTATAGTTCTGGTGGAGCTATTTTTTGCTAGAATTATGCCCCTTTTTGATGTAGAATAATTTGCCTCATTGATCTGAATTTTGGCCGGAGATTTTCTCAGAGGTTTGTGGACCAATTCTTTTGAAACTTGACATGCACGTTCACCACCATGGGAGCCTGTACACCAGCGATTATAATTCTGGTGGAAGTATTTTTGCCAGAGTTATGCCCCTTTTTGATTTAGAATAATTTACCACTTTGGTCGAATTTTGCCCAGATATTTCTTCAGAGGTTTATAGACTAAGTCTTTCGAAACTTGGCATGCATGATCACTGCATGGAAACCCTTCCACCTGTGATTATAGGTCTGGTCGGACTATTTTTTTTCTAGAGTTATTCCCCTTTTTGACTTGGAATAATGTGCCGCATAAGTCTGAATGGTTTCTCCCGAGGTTTTTGGACTGATTCTTTCAAAACTTGGTATGCATATTCACAACCATGGTAACCTTTGCATCTGTGATTATAATTTTGGTCAGACTATTCTTTCATGACTTTGAAAATTTCATATTTTTGTCAACTTTTTGTTTTTCGTACGATAACTTGAGTTTGAATTTGTCGATCAGCACCAAACTTGGTTTGTGTCTCAGTCATACTAAAATACAAGTTCAGTTCAAATTGGGGTTCTGTCTGATGTTATTGGTTGGCCCATGGATCAAAAAAGTAGTTACGCACAATTCGAAAAAGCTTACCAGGCATATTATGTAATGCTAGGTGGTGCTCTTGTTGTGTTTGGAACTGGCCTGGCTCTGTGCAGCCTCTGCCGCATCATGACCCATCGAACATAGGTAAAGGGAGGGGATGGGGGGATAAGTTACTAATCATGCATGTAAAGAAAAGCCCAAACAAACTATCATATTTGCAGTGATCATCATCGGAGGAAGAAATGGAAATCAAATCATTTAAATTGGTTGGTGAACATGAGGAATAGGTTCACTGAAACAAGGTAATAGAAAAATAGGAATGGTTGGAATGCATTCAGCGCACATTGTGATATGTAAACTAGGATGTGTTTATAAGTATGTACCGATTCAATAAAGGTGTGCAAAGCACCAGTAAATAAATATGCATTATCATGACCATGTGCATATCCTGGAATTTGTATCAGATTCGAGGTCGTGTTTACAATCGGATCGCAATGAGAATGACCGAAAATCTGATACAAATTACAGGATATGCATTTGGTCATGATAATACATTTATCTAACAATCCTGTTACACAAAGCCTGTTTCCCCCGTTTTTCAGTTTAAATTGAGTTGGAATATGTCAAAATGTTGCATTTTATATTTTAATACGTAATCATAGTGCATGTTGCTTTCATCAAATTGCATAATGCAATAGTGCTGTGTTTTCCAGAAGTTGAATCATGAAATCAAAACAGGAGGTTGATAAACATTTTTTCAGAGTTTTTGGCTGCAAATTAAGTTGATTGTTAGATAATAAACTTATATTAGGGCTGAAAGGACACAGCCAAAATATGGTCAAATGTTGGAACGAAATATAAATATATACACCCAAAATTGGCACCATGAAAGTTGCAATTGGTATGGAGAGAAACAAAAGACAATAATCAAACCACATCTGAGTGAGATAATCTGTGGGAGATAGAAAAGTATCATAATCAGCAAACAACTGGTAATAATGTGGATAAATCTCACCAAGCAGGAAGCTGGACATACTATATACAGGTGTAATTCAAAAACGGTCAGCCAACGGGAACAGGTCATTTATCAATAAAATAGCTTATGGGTCAGGTCACATGAGCTTCCTCATTTCATGACCATAACAGATATAAAGTCAACATTTTTTTTTTATCAGCTAACAATAATTGTTTCCACAATGAACAAGCGCTGCTTCATTTCCAAGTGTTATCACTGGAACATTGTAGAACTAGCCATTGTAAAAAGTGTTAATAGTGTCCATTGAAGTGGGACAATTCATTTACGAAGTTAATCATTCTTCGTCTGCTATCATACCATGATAAAAACAAGGTTTGAGTTGGAGTGATTTTACATAAAAAAGACCCTTCTCCCCATCCCTCCCACAGCTAAATTAGATTAACTATATTGACATGTAGATGCTGATTGTGACCTTAAATCCTTCTTTAACCAATTTTATCGGGTGAGCAATTAAGGTCCAGTGGGGCCTCTTGTTTGATAAATATGTAAAGAATGACCAAACTTTGAAGTAACGTAAAAATGCCAAAATGCCGATAAATTGAAAAACAAAAAAAATTTTTTTAGCCCTACAACTTACTCAAATTCAAAAAATTTTGACACATTTTAATTTTTAACTCTATGACATTACCTCAGAGTTCGAACATAATGGTTGTGTATTTCATAGGACAGCACCACATCTTTAGATATAGTTTTTGTGGAAATTATATTTCCAACATTTTGAAAAGCTGAGGCACAAGCTGAGTTAAAAAATAAAAGGTTAAAAAAAAAAAAATTGGCGTCGCTAGCATTAGACATCTCAAATTGAAATGAAAAAGATAAAATTGCAGAATTTCAGATAACCTGCAAACAGTGTGTGAAGGTTGATAGCCATGTCATTTATAACAACAGAGATAGTGTTTTCAATGAAAACTGTCTAAAATGGTTTAAATGATGAAAGATTACACCTGTGTCTGAAGTGGGATTTTACAATTTTTTCAACTTTGTGTTTGGATCATAAGTACTAAAATCTCATAAAAATTCAATTTTGATGTTTTGCGACTCTCTTTTGGCATTTATGTCATAGTGTCAACATTTTTCAGGCAATGTGGATAAAAACTGGCAATGCTTGTCTTCAATTATTCCTCTAGTCATCTGTGATTTAAATGTAGTACTATGTTGTGTAGTTTGAGGGTAGGGTTGTGAACAAATGGGAGAGGTATACCCCACCATTTACGTCATATCTCCGATATCTGACTTCAGATTATCAAATTTTTTTCATTTTCAGTTTTCTGATTTCAGACCATGAATGCTGAAAGGCCTCATGGTCAAACCTTTGGAAATTTAAATATAATTTTTACTTTTTTTTTAAACTTGTGTCACATTTGATTCCACAGTGTTCAGTTTATTGCATCAGTGAGCATGCAACTATGCCTAGTCATCCTTCCAACTATCCCTTGCTCTGTGTGTTTAGTTTCTATAGGGGTATGTTTTGTTCGTTGTTGAGGTAGAGGTGATACAAAATTGAAGGGGGTCGTAAAAATGTAAACTGACGTAAAAAACATCAAAAATGATGTCCGATAAAAAAAAAAATCCCAAAACAACTATCTTTTTATTTTTTGAGCTCTGCAACATACTAAATTTTCATGTAAATCGGACAAACTTTAATTTTTCCGATGTTGACTTCTTCCTGTCAATCTAACAGCAGCCCAGACAAATTCTTCGTTGGCTGAAAACTGATTGCATTTTTAGATATGGTTTTTATTGAAGAATGTATTTAAAAATTTCAAGAGGAAGTGTTCAACATGTGGGCTAATATTAATTATTAATAATAAAAAAAATGTCAAATTCACATTATTTTCTATAAAGGTGTAAATTTGAAATTATCACAAAAGCATTTAACAGAGCCATCACAATGGTAACAAGAGGGATGTTACATCCCAACGCTCACCTACATTCGCGCTTGATAATGTCGTTCCAATGTAACATGCCTAATATTTAGTTAATATAAATCATTAACTAGGCATCAAATGATTAATGTGGTTTATGTGATGGCTTTGGAAAGTCTATATTTCTGCATTTATTATATATCAATTCAACAGAGAATCATTGGATATAAAAAAAAAAAATCAGTTATATTTCTGCTTACAGTAGGGTTAATACCTAAAGTAGTTTTTGAAAAGACAAAAATAAAGAGTAAGGCCAAAAAAAAAAAATCAATTGATTCTCAGGCAATTTTTTTTTCAAATCAATGAGGGAGGGAGGATTTTATTTTTATTTTTTATTTTTATTTCTTCCAGATGGTGAGAAAGGATTGAGAGGCAAAAGTCACTTTCTGATGTCTGTTTTTACCTGAAAAGCATGGAAAGTGCATATTGTAAAATGATATACAAATAAAACTAATTTTATTGAAAACTAAAACTGTTTTTCTTTATTTTCTGATATCACCACTTTTTGTATTTAGAAACAGAACTCTGACTTCACTTTTAAACTTTTACAAAGCAGAACTATTTTATGAATACTGGATATTATTGACCACCCTCGTATTAAATTGGTATCATTGTGAGTTATTTTGATTTTTAGTATGACCCATGGTGAGCGTGTTCTTCTCTGTAACAGAAGGTATATTCTTTTTAAAAAAATATTTAAAGTGTTTAAAATAAATTTCAAGTTCATATAAGAAGCTGGGTCATTCATGGTTTCTGAATACCCTAACTGAGTTGAAAAGGGTAGTTAAAAAAGTTTTCGATATTCTTCGTAAATTAAGCGTTATTAACAATTTGAGTTAATTAATTTCTTTGGTAAATGACAAAACATTTCAGTTGTCTCCCTTTCCGGCTGCGCTGGGTAATAATACACTGTTCAGAAAACTGACAATTTCTGCCAACCATCTTTCACTGACACGTGCGATTGGTGCTTTGAAGGTCTGCCATTCTTATCCATCCAAATACCTGTGATTTCTATTGTAGCCTTATTACATTTAACCCCCTTCCAACAAACTTCACAAGTTTTCAAAGAAAAACATTCAATGCAAATTGCGGGGTGAATTTCAATGCAGCCAATTTTTCAGTGGAACAAAGCGTAACCGCAAGCAATTTCGATATGGACGAACTGTCTCCAATACATTTTTTTGTTTTGAAACGGTGGTTAACTTTTAATAAATTCTAATTAACTCGATGCGTGTCTTCTGTAATTCGTTGTTTTGTCTGGTACTTTGTTTTTAAATAGCCATTTTGTGCTGGTTGCTATCAGTTGGGGCGAATTGTTCGAACGACTACGCCATTGCAATTCTTTTCAGAAATATAAAATTGGGCTAGTTTAGGCTATTTTCATAGCCGTGTGACGAACTTTAACAGCAACCGTGTTTTCTGTTTTTTGCGGAAGCGTGTGTTTTTAAAAAAATAAAACATAAGAAAATACAGTAAACTGCCATGTCTCCCAAGGAAGTTTAGAAGGGCGACTTGAATTTCGCCCCCAATGTAATCCAAGGCCAGAGGCTCTCACACTTAACACACGCCTGTGTATATTTACCTGTTTATTCGTTGGTTTTGGGCCTTAAAACCAATAGTCCCTTTTCAATTTCCTTGTTTCCTATTTTCTTGCAATGACGGTCCAAATAAAAAGGCCCAACGCGGGCCATTTTTTTCAACGCGGCGGTGCCTGAGAATCAATTCCTTTTTTTTTTTTGGCCTAATGATAAGTGAAGGCACCACAATGTGCACAAAAGATGACTTTAACGCAAAATCTTAAACCTAAACACAAATTCGTACAAGTTTTGGCAGAAAATCAGGCTCAAATTCCTCAAATATGCATGTAACGAGGGTTAAATATTACTGCAATGGAGTTCAGTAACCCAAGTGTAGAATATCAATCATCTGGAAAGATACATAGAAACACAAGTCACCTAAACAGAAACTTTAAGAAATTAAAATTGACTAAGTTCGAGAAAAACATGGAAATTTTTACTGAAAGAAGAAGAAATTGCAGTTAAATTTCTGCATACAGTCGGGTTAATACGTGCAGTTGTTATTGAAATATGAAAATCAACAGTAATGAGAAGTTAAAGTAGCACAATCTGCACAAAAGCTGACTTTAACGCAAATTCTTACAACACCAAAATGCAAATTTGACAAGTTTTGGCTGAAAATTGTAGGTGAAATTTGAAAGAAAGTCATAGTATCAGGGTTAAATAATGTGCTGATAGTCGTCTATATGCAATATGAAAGGCCTGAGGCCAGTGATCTTTGAAAAAATAACCTTAATATTAAATCTTACAATATTGGACACGCCGGACGCCGACGCTGACACCCGAGGTCATCATATAAGCTCACCACTTGTAATAGAAGTAGGTGAGCTAATAAAAATACATCAGATCAAAAAATAAAATAGGAGGTGCAAAATGGCATTATGTAATGAAGAATCATTGAAATTGTAATTGAAGTACATTCATTGGTTAAAGAGGAGTTGCGGAAAAACATTCGTTCAAGAAAGTGACTATAAGTCCCAACAAAAATACATCACATCAACAACTAAAATAAGCCTTAATGTTACTCGTAACAAGTATGAGAAAGTATTAAATAAAAAAAAAAAGTTAAAAAAATTTTTTTTTAAAGAAAGTGAATATAAGTCCCCAAAATCCCCCTCAAATTCCTCAAATATGCATGTAATGAGGGCACAACATTACCGCAATGTAGTTCAGTAACCCATGTGTACAATATCAATTGCCTGGAAAGACACATAGAAACAGAACTTTTAGAACTTAAAATTGAGTAAGTCAGAGAAAAACGTGAACATTGTGACTGAAAAAAAGAAAAGAAATCAGTTAAATTTCTGCATACAGTAGGGTTAATACCTAAAGTAGTTATTGAAATGAGAAAATAAACAGTAATGAGAGGTGAAGGCACCACAATCTGCACAAAAGCTGACTTTAACACAAATTCTTACAACACCTAAACGCTAATTCTTACAACAAGTTTTGGCAGAAATTCAGCCTCAAATTCCTCAAATATGCATGTAATGAGGGTTAAATATTACTGCAATGGAGTTCAGTAACCCAAGTGTAGAATATTAATCGCCTGGAAAGACACATAGAAACACAACTCATCTAAACACAAAGTTTACAAAGTTTTACAACTTAAAATTTACTAAGTCCGAGAAAAACATGAAAATTTTGACTGAAAAAAAAAGAAAATTTCCGTTAAATTTCTGCATATAGTAGGGTTAATACCTACAGTTGTTATTGAAATATGAAAATCAATAGTAATGAGAAGTTAAAGCAGTACAATCTGCACAAAAGCTGACTTTAACGCAAATTCTTACAACACCTAAACGCAAATTCTTACAAGTTTTGGCAGAAAAGTTTAGGTGAAATTTGGAAAAAAGTCGTAGTATCAGGGTGAAATACTGTTCTCATAGTCCCTTACAACCTACATATGCAATATCAAAGGCCTGAGTCCACTGATCTTTGAGAAATTAACCTTAACATTAAATCTTACAATATTGGACACGCCGTATGCCGACGCTGATGCCCAAGGTCACGACAATAGCTCACCACTTCTAATAGAAGTAGGTGAGCTAAAAATGTGTGAAATTTCAATGGTGTGTTTTATTTATAGGGAGCTGTGCATTATTGAAAATCAGCGTTTTGAATGTGCGAAATAAGCCCTAAATTTGAAGTGATTTAAAAAGGTAAAAAATGTTGATAAATCAAAAAACTAAATAAAAACTGCTATCACCTAATTTTTTAGCTCTACAACATACTAAAATTTTGTGAAAAATCGGCCGACATTTACTTTTTGGTGACTTCAACGTCAATAACTTCACCCCAAAATTTCAGCCATAACTGTGAGAATTTCCCAAGTTGATACCACAATTTTAGATGTGATTTTTGTTGGAGATGAGATTTGCAAAAGAAAGAGGAAGGCTTGGAATAGGTGTTGATATTAAAAGATAAAAGAAAAAATTAAATTGAATATTGTTTTGGATAAAAGTGGAAAATCGGGCTCCATTACATTAAAAATATAAGCATTGTTTACAAATCTGCCAAATTATGTGAATGGAATTGAGAGGTTGAATAAAAAAAATGTAAAAAAATTATAAAAAATGCCAAATGATTGCTATAAGTCAGTTCGGCTTCATTGAATGACTTAAATATGCACATTTCTGAATTATCAATAAGAATTAATTCAGTACTGCAAGATTAAATTGTTTAATTTCACACTTTAACTTAATAATTTCAGAAAAATAATTATTCTACAGCCTGCAGTGCCCTGGCAGCCTTAATTATGCACAGCAAATGTGACAAACAGGTGCTTATTTCCATAAGATGCCTAATAAGATTGAAACTCACTCCACAAGACTCTCCTGAAACCCAGGAAAGGTATGCTTGATCTATTTGTCATTATTCATTCCCAGACATCTCTGTTGTGTGAGTGTGTGTTTGTAGCTTGGGGTGGTGGGTGGGTGGGGATGGGGCAAATTTATTGCAATATTTTGCATGCATTAGCTCTTGTATGAATTTTAGTGAGTTTCTAAATTAGCATTTGACACAATCGGTCAGTTCCCAGTTTTCTAGCTAAGAGGAATTTGTTCACGGTGTAACCGGGCATTTTATAAAAATGCCAAAATACATACCCAAAAGAAAGAGTGAGAGTCAGACAGGCAGAAACTATTTGCAGGTATAGATTTCCTGAATGAAGTTCTTGTTGGAGCTGGATGGCTATGGAAATTTAAGCTCAGTTTTGAAAAACACAGGTTTCGTGTCGGTTTCGTTTTTTTTTTTTCAAGACTTGGCTTTATATTTCTAAATATTAATGACTACAATGGACAGTTTAACTATGGAGTTAGCTCCCTTTGCATCAAAAAACGTAAATATAACGTGTGCGATTTGACATTATTTTAGCTGAATGAAGCAGGCCCCTCCTCAGAAGTTTCAGTATCAGACTAAGTCATCAGGCCAGTATTTAAAGACCAGGCATTAATTTTCATTTAGGGGGAGGTACTTATAATTCTTGATAAGTGAGATTTACAGAACTTTATCAAAGCTTTTTTAATTTGGTGTTAAATAAAAAGGTGTTGATTGTATTGTTGAAGCATTAGTAGTATTTAGAACTGGAAGGTTAACCACCACCATGGGTTGGGATCGGTAGTGTGAGAGTCGGACTACCGAAAACTGCAACCGCGCTCCTATAAACACAACTGCAAATTCGGTTTTAAAATTCCAGCGCATTCTGACTGAAATAAAATGAAAATTGAATTATCAAAATGACCACATAATTCTCTAAAATGCAATATATAAGTATTTGCTGGGCCACTGTCAATCATTTCTATGCATACGTTTGAATGGAATTAAAAAACAAAACTGTTGTACTCTGTACTTGCACCAATGATATTTTCAAGACAGTAAGCCAAGATTTGGGGCTTTCAGTGGCAACACACGAAACTCAACACAATTTCATTAATATTCATGACCTGTCAACACCAATGGTGGAGCATTGTAAAATTTTCATCAGTTTATCAAATACATTTTCCTTTGCTGAACTAGAACTTGCCATTTGCTCTTCATTTATACTGTCCGATATATATTTATTTCTACACATAATTTTGAAGGCTTGAACTCCAAAATCGGTTTCAGATTCACATTTGAAGTCGGATGGAAATTTAAGGTTACAATGATTTAAATGAGCAACTTTTACTTGATAAAATTTTGTTGGGTTGGCATAATTTTTAAACGCAGTTGTTTTTTTTTTTTGCCTGACATTTTACAACATCACAGGCATAGATATGTTATAATTATTTATTCAACCAATACAATCAACAGAAGATGCCTTGTTGGTTGATAGTAGGAGATGTTGTAATTATAGGGCCGATCTGATAGGTATACACAAATGGTTTCTGTATGCTCATGGACAACCTAAACTGCAGCTGAGGTTTTTTTATTAGCTCACCTGACTTTCAGTCAGGAGAGCTATAGTGATCACTCACCGTCCGTCGTCCTGCGTCCGTCGTCCGTCGTCCGTGAACATGGTGTTTGCGTCTTCTTCTCCCAAACCGCTGAACCAATTGATATTTGAGATAATAGTTTGTTATGACATCGCAATTTGATTTTGTTCAAATCAAGTTGCCTCGCCCATGGGTAGGGCCACACCCAAAAAGTGTGCTGAAATCTTAAAAAATCTTCTTCTCATGAACCAGCAGTAGCAGAGACTTGATATTTGGTGTGCAGCTTCCTTTTGAGGTGTAGACTCAGATTTGTTCGAGAGAAGTTTGTGGGGCTATACTTGGCTTCGTTATGGGAGGGGCAAAACTTTTGGCCCCGCCCAAAATTTCTATTTTCCAAACCGAGAGGCTGATTTGAACCAAATTTTATGTGAGGGCTTATTGGGTCATAAGTACCTAATTTATGCTGATTTTTTTTTTTCCCGTAGCCCCATGGGAACCGCAGGAGCTAAAAATAGAAAAAAATTTAAATGCCCATATCTCCAAAACTGCACGGCACCGAGAATTTTTATTTGGTGTGAAGCTTCCTTAGGACCAACAGAAAGAATTGGTAAAAAAAAATTGCCATCGGTTTTATCATAGGGTACAGTTTCGGGACTTTGAAAAAGTGCTGAGTCAGCACTTTTTAACACTGTAGGCAATGGGAAAAACATTAAAAAATCTTCTTCTCCAGATCCAGCAGGCAGAATCTTTTGATATTTGGTATGCAACATTGGAGGGTGATTCAAGTTTGTTCAAATCGGCCCACTGGGTTCATATTTGGGCTCAGTATAGGAGCCCGATTTCGAACTTAGTGCATTTCAGGCAAATTTCTTAAAAAATCTTCTTCTCCAGATCCAGCAGGCAGAATGTTTTGATATTTGGTATGCAACATTGTGGGGTGGATCTGATTCAAATTTGTTCAAATCGGCCCCCTGGGTTTATATTTGGGCTCAGTATAGGAGCCCAAATTTGAACTTACTGCATTTCAGGCAAATTTCTTTGAAAATCTTCTTCTCCAGATCCAGCAGGCAGAATCTTTTGATATTTGGTATGCAACATTGTGGGGTGGATCTGATTCAAGTTTGTTCAAATCGGCCCCTTGGGTTTATATTTGGGCTCAGTATAGGAGCCCAAATTTGAACTTAGTGCATTTCAGGCAAATTTCTTTGAAAATCTTCTTCTCAAGATCCAGCAGGCAGAATCTTTTGATATTGGGTATGCAACATTGTGGGGTGGATCTGATTCAAGTTTGTTCAAATTGGCTCCCTGGGTTTATATTTGGGCTCAGTACAGGAGCCCAAATTTGAACTTAGTGCTTTTCAGGCAAATTTCTTAAAAAATCTTCTTCTCCAGATCCAGCAGGCAGAATCTTTTGATATTTGGTATGCAACATTGTGGGGTGGATCTGATTCTATTTTGTTCAAATCGGCTCCCTAGATTCATATTTGGGCTCACTATAGAAGCTCGAATTCGAACTTAGTGCATTTCAGGCAAATTTCTTCAAAAATCTTCTTCTCCAGATCCTGCAGGCAGAATCTTTTGATATTTGGTATGCAGCATTGTAGGGTGGATCTGATCCCAGTTTGTTCAAATCGGCCACCTGGATTCATATTTGGGCTCACTATAGAAGCCCAAATTCGAACTTAGTGCATTTCAGGCAAATTTCTTTGAAAATCTTCTTCTCAAGATCCAGCAGGCAGAATCTTGTGATATTTGGTATGCAGCATCCTTAGGGGGGTGAGACTCAAGTTTGTTCAAGCCATGTCCCTAGGTCCATATTTGGGCTCACTGTGGGAGCTTGAATTGTAACTTTGTTCGAAATGAGGAATTTTCTTAAAAAATCTTCTTCTTCAGATCCAGCAGTCGGAATGGTTTGATATGTGGTGAGTAGCATCCTTAGGGGGGAGGGGGGATTCGAGTGTGTTAAAGCCAAGTCCATGGGTCCATATTTGGGCTCCCTGTGGGAGCCCAAATTATAACTTAGTCAATATGAGGAATTTTTCTTTAAAAATCTTCTTCTTCAGATTCAGCAGTTGGAATGTTTTGATATTTGGCATGGAGCAACCTTTGGGGGCTGAGATTCAAGTTTGTTCAAGCCAAGTCCCTTGGTTCATATTTGGGCTCACTATGGGAGCCTGAATGACAACTTAGTTCAAAATGAGGAATTTTCTTTAAAAATCTTCAGATCCAGCAGATGAATGCTTTTGATATTTTTTATGCAGCATCCTTAGGGGGTAAGATTCAAGTTTGTTCAAGCCATGTCCCTAGGTCCATATTTGGGCTGATTGTGGGAGCTCGAATTGTAACTTGGTTCAAAATGAGGAATTTTCTTTAAAAATCTTCTTCTTCAGATCCAGCAGTCGGAATGTTTTGATATTTGGTGTGCAGAATCCTTAGGGGTGTGAGATTCAGGTTTGTTAAAGCCAAGTCCCTGGGTTCATATATGGGCTCCCTGTGGGAGCCCGAATTATGACTTAGTTCAATATGAGGAATATTCTTTAAAAATCTTTTTTTAGATCCACTGGTCAGAATATTTGGATATTTGGTTTCAGCTTTTCTTAGGAGGAGCAGATGCAACTTGTGGAAATCGATTCTCTGGGTTGATATTTAGGCTACCATGTCAGGTGAGCGCCCTCAGGCCCCCTGGGGCCTCTTGTTTAAAAAACTGAAACCGCAACCGCAGTGTAAATCCCACAACCTCCTAACTCTAGTAGTATTCCAGACATGTTAACCTCCAGAATAATTTTTCAGGGAACCTGAGGGTGATTTTCAGGGAAATGGGATGGATATCAGGGAAAAGTTCGCGCGGGGACAAAATAAAAGAAAAAACTTGTGAATTATTCAGCTCATGGACCACTATTAACACCAGGTTATATCCAGAACTAGTTGTCAACTATGCTAATGCATTTATGCTATGTTAAAAAATCATAAAATAACTGTTGATTAACACCCCCCCACCCCCAGGATCCTCTTCTTCATGAGCCACAACCCCCCCACCCACACACACACACACACACACACACACACACACACACACACACACACACACACACACACACACACACACACACACACACACACCACCCAACACCCAACACCACCCACCCACCACCTGTGGTTTGCTCTTATCAAAGTCTACTTAGCTAATAATTTCCCAAGTCTGGAAATGTTAACAGGAAAGGATGTCCTAAATGTTCAGTTACTTCAAGAACGTTTGTACTTAGAAAGTAACTTTATCAAACTTCATGCATGTGGGAGGTTTGTGCCATACACAAAACTTTTCTTTTTATCATTGAAGCATTTTTTTTTAATTCCATTCGAAATTTTCTGGGTAGAGATGGCCAACAGTTAACAGTTCTGCAGTCAGCACAACAGAATAAATGTAGTGTTAGAAAATAAGTCCATTGTGTTTAAATATGCAGTCATAATTTTTTGGCATCCTAAGCGACTTTAACCTACTTTTAATTTTAAACTGTGTTAAATAGTTGTTGTTTACGTTTTGATTTTGGAAAAGGGATGAGAATTAAAGCTATTCTATGAAGGAATAAATAAATATATATTATTTAATTCCTTTTCATATATTTTATTTTCCCAAAACTGCATTTAAATGAAGGTGGAGTTTTCAATTTTTTGAAAGTAAGTCACCTATTTTCACTTCGACACTCGCACATTGATCACAAATCTCCGAAGAAAAAACCCAGAAATAAATATGAACACAGTTGAAATATATATCATAAAATACCCTTTTCTTAAATAAATTTTACTTAAATCCATATTTTACTGCTTCGTGAGTTTTTACCAGAGTTTGAAATGCATGTGATTTGACTCCGAACGTTTTTCATAAGTTACAACAGGAATGAAATATTTGACTTGTTTTCCGGGATTTTTGTCCAAAACTGTTTCCTGTCCGGGAGGTTGGGAACTACACTGAAATTCCGGGATTTTTCCGGGCATTCCAGGAGAGTTGACATGTCTGAGTATTCGCCCTTGGACTATACGTTTAGTTAAAGATTCTATCAGATTTTTTCTCAGGCCCTGTGAAATAAACTCACAGCATTAGTTGTTTAATACATTCCGTATTCTAAGATACAGTGATAGATATATCTAAGGAATTCCTTTTTTTCACACTGGACTTCTCAGGCAATGGAAAAGCTCCAAATTTATGTCAAATAATTCCTGGTCGAATCTCATTGGCCAAGAGTGACACGCCCATCATTAATATGCTAATATTTGCTTTTTCCTTGTACCCTATTATAGGATCAAGTAAGCTACACGGCTCATTAGTATACACAGAAAGATCCATTCGCACCCCGTATAAAAACATTCTGCATGAGGCAATAACTTTTCAAAGATTTTTTTTTCCATTTTTGTAACTTTCTCCGCAGAAAAGACACTTTGACTTAAAAAATGCCAAGCAAGATTACTATTTGTGAATGGCAGTTGTTTTGTTAGTTAGGCTTTGCACTTAGTTTGCAGGTGTGAAAACAGCAAAAAGTGTGGCTTCTCGAAGCACATGGTATTTTTAATTTCCGGCTAGATTTTTCATCTGCACGAATGACAGAATCCTTGGTCCTGGGAGGTTCATTATGGAAACTGTGACTGTGTTATTGATAGGATTTTTTTCTCAACAGCAATGAATGATCTAATTCAAAATACAAATTGAATAAAATCAAAACCTTAATCAGTAATGAACACAATCTGTTTTCTCATCTGCAGTTTTAGGCATTGGGTTTTTTAAATTACTTGAAAACAAAATATACAGTACAGCATAAAGTCTGGAAATATTGGTACAAAAAATTAACTTTCCTTGAGCTTGGCAGGTTTTTTCGATTTCATTGATTTTAATTACTGATGGTGTTTTTTGAGTGTGGCCTCTAAATGTTGGCACCTCTTTGTTGTTTTTCCATGCTCTACGGAATATGTCTTCAAACATAAGTTGCAACACAAGTTTATTTTAAGAACTTCCACACGCAAGACTTTGAGTCGCAGTTATTATTGGACACCATGATTAAAGTTACAAATCGGGCACCTGTGTAGGATTGCACAAGCAGCTGACTGATGAACAATTTACGCCCCCAATGGGTCCAGAGTTTGAGAGTGAATGCTAAGAGGACATTTTGCCAAACCAACAATAAACTGGTGGGAATTATAGTCTTAACCTTCAAAAAATCAACTGCAAGTGATGACCTAGTGATACCCAAATCAACAAAAGACGAAACTATTGTGATATCAAGGCTCACCCAAGTATATTTTCGGAACAACCGTTCACCTCTAGTTCTCGTGTCTGCAACTCTTACTAGGTTCATGAAACTTCTGTAAAACTTCTTCTTATACAGGATGACCAGTAAGCAGACCTGTATATACACTCCAATTTTTAAGCTACCACAGTTTTCATCTTAGTTATTTTGTCTGAAACTTAGATTTAGGTGATATCTGTATGAAATTCATGTTTGCATAATACCTCCTGGGTTTTTAAACTGAATTCATTGGGACTTTTCATTCAATATTGCTAGGAAATAGACACATGCATATTTCTGATTAAGTCATCTAACAAAGATTAAGTCATCCATTGTCCGACATCCGTCCACTAACTTTTGGTTTCCATCCAATAATTAAAGAACCACTTATTTGATCAAATCATAATTTTAGGGGTTTCTTGTGGATGGCTAGACAATGCTTCCTTTCGATATTGGTCCAGTTAGCCACAAGGTCAATATGACCACTGTGGTGACCATATTGAATTTAGTTTCCATCCAGTAACTAAGGAATGCTGACTCCAATCTTTTTTATTTTTTAATTATGCATTGTTGGTGTCTAGTGGAAGCTTCCTTTCAATGTTGGACCAGTCAGCTGAACCAAGATGGCCATCAATGGCAATTCATTATGGCTTCCATGGTAGCCATCTTGAATTTGTTTTCTGCCCAATAACTAATGAATACTGACTCAAATCAATTTCATTTTTGGGCTTCCATGGATGAAGCTTCCTTTTGATTTTGGATCAGGTAGTCAATTCAATATGGCCACCATGGTAGCAATATTGAATTTGGTTTCCATCCAATAACTAATGAATGCTGACTTGAATCATTTTTATTTTTGAATTATACATTGTTGGTGTCTAGAGGAAGCTTCTTTTCAATGTTGGACCAGTCAGCTGACCCAAGATGGCCACCAGTGGCCAATTCATTATAGCTTCCATGTTGGTCATCTAGAAATTCTAGAATTTGGTTTCTGCCCAATACCTAATGAACACTGACTCAAATCAATTTCATTTTTGGGTTATGCATTATTGATGTCTAGAGGAAGTTTCCTTTCAATTTTGGATCAGCTCGCCCATTCACTATGGCTGCCATGGCAGCCATATTCAATTTAGTTTCCATCCAATAACTAATGAATGATGGCTTGAATCATTTTTAGCTCAACTTGACGAAGTCAACCTGAGCTATTGCCGTCACTTCTGGTCTGTCAGCGTACATCTGTACGTATGTACGTACATACATACGTCCACAAATTCCATTGGCACACCTTGCAGGTTAAATCAGTTATGATGAATATTTCCCTTTGGCACACCCTGCAGGGCACATTTATGATTGGATCGCTTTGAAACTAGGTTTGCTTATTTGGGGTGACATTTAGATGGGTGCTATTGATTTTCTTCCATTTCCGTTAAAAAATATTCCCGTTGGCAATAATCTTTGAACTTAGTTTAGTCAGGCATCAATATTCCCTTTGGCACATCCTGCAGGGCACATTTATGATCACATTGTTTTGAAACCTGGTATACTTGTTTGTGGTGACCCCTAGATGGGAGCTATCGATTTTCTTCTATTTCCATCGAAAAGTGTTGCCACAGGCAACAGCCTTTGAACTTAATTTAGTCAGGCATCAATATATTCCTTTGACATGCCCTACATTTTTGATTGGATCGTTTTGAAACTTGGCATGCTTGTTTGGGTGCTATCGATTTTCTTCCATTTCCATCAAAAATAGTTCCTTTGGCAACGACCTTCAATGAACTTGGTGCAGTTATGCATCAATATTTCCCTTTGGCACACTATGCAGGGAACATTTATGATTGGATCATTTTGAAACTTGGTATGCTTGTTTGGGGTGACCTCTAGATGTGAGCATTCGATTTTCTTCCATTTCCATCTAAAAATTTTGGCATTTGGCAACGATCTTTGAACTTAGTTTAGTTGGCATCAATATTTCCCTTTAGCACACCCTACAGGACACATTTATGCTCGGATCACTTTGAAACTTGGTATGCTTGTTTGGGGTAACCTCTGGATGGGAGCTATCGATTTTCTTCCTTTTCCGTCAAAAAGCGTTGCCCTTGGCAACAACCTTCGAACTTAATTTAGTCAGACATCAATATATTCCTCTGCCAGGGCACATTTATGCTCAAATTGCTTTGAAACTTGGTATGCGTGTTCAGGGTGACATTTCCATCAAAAACTGTTACTTTTCGCAACAACCTTTGAATTAATTGCATTTGTGCATCAACATTCTTCTTTGACATGACCAGCAGGGCACATTTATCATTGGATTGTTTTTTAACGTGGTGTGCTCATTAGGCGAGACCTCTAAATAAGAGCTATCAGTTAGCATTCATTTCTGTGAAAAATGTTGCCATTTACAATGACCTTTAGCCAGGCTTACTGTTTGCATTTAAAAATGCATGGATTACTCTGATGTTGTGCAAGCACAATGCTGTTATGTTGAAGTTTCACCAAATAACATTAGAACCAATGATCTTCAATTTTGCCATTTCACTTATAACTTACCAAGTTCAAGTTTGTCAAGTTGAGCTATAATGTCGTTGACACTTTCATTATTTTTGAATTATGCATTGTTGGTGTCTAGAGGAAGCTTCCCTTCAATGTTGGACCAGTTGGCTGAAGCAAGATGGCTGCCAGTGGCCAATTCATTATGGTTTCCATGGTGGCCATCTTGAATTTGGTTTCTGTCCAATAACTAATGAATACTGACTCGAATCAATGTAATTTTTAGCTTAACTTGACAAAGTCAAGATACGCTATTGCCATCATGCATGCAGAAGTCTGTTAGTCTGTGAGTCTGTTCACATTTTCCTTTAGCACAGGCTACACCCCGTAGTTCTTGTCTGATCGTCACAAAATTTCATATGCAGATTTGGGGTCATGTCTAGTGAGAACGTCCCCTTTTGGATGTGATCAGTCAACCGTGATGGCTGCCCAAGCCCAAAACCCGAAAACCTTTAGCACAGTCTGCAGGTCGTATTTATGAAGGGATATCATTGTAACTTCGTAGGATACCTCTGTATAATATCTAGATGAGAACGTCCTCTTTTGGTCATGATCTATAAACTGTGACGGCAGCCCAAGCCCGAAACCCAAAAACTTTTAGCACAGTCTGCAGGTCATATTTAATATGGAGGAATTTCATTGTAACTTGGTAGGACGACTCCGTATGATGTCTAGATGAGAACTTCCTCATTTGGTCGCGATCTGTCAACCATGATGACTGCCTGAGTCCAAAACCCGAAAACCTTTAGCGTAGTCTACAGGTCATATTTATGAAGGGATTTCATTGTAACTTGGTGGGGATGACTCCAAATAATGTCTAGATGAGAACGTCCCCTTTTGGCCGCGATCATTCTGACCTGTTGGCTGCCCAAGCCCAAAACCTGAAAACCTTTAGCATGGTCTATAGGTCATATTTATGGAGGGATTTCATTGTAACTTGGTGGGTTGACTCCATATAATGCCCAGATGAGAACATCCTCTTTTGGTCGCGATCTTTCATCCACAATGGCTGCCCGAGCCCAAAACCCAAAAAACTTTTGCACAGTCTACAGGTCATTTTTATGAAGGGATTTCATTGTAACGTAGTAGGATGACTCAATATAATGTCTAGATGAGAACGTCCCCGTTTGGTTGCAATTGGTCAACCATGATGGCTACACAGGCCCGAAGCCCGAAAACCTTTAACACACTCCACAGGCCGTATTTATGAAGGGATTTCATTGTAACTTGATAGGATGACTCGTTTTGGAATAAATTGGTAACTTTCGTTCACATACATTAACTGTGAGGGCACATACATAACTGTGAGGGCCACATTAACCCACCCTTCAATTCATTAGTACAGTCTACACCTCATATTATTTTTATTGAAAACACAGCATACAGGGAACAGAAATTAACATATTCTCAATTATCACAATTCTTGTCTTATTTCATAATCCTTCATAAACATTGAACATTATTCTTTTCATTAAACTCAACACACAGACAAGTTAAGCTACAGTGTTATTGACAATTGGTTATGCATTATTATACCCCCCGCAAACAAAGTTTGGGGGGGTATATAGGAATCACCCTGTCTGTCCGTCTGTCCGTCCATCCTTATAAGCGCAACTCCTCCTAAACCGTTTGAAGAATTTTCATGAAACTTTACACAATGGAAGAACTCCATATGAAGATGTGCATGAAGCAATATAAATCCTTTCTGACAGGTGCGGGGGGGGGGGGGGGGGGGGGGGGGGGGGGGGGGTCTCACTTTGTGAGCTTGCTCACAGTACCTCTAGTTGGTGTCTAGTGGAATCTTGATTTCAATTTTGGATCAGCTAGTCAATTCAATATGGCCGCCATTGTGGCCATATTGAATTTGGTTTCCGTCCAATAACTAATAAATGCTGAATTGAATTATTTTTATTTTTGAATTATGCATTGTTGCTGTCTAGAGAAAGCTTCCTTTAAATGCTGGACCAGTCTGCTGAACCAAGATGGCCGCCAGTGGCCAATTTCATTGTGGCTTCCATGGCGGCCATCATGAATTCGATTTCCGTCCAATAACTAATGAATACTGACTCAAATCAGTTTCATTTTTAGCTTAACTTGACATAGTCAAGATAAGCTACTGCCATCACGTGTGTGGAAGTCTGTTAGTCTGTGAGTCTGTGACGTCTGTTCACATTTTCCTTTAGCACGGGCTACACCCCGCAGTTCTTGTCTGATCGTCACGAAATTTCATATGCAGGTTTGGGGTCATGTCTAGATGAGAACGTCCCCTTTTTGTCGCGATCGGGCAACCGGTATGGCTGCCCGAGCCCAAAACCCGAAAACCATTAGCACAGTCTACAGGTCGTATATATTAAGGGATTTCATTGTAACTTGGTAGGATGCCTCTGTATAATGCCTAGATGAGAACGTCCCCTTTTGGGCATGATTTATCAACTGTGATGGCTGCCCAAGCCCGAAACCCAAAAACTTTTAGCACAGCCTGCAGATCATGTTTAATGTGGAGGGATTTCATTGTAACTTCGTAGGATGACTCCTTATGATGTCTAGATAAAAATTTCCCCATTTGGGCATGATCTGCCAACCGTGACGACTGCCCGAGCCCAAAACCCGAAAACCTTTAGCACTGTCTACAGGTCATATTTATTGAGGAATTTCATTGTAACTTGGTGGGTTGACTTCATACAATGTCTAGATGAGAAAGTCCCCTTTTGGATGTGATTGGGCAACTGTGACGGCTACAGGGGCCTGAAGCCCAAAAACCTTTAGCACAGTCTAGAGGTCATATTTATGAAGGGATTTCATTGTAACTTGGTAGGATGACTCCAAATAATGTCTAGATGAGAAGGTCTCATTTTGATCGTGATCATGCAGCCTTGATGGGTGCCCGAGCCCAAAAATCTTTAGCATAGGCAAAAGGTCATATTTATGGAAGGATTTCATTGTAACCTGTTAGGCTGACTCCATATAATGCCTAGATGATGACATCCCCTTTTGGTCGTGATTGGTCAGTTGTGATGGCTACAAGTGCCTGAAGCCCGAAAACCTTGAGCACAGTCTACAGGTCATATTTATGAAGGGATTTCATTGTAACCTCTTAGGATCACTCCAGATGATGCCCAGATGAGATTGTCCCCTATGGTTGCGATTATTCAGCCATGATGGCTGCCCGAGCCCGAAACCCGAAAACCTTTAGCACAGTCTACAGGTCATATTTATGAAGGGATTTCATTGTAACTTGGTAGGTTAACTTCATATAATGTCTAAATGAGAACGTCCCCTTTTGGACACGATTGGGCAACTGTGACAGCTAAAGGTGCCCGAAGCCCGAAAACCTTTAGTACAGTCTACAGGTCATATTTATGAGGGGATTTCGTTGTAACTTGGTAGGATGACTCCAAATAATGTCTAGATGAGAATGTCCCATTTTGATCGCGATCATTCAGCTTTGATGGGTGCCCGAGCCCAAAAATCTTTAGCATAGGCAAAAGGTCATATTTATGGAAGGATTTCATTGTAACCTGTTAGGTTGACTCCATATAATGCCTAGATGATGACATCCCCTTTTGGTCGTGATTGGTCAGTTGTGATGGCTACAAGTGCCCGAAGCCCGAAAACCTTGAGCACAGTCTACAGGTCATATTTATGAAGGGATTTCATTGTAACTTCGTAGGATCACTCCAGATGATGCCTAGATGAGATTGTCCCCTATGGTTGCGATCATTCAACCATGATGGCTGCCCAAGCCTGAAGCCCGAAAACCTTGAGCACAGTCTACAGGTCATATTTATGAAGGGATTTCATTGTAACTTGGTAGATTGACTTCATATAATGTCTGGATGAGAATGTCCCCTTTTGGACATGATTGGGCAACTTTGATGGCTAAAGGTGCCCGAAGCCCGAAAACCTTTAGCACTGTCTACAGGTCATATTTATGAAGGGATTTCATTGTAATTTGGTAGGATGACTCCAAATAATGTCTAGATGAGAAGGTCCCATTTTGATCGTGATCATGCAGCCTTGATGGGTGCCCGAGCCCCAAAACCTTTAGCATAGGCGAAAGGTCATATTTATGGAAGGATTTCATTGTAATGTATTAGGTTGACTCCATATAATGCCTAGATGATGATGTCCCCTTTTGGTCATGATTGGTCAGCTGTGATGGCTACAAGTGCCCAAAGCCCAAAAACCTTGAGCACAGTCTACAGGTCATATTTATGAAGGGCTTTCATTGTAACTTCGTAGGATCACTCCAGATGATGCCCAGATGAGATTGTCCCCTATGGTTGCGATCATTCAACCATGATGGCTGCCCAAGCCTGAAGCCCGAAAACCTTAAGCACAGTCTACAGGTCATATTTATGAAGGGATTTCATTGTAACTTGGTAGATTGACTTCATATAATGTCTGGATGAGAATGTCCCCTTTTGGACATGATTGGGCAACTTTGATGGCTAAAGGTGCCCGAAGCCTGAAAACCTTTAGCACTGTCTACAGGTCATATTTATGAAGGGATTTCATTGTAACTTGGTAGGATGACTCCAAATAATGTCTAGATGAGAAGGTCCCATTTTGATCGTGATCATGCAGCCTTGATGGATACCCGAGCCCCAAAACCTTTAGCATAGGTGAAAGGTCATATTTATGGAAGGATTTCATTGTAATGTATTAGATTGACTCCATATAATGCCTAGATGATGATGTCCCCTTTTGGTCATGATTGGTCAGCTGTGATGGCTACAAGTGCCCGAAGCCCAAAAACCTTGAGCACAGTCTACAGGTCATATTTATGAAGGGCTTTCATTGTAACTTCGTAGGATCACTCCAGATGATGCCCAGATGAGATTGTCCCCTATGGTTGCGATCATTCAACCATGATGGCTGCCCAAGCCTGAAGCCCGAAAACCTTAAGCACAGTCTACAGGTCATATTTATGAAGGGATTTCATTGTAACTTGGTAGATTGACTTCATAGAATGTCTGGATGAGAATGTCCCCTTTTGGACATGATTGGGCAACTTTGATGGCTAAAGGTGCCCGAAGCCCGAAAACCTTTAGCACTGTCTACAGGTCATATTTATGAAGGGATTTCATTGTAACTTGGTAGGATGACTCCAAATGTCTAGATGAGAAGGTCCCATTTTGATCGTGATCATGCAGCCTTGATGGGTGCCCGAGCCCCAAAACCTTTAGCATAGGCAAAAGGTCATATTTATGGAAGGATTTCATTGTAACCTGTTAGGCTGACTCCATACAATGCCTGGAAGATGACATCCCCTTTTGGCCGTGATTGGTCAGTTGTGATGGCTACAAGTGCCCGAAGCCCGAAAACCTTGAGCACAGTCTACAGGTCATATTTATGAAGGGATTTCATTGTGACTTGGTAGGTTGACTCCGAATAATGTCTAGATGAGAAGGTCTCATTTTGATCGTGATCATGCAGCCTTGATGGGTGCCCGAGCCCAAAAATCTTTAGCATAGGCAAAAGGTCATATTTATGGAAGGATTTCATTGTAACCTGTTAGGTTGACTCCATATAATGCCTAGATGATGACATCCCCTTTTGGTCGTGATTGGTCAGTTGTGATGGCTACAAGTGCCCGAAAACCTTGAGCACAGTCTACAGGTCATATTTATGAAGGGATTTCATTGTAACTTCTTAGGATCACTCCAGATGATGCCCAGATGAGATTGTCCCCTATGGTTGCGATTATTCAGCCATGATGGCTGCTCGAGCCCGAAACCCGAAAACCTTTAGCACAGTCTACAGGTCATATTTATGAAGGGATTTCATTGTAACTTGGTAGGTTAACTTCATATAATGTCTAGATGAGAACGTCCCCTTTTGGACACGATTGGGCAACTGTGACAGCTAAAGGTGCCCGAATCCCGAAAACCTTTAGCACAGTCTACAGGTCATATTTATGAGGGGATTTCATTGTAACTTGGTAGGATGACTCCAAATAATGTGTAGATGAGAACGTCCCATTTTGATCGCGATCATTCAGCCTTGATGGGTGCCCGAGCCCAAAAACCTTTAGCATAGGTAAAAGGTCTTATTTATGGAAGGATTTCATTGTAATGTAATAGGTTGACTCCATATAATGCCTAGATGATGACGTCCCCTTTTGGTAGTGATTGGTCAGCTGTGATGGCTACAAGTGTCCGAAGCCCAAAAACCTTGAGCACAGTCTACAGGTCATATTTATGAAGGGCTTTCATTGTAACTTCGTAGGATCACTCCTGATGATGCCCAGATGAGATTGTCCCCTATGGTTGCGATCATTCAACCATGATGGCTGCCCGAGCCCGAAGCCCGAAAACCTTAAGCACAGTCTACAGGTCATATTTATGAAGGGATTTCATTGTAACTTGGTAGGTTGACTTCATATAATGTCTGGATGAGAACGTCCCCTTTTGGACATGATTGGGCAACTTTGATGGCTAAAGGTGCCCGAAGCCTGAAAACCTTTAGCACTGTCTACAGGTCATATTTATGAAGGGATTTCATTGTAACTTGGTAGGATGACTCCGAATAATGTCTAGATGAGAACATCCCATTTTGGCAGTGATCATTAAGCCTTGATGGGTGCCCGAGCCCAAAAACCTTTAGCATAGGCAAAAGGTTATATTTATAGAAGGATTTCATTGTAACCTGTTAGGTTGACTCCATATAATGCCTAGATGATGACATCCCCTTTTGGTCGTGATTGGTCAACTGTGATGGCTACAGGTGCCCGAAGCCCCAAAAACCTTGAGCACAGTCTACAGGTCATATTTATGAAGGGATTTCATTGTAACTTCTTAGGATCACTCCAGATGATGCCCAGATGAGATTGTCCCCTTTGGTTGTGATCATTCAACCATGGTGGCTGCCCGAGCCCGAAGCCCGAAAACCTTTAGCACAGTCTACAGGTCATATTTATGAAGGGATTTCATTGTAACTTGGTAGGATGACCCCAAATAGTGTCCAGATGAGAACGTCCCCTTTTGGTCACGATCATTCAGCCTTGATGGCTGCCCGAGCCCAAAAACCTTTAACATGTCTGTAGGTCGTATTTATGGAAGGATTTCATTGTAACTTGTTAGGTTGACTCCATATAATGCCTAGGTGATGACGCCCCCTTTTGGTCGTGATTGGTCAGCTGTGATGGCTACAAGTGCCCGAAGCCCAAAAACCTTGAGCACAGTCTACAGGTCATATTTATGAAGGGCTTTCATTGTAACTTCGTAGGATCACTCCTGATGATGCCCAGATGAGATTGTCCCCTATGGTTGCGATCATTCAACCATGATGGCTGCCCAAGCCTGAAGCCTGAAAACCTTAAGCACAGTCTACAGGTCATATTTATGAAGGGATTTCATTGTAACTTGGTAGGTTGACTTCATATAATGTCTGGATGAGAACGTACCCTTTTGGACATGATTGGGCAACTTTAATGGCTAAAGGTGCCCGAAGCCCAAAAACCTTGAGCACAGTCTACAGGTCATATTTATGAAGGGATTTCATTGTAACTTGGTAGGATGACTCCAAATAATGTCTAGATGAGAAGGTCCCATTTTGATCGTGATCATGCAGCCTTGATGGGTGCCTGAGCCCCAAAACCTTTAGCATAGGCAAAAGGTCATATTTATGGAAGGATTTCATTGTAACCTGTTAGGTTGACTCCATACAATGCCTGGATGATGACATCCCCTTTTGGCCATGATTGGTCAGTTGTGATGGCTACAAGTGCCCGAAAACCTTGAGCACAGTCTACAGGTCATATTTATGAAGGGATTTCATTGTAACTTCTTAGGATCACTCCAGATGATGCCCAGATGAGATTGTCCCCTGTGGTTGCGATCATTCAGCCATGATGGCTGCCCGAAGCCCGAAAACCTTTAGCACAGTCTACAGGTCATATTTATGAAGGGATTTCATTGTAACTTGGTAGGTTAACTTCATATAATGTCTAGATGAGAACGTCCCCTTTTGGACATGATTGGGCAACTGTGACGGCTAAAGGTGCCTGAAGCCCGAAAACCTTTAGCACAGTCTACAGGTCATATTTATGAGGGGATTTCATTGTAACTTAGTAGGATGACTCCAAATAATGTCTAGATGAGACCATCCCATTTTGATCGCGATCATTCAGCCTTGATGGGTGCGCGAGCCCAAACACCTTTAGCATAGGTAAAAGGTCTTATTTATGGAAGGATTTCATTGTAATGTATTAGGTTGACTCTATATAATGCCTAGATGATGACGTCCCCTTTTGGTCGTGATTGGTCAGCTGTGATGGCTACAAGTGTCCGAAGCCCAAAAACCTTGAGCATAGTCTACAGGTCATATTTATGAAGGGCTTTCATTGTAACTTCGTAGGATCACTCCAGATGATGCCCAGATGAGATTGTCCCCTATGGTTGCGATCATTCAACCATGATGGCTGCCCGAGCCTGAAGCCCGAAAACCTTAAGCACAGTCTACAGGTCATATTTATGAAGGGATTTCATTGTAACTTGGTAGGTTGACTTCATATAATGTCTGGATGAGAACGTCCCCTTTTGGACATGATTGGGCAACTTTGATGGCTAAAGGTGCCCGAAGCCCCAAAAGCTTTAGCACTGTCTACAGGTCATATTTATGAAGGGATTTCATTGTATCTTGGTAGGATGACTCCGAATAATGTCTAGATGAGAACGTCCCATTTTGGCCGTGATCATTCAGCCTTGATGGGTGCCCGAGCCCAAAAACCTTTAGCATAGGCAAAAGGTTATATTTATAGAAGGATTTCATTGTAACCTGTTAGGTTGACTCCATATAATGCCTAGATGATGACATCCCCTTTTGGTCGTGATTGGTCAACTGTGATGGCTACAGGTGCCTGAAGCCCAAAAACCTTGAGCACAGTCTACAGGTCATATTTATGAAGGGATTTCATTGTAACTTCTTAGGATCACTCCAGATGATGCCCAGATGAGATTGTCTCCTTTGGTTGTGATCATTCAACCATGATGGCTGCCCGAGCCGAAGCCCGAAAACCTTTAGCACAGTCTACAGGTCATATTTATGAAGGGATTTCATTGTAACTTGATAGGATGACCCCAAATAGTGTTCAGATGAGAACGTCCCCTTTTGGTCACGATTATTCAGCCTTGATGGCTGCCCAAGCCCAAAAACCTTTAGCATGTCTGTAGGTCGTATTTATGGAAGGATTTCATTGTAACTTGTTAGGTTGACTCCATATAATGCCTAGATGATGACATCCCCTTTTGGTCGTGGTTGGTCAACTGTGATGGCTACAGGTGCCTGAAGCCCGAAAATCTTGAGCACAGTCTACAGGTCATATTTATGAAGGGATTTCATTGTAACTTCATAGGATCACTCCAGATGATGTCCAGATGAGAATGTCCCCTTTTGGTTGCGATCATTCAACCATGATGGCTGCCCAAGCCTGAAGCCCGAAAACCTTTAGCACTGTCTTCAGATCATATTTATGAAGGGATTTCATTGTAACTTGGTAGGTTGCCTTCATGTAATGTCTAGATGAGAACAGCCCCTTTTGGACACCATTAGGCAACTGTGTTGGCTACAGGGGCCCAAAGCCCGAAAATCTTTGGCACAGTCTACAGGCGATATTTATCAAGGGATTTCATTGTACCTTGGTAGGATGACTCTAAATAATGTTTAGATGAGAACGTCCCCTTTTGGTCGCGATCATTCAGCCTTGATGGCTTCCCAAACCCAAATCCCCAAAACCTTTAGCATAGTCTATTGGTCATATTTATGGGAGGACTTCATTGTAACCCGTAAGTTTAACTCCATATAATGCCTAGATGATGACATCCCCTTTTGGTCGTGATTGGTCAGCTGTGATGGCTTCAGGGGCCCGAGGCCCCAAAACCTTGAGCACAGTCTACAGGTCATATTTTTGAAAGGATTTCATCGTAACTTTGTAGGATCACTCCAGATAATGCGCAGATAAGAATGTCCCCTTTTGGTTGCGATCTTTCAACCATGATGGCTGCCAGAGCCAGAAAACAGGCCATATTTATGAAGGGATTTTAATGTAACTTGATAGGATGACTCGTTTTGGAATAATTTCACTGTAACTTGGTAACTTTTGTTGATATACATTAACTGTGAGGGTCATATACATTAACTGTGAGGTCATATTAACCCACCCCTCAGCTCTTTAGTACAGTGTACACCTCATGTTATTTTTATCATAAACATAGCATACAGGGAACAGAAATGAACATATTCCCAATTATCACAATTCTTGTCTTATTTCATAATCCTTTCAAAAACATTGAACATTATCCTTTTCATCAAACACAACACACAAGTTAAGATACAGTGTCATTGACACTTTCATTTGGTTATGCATTATTGGTGTCTAGACGAAGCTTCCTTTCGATTTTGGATCAGATGATCAATTCAATATGGTCGTCATGGTGGACATATTGAATTTGGTTTCCATCCAATAACTAATGAATGCTGACTCTAATCAATTTTATTTTTTAATTGTGCATTGTTGGTGTTTGGAGAAAGCTTCCTTTGAATTTTGGACCAATCAGCTGAACCAAAATGGCCACCAGTGGCCAATTCATAATGGCTTCCATGGCAGCCATCTTGAATTTGGTTCCGTCCAATAATTAATGAATCCTAGTAAAATCAATTTTATTTTTTTATGATGCTTTGTTGGTGTCTAGAGAAAGCATCCTTTTGATTTTAGTTATGTCACCGAGAGACTTACCTACCCTTTCATGGCACCGTTGGGGGCATATGCCATGCTTCACATTGCTCTTGTTTTTTTCTCTTCTTTTTAGTTCAGCATACTACAGTCACAATTTAAAAGGTACAGTGACCAAATTTGGTTCACTTGTTAAGAGTGACATCTAGTTATACAATTAGCAATTACTTGTTTGATTTGTGACCTTTATCCAAAACGTCATTTTTAATCTTTTAATTTCAGTGCCTGTCTTAAGCATCCCACTTTCAACTTTTGTAAATCCCATCCCTGACAAAAAAACATATCTAAAAATGTGGGGCTGTCATGGAAAATTCCCAATCATTATATCAAACTTTGGAGCTACGTCATAGAGGGTCGTAGGGTCAAAAACTAAAATTTGTTGGATTGTTTTGAAATTTTAGTATGTTGGACAGTTCAAAAAATTAGGAGATAGCTGTTTTTTGTTTTCACCATTTTTGACATTTTTACGTCACTTCAAATTTAGGGTTTTTTGGGGAACATTTCTCATTGAAAATGCGGATTTTCAATAATGTACAGCTCCATGTAAATAATACATACAGCAATACTTTTACTTTGATGATCGCTCTATTAAATGCATTTATTACAATTCCAAATTTAAACCTTTCTCCAAAATAACGTCAGTTTGACATTTTTTTCATGGACCTTTAATATTTGCCCACTTGTTGATTGCTCATTCTCAAAATTTGGGAAATATATTATCCAATAAAAACTATGTCTAAAAATGCAATCAGTTTTCAGCCAATAAACGTTAGGGTGACAGTAGGATGTTAATGTCAGAAAAATTACTGTTTGGCCAATTCACATGAAAGTTTAGTATGTTGTAAAGCTCAAAAAGAAAAAGATAGCTGTCTTTGGATTTTTTTATTTACGTTTTTATGTCATTTCAAATTTTTTTTTTCTGGAAATGTACCCTTCCTTGTGATTCACATAACTCGATAGCACACATAAATTGTTATGCCCCCAACTTGAAAAGTCAGGATATCTAATGGAGACCATCTGTCCATCCATCCGTACCAACATTTTTCCTTGTATCTCAGCCACTGCTGATTTGAATGATATTTGATGTTGTGATTGAGCATCATGGGGAACGATACCTGTGTAGCATGAGTTTCTTCCACACATTTCTTCTAGAGTTAGGGCCTTTTTTCACTCTTTCGACTTAGAAATGTTTTTGCGGTTGGGGACATTAGCAGCGCTTTGCAATGCAGGCCTCTTGTTTTTCAAACTTAAAAAAATCTTCTTCCTCAGAACCATCAATTAGAGTCTTTTGATATTTGGTATGTAGCACCTTTAGGGGGAGGGGGGTAGATTCAAGTTTGTTCAAATCAAGTCCCCGGATTAATATTTGGGCTCATCTTCTTAAGATCCAGCAGTCAAAATCCTTTCATATTTGATATACAACATCTCTAGGGAGTCAGATTCAAGTTTGTTCAAATCGGGTCCCTGGGTTAATACTTGGGCTCTCTGTGGGAGCCCAAAGTTCAACTTAGTGTAATATGAGGAAATTACTTTAAAAATCTTCTTCTTCAGTTCCACCAGTCAGAATCCTTTCATATTTGGTATACAACATCTATAGGGGAGTCAGATTCAAGTTTGTTCAAATCGAGTTCCTAGGTTATTAATTTGTGCTCCCTATGGCAGCCCAAATTTTAACTCAGTGCAATATGAGGGAATTTCTTCAAAAATCCACCAGTCAGAGTCCTTTCATATTTGGTATACAACCTCTCTAGGTGGGGCAGATTCAGGTTGTGAAAATCAGGTCCCTGGGTTAATATTTGGGCTCTCTATTGGAGCCCAAAGTTTAACTTAGTGCAATGTGAGGACATTTTTTAAAAAACTTTCTTCAGATCCGCCAGTCAGAATTCTTTCATATTTGGTGTATAACATCTCTAGGGGGATCAGATTCAAGTTTGTTCAATTTGAGTCCCTGTCTTAATATTTGGGCTCTCTATGGGGGTGTGGAGGATAGGAGGAGGGGAGCAGGCTAGGTTCAAGTTTGTTCAAATCTGTTCCTTTGTGTTTTTCCATAAAATTTGCCTTTCAAACTGTAGCGACAAAACAACCCTTGTTTGTTTAAAACTACAAATGTTTTGTTGCCTCAAACCACCACATATACTTCACAGCTGACCAGCCAAACAACAAATAATATCAGTGGGAAGGAAGCTTGCACACACACATAGGGCTTTGGAATGAGCTGCAAGTTCCAACATGGAATACAGATGATAAAACAGGGATGCAAAAACTCAGCAAGTGTGTGGGGGCCCCACCAGGCTCAGACATTTAATTTAATTTAAACTCACAACTTCAGTCCTTTGACAAAGCCTTCTCTTTAACAAAAGTCACAAACACATGGCCATTGTGAGAAGCTTTTATGCACTGTTGCAGTGTATCGGTGAAATATTTGTGTTTTAAATTGCGACATGCTTCCAATCTATATAGTATATCAAAGATTGACCTTTATTTGCTATAAAATTATCAGTGAAGGCACACTCAGACCCACGTCTCTACTGGGGAAATCTTTTAAAAATATACCCTCTTCCCAAAGCCTTGAACTCAATATGGAAACCACCTTGACAACTTTCCCAATCACAAAACTTTGATCCTCGTGATATGCCTAATTTATCAAATGCTTGGGTTTATCATTAGATCTATGTGCTTCCCCAAATATAGATTCATGTGCATGCGCCTGATGAAATATCAAATATGGATGTCATTGAATGACAGGTGTGGTACAGTGGGATTTACCTTTTAATGATTGACAAATTGTCCGTGAATTTCCAACATTCTAATCACAAACAGCAAATTCACAATCACATGCACTTTTGAAAATTTTGTATATCCTAGTTTAAGCATAGATAAAATAATAACTTTTAATTCCTGTCCACCATGATTGTGTTCGCCATACTCAATACTAAGCAATGTTATACATGTACATACATTTAGATATCTGACTGCCTTTGTACGCTCCAGCTGCATCCACATGCACTTTGACATCATTAACCTACATCCGGAAGCAATATAAATTCCCCCTATAACATTTGCCATTTAGCTCTTGAGGGGCATTGGTTAGATGCATGTTAGGGGGTGGGGTTAACCCATTTTATCCAAACTGACATGATTCAAACCCGACTTATGAAATAATAATCAAACTACATCATCAAGGCATGCCTTCTCTGAAAGCTATGAAAGGCATTCAGTTTGCATGCTTTGATAAAAACATGTAAGTTAATTCATTCAAGGCTTCCCAGCCTCTTATTCCCATTTTTCTTAATTAGCATTTTAGGCCTACCATACTTAATATTTGTCGTGCTGGGAGCATATTGGCCACAGACCTAACTTTGAATGAGACCCCAAATCCTCCCCCCACCTCCTCCCCCTGCACACACACACACACAAATGACTTCTCCAAATGCATGCCTTTATGCGTTCACTGAAGGCATTTGGAAAGCATGTCAAAGCCTCGTGTAATGTGTATAATAGTCGTCACACAGCAGACACTGACCTCCATTTGCCTGAGATGCCCCCAAGACCAATTAATTCTCAGAAGGAATGCCTTCTGATACATGTAACTGTTGTGAGGCCAGGCTTCCCACTAACATGTTATTCCACCAACATCATCAAGGCATGCCTTCTCAGAAGGCATCCCCAAGGCATGGCTTGACATGTAATTGTCATGACGCAGGGCTTCCCAACCTGTTGCTTAGATCTAATAAGCATGTATCAGACTCAAAATTGGTCATGCTTGGAACGAATCGGACACAAACCTCCTTTTGCATGAGAGCCCCCTGGCCATGCAGTGAAAATGTCAGTACATGTAATTGTAGTGGCACACGGTTTTCCAATAAAATGACATTACAACTGCATCATCAAAGCATGCCTTCTCCGAAGGCATGAGAAGCCCCTCTCCAATTTAAGGCATTTTGCAGTTTTCACTTAGAACATGAAAACCCAGACATTCATATTGCTACAACTACACTCTTCAAGGCATTATATCTATGAAACTTCACACACTGTTTTATAGTCATTCAAAATTGTCCATCTCCAATTTTTGAATTCAAATGTTGACCACCGCTGCCAGCAATGCTGATTTTACACCTTTCCTCGACCTTTAGTTTCATCCTCATTTTGAGCCTCAGCCTTTCATAATTTTGGAAATATAATCTCTACTGAACCATTACGGTTGAACTTGGAGGTGACGCCATAGGGGTTCAAAAATTAAAATGTGTCAGATTATTGGAAATTTTAGTATGTTGTACAGCTAACATTTAATATGTTGTACAGCTAAAAAAATTAGGAGATGACGTATTTTTAGTTTTCGATTTATTGCCATTTTTTTACATTTTTACATTATTTTAAACATTCATCATTCTGTACATGTTTGCTTTTCATCATTCTTTACATGTTTACTAACCACTAAGCTATTTTAAGGGTTAAAAACCTTTTCAGGAGTTCAAAATGCTATGATTGTGCTCAGCAGATTTTCTACAAATAACACTGAAAATTTTGAGAAGCTGCTCCCACAAATTTGGCCACAGTTTACTGTCAATTGACGGGACTGTTATTCCAGTGTTACATATGCTCAGCTTTCAGGCAACAGGGAGTGACGTGGGTGCATTATTCATTGGCTTAGTACATTAAAAGGCAACATAACCTTCTTGGGCCCATTCGGTGATGGTCGTGTTTCGTTGGATGATTTCTGGAAATTAGCTTGTGATTTCAAAATAATCTAGTGTTTTGTGTTGGGATTGTTTTTCACCAAAATAATCTCCTCATGAACTCAGATTTAAAATGGATTTCCATATGAAATAAACAAATCCATATATGAAATTCTTATGTTGGTTCCTACCAGTACAGCTAATGTACTAGAACATACGTAAATGATCTACATAACATTAATAACCCTTATGTGATGCTTTTCATTTGCAACTGTATAAATTACATAGCATCATTTCATTTCACGGGTTTCTTTTTCTGTTGTTGATGGAATGTTTTTTCATTCATGGTTTGAAAAAGTTAAAAATTCATGCAAAGCAATGAGCATAAAACAAGATATCACAGTAAAGAACCAACTATCACAATTGTACTTGAATCTTAAAACTTCTGCAAATAGTTATTGACTCTAGTAAGAGTAAAATTTGGATTTTGAAATGATGTGCAAGCGCACCAATTTTATGTCATTGCCCATATGTGAGGTGGCTTATAGGAAGCCATATAAACCTCAAAAGATTAATTCAGTGAACTTGAGAATGATTTTTAGGGATATTGAATGAATTTCCCAGAAAAAGTTCATGCAAGAACAATACAAGAGAAAAACTAACAAATTTTGAGCTCTTGGACATCTCTGGCACCAGGTTACATCCAGGGTTCATGAGCTGAAAACTTCTGATGTTTTTTATGCCATGTTCACACAAGTGCACCAAACAAATAATTCCCTTTCCCTGGAATGGGCAGTAATAAAGTGTTATTCTATTTTTCATCACTCATGACATTCGATCAAGTTTTTTCATTATTAGCTCACCTGACTGAAAGTTGGTGGGAGCTATTGCCATCATTTGGCATCCATCGTATGTCATGCGTCATCTGTTAACTTTTGAAACTTGTCTTCTTCTTCAAAACCACTGGTTCAAATTCAAACATATAATGCACATACCATCTTTGGAGTATTCCCTTTCTACTCTGTTTAAATGAAGTTCTGCCATTTTCGGGCTGTGGTTAATGCCTCAAAAGCCTAAAAATCTTCTTCTCATGAACCACCAGAGAGAATGTTTTGTTATTTGGTATTGAACTTCCTTTGGTAGCAAAGATTAACGTTTGTTCAAGGCAGGTTGGTGAACAATATTTGGGCTCTCTGTTGGAGTATGCCCCTTTTGGGCTACAAACCAAAATTTCTATTTCAGGAACCGATGGGCTGATTTGAACCAAATTTGGCTTATAGTATAATTGGTTCATAAGTATTTGATTGATGTACAAAAAAAAAAAAAAATGTCCAAAAAAAAGAAAAGAATAATTTCAGAGCATTGTGGGAACCCCGGAGTTAAAAATAGAAAAAAATCAAACGCCCATTTTTTCAAAAACTGCACGGACCAGAATACTGTTTTTTGGTATGCAGCTTCCTTAGGACCAACGGAGTCATATGGACCAAAAAAATTGCTATTGGTTTTGTCATGGGGTGCCGTATGGGAATCCCCATTTTAATACTGTTGGCAAAATACTGAGTCATCATCTATCTTGTGCTCCATCAACTAAGTATTCTCCTTCACAACCTTGGGTCCAAATCTAAACTAATTTGGAACAAAGCATCTTGGTGGAGTATACTCATCTGAGTTTTTTCCCAAAAAGTTGCTACTGCCCTTGGGGCTGGGGTTAATGCCCCAAAAGCCTAAAAAATTTTAAAAATCTTCTTTTCAGAGAATGTTTGATATATGGTATGAAACTTTGGTGGTGGAGATTGAAATTTGTTCAAGGCAAGTTGGTAGGTCGATATTTGGGCTCTGTGACAGCATGCCTATTTTGGGCTCCACCCAGTATTTGTATTCCATGAACCAATTGGCTCATTTCAACCAAAATTGGCATTTAATATAATTGGGTCATTACTACTTGATTTCTGGACTTTTTTTTTTTGATGTCCCATGGGAACACCAGGAGCTAAAAATAGAAAAAATTCAAACGCCCATATTTCAAAAACTGTATGGACCAGAATATTGTTTTTTTTTGGTGTGAAGCTTCCTTAGGACCAGTGGACTCAGATGGACCAAAAAAATGGTTATTGATTTTGTTAGGGGTGCCATATGGGGATGCCCATTTTAACACTGTTGGCAATGGGAAAATGCCGAGTCCTTATTATGCCCCCGAGAAATTTTCTCGGGAGCATTATGTTTTCACCATGTCCAGTGTCCAGCATCATTTTGCATTCCGTCAATTAACTAAAGTTATACAAACCAAATCTTTACCAAACTTCATTTGTGGGTTAGGTATGATAAGTGGAAGAAGCCTATTTATTTTGACCATGATGTGCCAAAGGTCAAGGTCACAGTGACCTCCAATGTTAAATACACTTGAAATTGGTTTTCGCTCTATAACTAAAGTTCTACCAACCAGATCTTTACCAAACTTCATATGTGGGTTAGGTATGATGAGTGGAAGAAATCTATTCATTTTGAATATGGTGTGCCAAAGGTCAAGGTCACACTGACCTCCAGTGTTAAATACACTTGAAATTGGTTTCCGCTCTATAACTAAAGTTCCACCAACCGGATCTTTACCAAACTTCATATGTGGGTTAGGTATGATGAGTGGAAGAAACCTATTTATTTTGACCATGATGTACCAAAGGTCAAGGTCACAGTGACCTCCAGTGTTAATTATACTTGAAATTGGTTTCTGCTCTGTAACTAAAGTTTTACCAACTGGATCTTTACCAAACTTCATATGTGGGTTAGGTATGATGAGTGGAAGAAGCCTATTTATTTCGACCATGATGTGCCAAAGGTCAAGGTCACAGTGACCTCCAATGTTAAATATACTTGAAATTGGTTTCCGCTCTATGACTAAAGTTCTGCAAGACTTATCCTGTTTTTTTATTTTTTTGTAATTCTATCCATGATATTGCAGAAGGGGGTATATGCTGCACTTTGCGTTGCTCTTGTTTTTCTTGTGCTCCATCAGCTAAGTATTCTTCTTCAGAACCTTTGGGCCAAGTGTAAACTAATTTGGTACAAAGCATCTTGGTGGAGGTTACTCTTCTGATTTTCCCAAGAAAGTTACTATGCCTTGGGGTGGAGTTAATGCCCCTTAAGCCTGAAATACTTTAAAAATCATCTGTTCATAAGCACTTGCAATGATGCTTAGATTTCTGGTATGGTACTTACTTTAGTGATGGAGATTCAGGTTTTTTCAAAGGAACTCAGTAAGTCAAGCTTTCCAAGCACCAGCAGAAATGAATGGTCAAAAAAATTGCCTTTGGTTGTGTCATGGCAAATCAAAAAAATTGATCTAACTGTCCCTCACTTACTGAACTGACACACCCATCTCGTTTGACAACTTGAGCCAGGTGAGCGTTTTAGGCTCACTTGAGCCTCTAGTTTTAGATGGAGACGTTTCTTTACATGCACCCATTTCAGAAAGGGAACATTTGAGAGTTGACCTTAATTTTTTCTCATCATCTGTGAAGTAGGTATCATTTATTTTTATTTATTCCTGTTTTAATTCCATTTGGAACTTTCTGGGAATAAATGACTCAACTGTGAAGAAGCACAATGAAATAAAAATCTGTGTTAGTGTCTTTTCGAAAATACATCCATTGTGTTTTGATTTTCTATCATAAATTGTCAGCAACTCACAGAAAATCAAAAGCAATAGGAATTATTGTGTAACCTATTTTTGAACTGTATTTTTCTGCAAGTGGATTACACATCAATTGGAAAAGTGAACAAGAAAACAAGTGGATATTTGAACTAAATAAATATATATTGTTTATTTCTTTTTCGTATACATTTTTTGTCAGGAATCACTGTTTAAATGAAGGTGGAATTTTAATGAGGATGAGCTCAAGTCACCTATTTTCACTCTGATACTCATAAATTTGACAACAAAGCTCAGACCGAACTGGGTAAAAGCAAAAAAATATGGATATAAGTGAAAAAGTATAATAAAAGACTGTTTTATTAAATATATTTCACTAATATCCATATTTGTGTGTGTTTTATTCATTATAATCAGGGCTTTGTTGGCCTGTGATTGGACACTGAACATTTCAAAACAGATTCATAGCCGACAGGCTTGCTCATTGCTGTTCTGCTAATCAATATAATGTAATGTAATGTATTGCAGCAATGGGATTTTGTGTCGCAAACTGTTATGCGATACCTAACAAATTGCTCCCTGGGATATAGCAATCAGTCTTGCATTTGTCAATCCTCCCATCTGTAGACAAAAAAAAAAACCCTCACACATAATCAGTTATTTTACTGCCAATTGTTTTGAATCTCTACACATTGGTGCATATTGATAACAGGATGAAGTTATCACATTTTGGATTTTGGCAGCCATTAAAAAAGGCCACTGTTGGCTATTTTGTTCATTTTTTGTGCATCTGTCCAGTTTTCTGTCCAGTCTATTCAGTTTTTGTGCATCCATGAAACTTAATACAATGATGTAAGACATATATCTGTAGACAATCAAAATTGCGTAACTCTATTAATTCAAGGCCATTTGTTATGAGACTTCATACAATGGTGTATGTTGACAAGCCGAAGAGCATAATATATTTTAGGGATTGAAAGCCTTAAAAATGGTCCCAGCCTGCCATTTTGTTAAAAAATAACAATAACCCTGTCAAAAGCAAGAAAATTACCATTACTTAACTTGTTCAAGGCCATTTGTATGAAACTTAATATAGTGGTGCTTGTTGAGGAAGAGAAAAAGGACATCACATTTTGCACCAAAAGATGGATGCAATAGGCCACCTTTGTTTCTAAAAATACCAATAACACTTTGTAAGCAATAATATCCCAACAGTGATTCAGATTTTGAGAATTTCTGGCATGGAAAACAAGTAGCATAATGTACATTCCATTCTAAATGAGTTTTCCTATTATCATCTTAGTTTTGAATATGGATTAGACAAAAAATAAAAATCATCGATGACTCAAAATTAATTCAAGACCAAATGTTCATCAAAAGGATGCATGGCCACTCAATATTATCATTCAAGCCTTCAGTTAATGAAACTTTCTAGAATATACCTCTCAGTTGCGTAAATATATATGCACCAATCTCAGTCTCCTTTGTGGTAATACAGGGGATCCACCACTCCTCAGATAGCTATTTATTTTAATAACTTATCAGTTTATATATTTCTCTTGTGGCACATTATGAATAAGTTTTTCTTTTACATTCAAACTTATTTGCAGACCAAATCTAACTGAGATTGTCCACTATATTGAAAAAGGTATGTTTTATTTTGTTGTCGTTTTTTTGTTGTAGTTTAATTTTATTCTTTGCCTTGATATTGGTTGATTTGTTTGCTGATAAATTGTCCACTTGCACAGATTCATTATGAACAAGCAGAAATATGTGTTTCTTTGTTTCTCTTTTTGAGCATGTTGGTGGAAATCATTTAACATTACACAGTTAGGCTTAGTAAAAAAAAAAGTTTTATTTTTTAGATACGGCCATATGATTGGAAAACATGTGGCTCAAATTGTTTTCGAAATTTACCTGGTGCTCCAGTGATTTCAGATTTGATACAGTATTTATTCAAAGTATTACTCTCCAATAAGCATTGTCGATATCATAAAATGAAGCACCTTTTCTATAGTTTTGAGGTTAATGCCTTTATAAATAATCAGTAGAATTTTTTGTTTTGTTTTGTACTTCATCTATTATGAATTGTCCACAACAAACGTATCTGCAGTTTTCATCTCATAAAAAAAACGACCCAGGAAATCGAAATACTCTTAACAACTTTTCTGCTAAGAACCATATTTGAAATAAAATAACTTTGAATCAAGTTGGTACTAATTATGAAAAAATGTACTGTCCACTACTTAATTTGATATATGAATTATCTGTCAGTTTTAAGTTTGTAGCTCTGCTCTCAAAAAATCAATGTAGATTTTCTGATATCGATTTGTCCATTATCATTATTATTAACATGTTGTTTGTCCAAGATATAATTTATGAACTATTGAATATCTTTCAACAAAATCTCGCAAATATATGTATTATCAGGTATCCCATAGCTCCTTGAAAACCCTGGAATTTGAAAATCATTTTTCCAGGATCTGAAAAACCCTTGAATACCACTCTTCCCTTCTGCTATTTGAGAATATTACATCCAAAGTTGTTTTTACATGTATTTATATTTCCAGTCCATATGTTGGCTTTTGTTGACGACTTCCAATCAGCTTGGTTGGTATTGTTGAAGAATGATTCCAAAAGCTTCTGCATGAGACTCTGTGATAGATTGATTAGTGTGACCTTTTTTTTCAACCAATCCAGTCATGCAGAAGAAGTGTCATTCAATAAAAGTGGCAGTCTAAAACTTGCCAGGTAAAATGCAAATTCCAAAAATACTAGTTATTGAAAGAAGAGTACAGCCAGTGTCAAGGTATGTAGGACAGAAGGAAACAGGACACAAAGCAACAGGACACAAAGAAACTGGCAAAAGGAAACAAGACAGAAAGAAACTGACAGAAAGAAACACATTTTTTTCTGTTCTGAAATTTGTTGTCTACAGAAAATGACCCTTTCAAGACAGTTTTTTTTAAATTTTTAAATCAATTTATTATTTTTAATTAGGCCATAAAAAAAAGAACCTCTGTTTCTCGAGCCTGCGTGCATGGTCATTTTTACTGCGCATGCAACCTTTTTATGACACCAAAAAATCTTTAAAAAAAATTTGAGATATTGTGCTCATTTCGGTAAATCGATATTGATGCGTTGGCGAATTTTAACTTAACACACTTCAAGCTTTTTCTACATCATACTTTAACTGGTAGAGTGCTAAATTATTTTTGGCCCCCCAAATTTGTTCCCATGTCTTTGCCTTGTTACAATTTATAGGAGAGTGCCTGTGGGCACTCTCCTATAAATTGTAACAAGGCAAAACCTAACAGAGTAAATAATATCACTTCAAAGATAATATGAAGCACATTCACTGAATTTGAAGCCTTTAAGTCGCAGTACCTGCACTTCAGAATAAAGCCCAAATATGGGCTTCCAGCACTCTACCAGTTAATAATGTGGGTGGGTTTTAGCAATATTCACCACAGAAAGTGTTTTATTCTGTAAAAGGTAAGTCATAATGACAGCAAGAAGGAGGTGCCTTTCAGTCTGACAACAAACAGTCACAAAGGGGAATGGTCGATTCACACCACGTTTGATTCGCACCAACCCTCAGAAAGTCTACAAAGTCAGGAGCTATGTTGGATGGAACACAGTCTCCTGGCATTTATTTTTAGTAATATTTGTATTGTAAATGGTCGTCATTGGGAATTTGTGTACTGTTATTTGAAACCGTTACGAGTTTCCCAGTTAATTTAAATAAATACATTTGAGATGCAGGATAATTGGATAACTAATAGTAACCATTGCTTGATATAAAAGTAACAGTCATAGTTGAAAATAAATCGCATATATATAGGCAGGTATGTGCATTCGAATTGGTTAATAAAAACACGCAAACATTCGTTTTGTATTTCAGATTTCCGAAAAATATGATTTATGGATGAACAGCTCGTTCAAATGGGTTGTGATAATTTTGAATATAATGGGAAAAAATTGCGATTCACGATTTTATTACGCAGGTTGTGAAGAGATTTTTTTTTTTTGGTAAAATAAATCTGTGAAAGTTGGCACTTCGACATTTAATTTGTCCCAGAGACGTTTCATCCCGAGACGTTTCACCAACGTGGCATTTCGTCCTGTCATAATTTTCACGTTTCACTGAAAAAACAAACATTCAAATCTCCACTTCATTTATGACCCAACACCCCTACAGTGAATAACCAATATATTCGATATATTTGCGAAATTTTGCGTGGTCCACCAGGCGTTTGGGTGGGGGTCGATTTACCACAAACAACTTTTCGGGAAGAAATAAAAAGAAAAAAAAAATGCCCGCCTGCATGCTTTTTCGGAAAAAATGGCCTGAGAAACAGACAATAAACTTTGTATGGCCTTATATTTTTAATTTTTTTAATTTATTTATTTTTTTGGGGGGACGGTGGGAATTTTGACAACTTTAGGCTGCTATAGGCTATTTGTTATTGTGAAACATTTATTTTTGAGAAGTCATGGTTATCAGGTTTTTTTACTGAAAGGTAGATAATAAATGTGTTATGCACTCATTGTGCTTGTATACAGTCTTTTCCCATTTTATCAAAAATGAGTCTCATCATGATAAAATATTCTGTACAAACACAATGTGCACAAAACACATATTTATCAGTTCATTTTCCTGATATTTATCTTTTTTGTGCTATATATACATATATATATACATATATTTTTCAAATGTTGGTCAACTGATAATAATATGCAAGGTAGAGGGTTAATATATATCCATATTTGTAAACTTATAAACTATACAGGATATAAATAAAAGCTGCTTTGTATCACTGCCCATAACATTCGCATTCCATTCTCACCTTTGAATTCAAAGTGTGAAGACCTATTGATTGCTCACCATGGCTAATTTGGAAATCCCAATTAAACTGAAGAAAGCTTTGTCAGCTCTGGGCATCTCTTGTCCTCTCAACTTGACTCTCCAGATGAAAGGCAAGAACGTCCATCTGATGCTGGAGTTTGATTCAGAGGAAGATACCACCACACCGCCATTGAAGAGAGGTAGCACCTTTGGTGAGAGGACTTCCTCTCACACTGGTCCTCACTCAGAAGAAGAGTCCAGCAACCAAGCGCAGGGACGCCCGGTGCTTGGAGGCCTGGCTTGATAGGAGAAAGGCAGAGACGAAGATACAGGAAACAGAGAGGGAGACAACCGTCTAATCACTTCCACCACCCCCTCCCATGCCAACCCCGTCTTCACTGGAGAGGTTGGAAGGCAGGGAGATGGAGGAGGAGGAGATGGAAGTCCCCCAATCCCAACCTGGACCTATCTAGCCACGGTCCGGAAGTAGAGGAAGAAGAAGACCACTCGGGCATTCCAACAGCTGAGTTTGTAGAATCCATCGACCAGATCGCCATCCAACTGTATGGCTGCTTGAAAATTTACTTCATCGGCTCCAAAAACCAATACATAAAGTATGCAAAAGATCACTACAATGAAGTAGAACTAAGAGCACTACTGGAAGAATACACCGACCAGCAATTTGAAGCATATAAGGTCTCTGATCAAGGTTTCCATCGTCACATGAAACAAATCCTTGCTCCTCCACAGAAAAAGAACAAATGCTGCTAACCTGCACCCAACCGCTTTCCTACTTTAATGCACTCAGGCATGTCGCAGAAAATGTATCACCATACAGTTACAGAGTGTCGAAAGGAGCTTGCCCCCAAATTGTCCCTGCATGCCTTCGGTGCGACACCATTCATTCATTCATTCATCAACCATGTAGTTATATTTCAGTCACCCAAACCAACAACTATCCCCAGTAGGGGGAATTTTTGTACAATTATATATTTTTACATTTTTATACATTCAGAAATAATTTCTTTCCATTAATTTGCATTAAAATAGTCTTTCAGACAATTTTCATTCAAATTTTTTAAAATAAATTATTGGTTTGAAATACTGAAAAAAGTGTTTCTTTCTGTCTGTTTCTTTCTGTCCTGTTTCCTTTTGTCTTACCCAGAAGTGTTTCTTTGTGTCCTATTTCTTTGTGACCTGTTTCCTTCCTTCCAATCACCAGTGTCAAGATGTAGTCAAAGGACACAGGTGCTCGTTCAAAATAATTGACATCACCACTCTTGATGAGTATGCTTTCCATTCACACACAGAATCTTAGAAACTCAAGAAGGCAGTCTGACAGACAGACTGTTGTCAAGTGTGATGCCTATGACTGTGAGGAACAATAACTCTCCAATAACCACCCCCTCCTTGTACTGGCTGGTTTTCTGGAACTCCCTGAAAACACTCATATTTTGTGGTCACATATCCTGGAAGGTCTTGGAATGTTTTTCAGAAATTCTCCTGGAAACTCCATAAATTTGATTCCAAAATATGTGTGGGAATCTGGATTATGACCAGACATTGTGTCGTGTATCATATAAGAAGGTCTGTACTGGCCTGGAAATAAGTTGCAAATGGTCATTCAGGGAACAGGGAGGTTACGACAATTGCAAGAATGTTGTACATCATGTCCTGTTATCTCCCTTGATGCGCCTGGTCACCTACTTTTCATCAATGGTAAAACAATGTACGGTAACAATGCCATCATTATTTTGAATTTGCTCTCTTCCTAAAATTAACTTCATGCTGTTAAAAGGACAAATGTTGCCGGCCCTTTTAAGTTCATAATTTACATATTGACGAACAACATCATGTCCTGTTATCTCCCTTGATGTGCCTGGTCACCTACTTTTCATCAATGGTAAAACAATGTACGGTAACAATGCCATCGTTATTTTGAATTTGCTCTCTTCCTAAAATTAACTTCATGCTGTTAAAAGGACAAATGTTGCCGGCCCTTTTAAGTTCATAATTTACATATTGACGAACAACAGTGTAAAACCTGGAGAATGATCTATCAAACTTTCCTGGGTTTAAATTTGAATGGTGAAGAGTTAACAGTTTGCATATGCTTTGAATGATATGGATCTTGAATGCTACAGACCTTTTTAGAGACAATTCGGACCCTGGACAAATCAAACCTTGGATGATTCGGACAGTCATGTTCATCATCCAGGGTCCGATTCAAGTCTGAATCATCATGTAAATGTCTTTATCCCAGAAACTTCCCACAGCTCAATAATAGTACTAGCATTATCATTCAACATTATGATGGTAAAAAAATCACATGAACACCATTTACCAAGTAAAATCAACTTTATTTCAATAACAATGATCAACTAAAGAATTGTAATTTTGTTGGACAAATTACGGGCTTTCCCAACTTTTTAATGTGAAAAGGCAAACTGTATTGTACACAAAACTATCAATCAGTTTTGAAAACAGAAAATTTAGTGGAAATCAAAGTTTTTGTGATGCTACTAGTTTTTATGCAGCCAAAACAGATATTTGAGATACAGCAGGACACCAAAACATTTAACACAAAATTTGCTCTTCAACAATTACAGAATATTTTCATAGAAAGCAAAATAAGCGGTGTCCTTTATGCTTTGGAAAAAATTAGTACATATGAATTATGGGCGTACTGGCCGGGGTTTCATGAAGGAGTGTGCCCCAACCCACCCCTGAGTCAGGAAGGAGCCGATTTTTCGGCCAATATGCCAGAAAATTTCGGACAATTCAGTTGCCAGAAATGACCACAAAACATTTTGGTTTTCCACACAAAATGTTGCTTTCCTATCTCATCACTTAGAAGTTGCAAGTAAACTGACCATTATACTATACAAGTTGATTCAGTGGAATCGTATCCACGTTAATATTATTCATTTATAATCACACAAGTACACATAAAGAACTCTATTACTGCATATTACGGGAGCACGGTGGCTCAGAAGGTAGAGATGATTGTTGCAATCCAAGAAGTCCTTGGTTTGAATCCCACCTGTGGCAACCACATTGTGTCCTTGAGCAAGACACTTCATCCCAATTTAATTTAATTTCCCACATGGGGGGGTTGGGGGGACATGATGGCTATGTGTACTAAGGGTACTTTGAGGGTGCACTTGTCTTCAACCAATGCTAACCCTGCTTTTGTGGAGTTAGTATGTCAGGGAGTCTGAGTCGCTTGCCATTGCTCGGTGGTTCTCTCCAGGTACTCAATGGGAGGGAGACCCTCTCCCCCCCCCCCCCCTATACCCACATTTGGCATTTCCTCCTGAGATTCAACTTTTTCGGGCTAAAAGGGTTCATCCCCCCCCCCCCCCCCCCCCTGAAAAATAACTCTGTATGCCTATGCAATGAATACCTTGACTTGAATAAATACCTATATTATGGTCATGATATAGCTGTAGATGCTGAAAGTGACCTTAAATATCAATAATTAATTTATTCTCTATCATTTTGTCTGTTTGTGAATGTGTGGGATTTGTCAACAAACGAGGATAAGCTTCCTACTCCATGATTTCACAATTTTTCCAACATATCTGTTTCAGATACAATGAAATGTAATATGAGTTACTGTCAAACACAAATTAGTTGTTTATTTGATATGGTTTAAACCATCTAGAGAGCTAGTATACACAGTGATGGGTACAGTTCAAGTCAAAATGAGTTGATTAAAGGGATGTTGAACAGCTTGTTAATATTTCTTGCATTACAATACTACTTTGCTATTTATTGACAGAAGGATTTCACAGAGGGTTTCCCTGACGGTATTTATTTATTGGTGTTTATGGTCACATACTTATCCACAATGGCTAATCGTGACCATGACAGTTTTACGGGTGGGGTAAGTCGGAGGACCCAGAGAGAACCACAGAGCATCGACGAGCAACTGTCAGCTCAACATTCTAATTATGTTCAAGCTCCGCTGAAGCAGGGTACCAGCAGTTGAAGACATGTGCACCATTGACATGCAGTACGCCTTAGTACATGGCATCATCGTGCCCCCATGTTGGCAACCAAGATAAAGTGCCTTGCCCAAGGACATTACGTGGGTCGTCCCAGATAGGGATCAAACTTGGGACCTCTATCATAGAAGTCAAACAGTCTACCACTGAGAAAATGTGCTTTATTACCTGGCGGTATTCATATTTGTACGGCCAAACTGGTGTTGGATAACACGGAACACCAAAACATATAACACAAAATTTGTTCCCCATTGATTTTTGAAAGCAGTTATGAAAAGCTCAAAGAGCTCTTTCCTTTTTGTTTTTGGACAAGTGAGTATTCACTCAGTCATTTTTTGCAGACAGTGCTATTTTTAAGTGGCCAAAGCACATGTTTCATTAAGTCCCAGAACATAACTAAAGCCGGATTTATTGATTAAACATCTCTGCATATAGCAAAGCAAAGTGTCTCAAATTAACCCATTCTAAAATGATAGTAGAGAGTAACCAAAGTTGGATAATTTGGGTATTTCCAAATGGTACACTTATTCTCACTCTCATTGTGCTTGAGGGTTAAATCAGAGATTGAAAAGGTATACCAATCTTACTCAGGGAAGGTGAGTACAGAAAAGTACGAAAGTAATCAGAAAATGAATTTTGTCTGACGGTACTAATATTTGTACGAGCAAAACTGGTACTGGATTTATTTTTTTATTTATTAGGTTTTAACGACACATTAACAGCCAAGGTCATATTATGTCGGTGACAGTTGTATGGGTGGAGGAAGCCGGAGTACCCAGAGAGAACCACCGAGCAATGACGTGCAGCTACCAGCTCCCCAACATAGTGCCTCCGCACTGTAGCACAGGCAGGGTTAGATTGGTTGAAGACATGCGCACCATCGACGTGCAGTATGCCTTAGTACACGGCGTCATGATGCGGACAGTCGGTGTGAAGTGATACAATGTCGGATATATTCCAATTATGTCCCGATCATGCAAGGCAGCAACTTGAAATTCTCAGAATGTTTCCTACTGTCCCTGCCCGACAGTTTAGTATCTTTGTCAAATGCCGAGACCGTGTGGAAATACCGTGGATCAGGTGGAAACCGAGGGCACGATTCGTCCCTACTTTATTCTCAACTCAACAACTTTCCCATTCATTATTTACCTGTCACCGGCTGAGTTAGGTATTATATTTGTCCATTTGATGAACTTTTCAACCTTAACTATTTGCGGCTTCATGTAGCACAACTGAAAGGCCACTGCACGGTTACCAATATATTTAGGGATTGATTTTACGAAAATAACAATTTTTCCGACTATACCCACATGGGAACTCCTAAATATGCCAAGGGTTAAACTTTTGATAATGACGTATAAAACAGAAGTTGTCATGCTCTGCTTGCTGCATGCAGGCATAGAAAACATTCAGCGCTCAATGAATTAGGAATGGAGTAAATTGTCACTTAAACCTACAAAATTCTGAAAAAATGAGGTTTTTTTGACGGCATCTACCATTATGCATCTGAGACAGGGATGGCGTTAAACTTTACAGCAACCTTATAACAGAAAATATTTTTGGAATTGAACTGTGAATCCGAATTTCGAAAGCATTTTTGGATATTCTATTCCAAACTACCACTGCACGCTTATCAATATTCAGTGATTTTATGAAAATTAAAATTATTCCGACCATACCCATATGGGCAGTCTCGTATCTGCCAACAGATAAACCTTTAATAATGACATATAAAACAAAAGTGGTCATACTATGACTGCTGCATACAGCCATAGAAAACGTTCAGTGCTCAATCAATTAGGAATGGAGTACATCGTCACTTAAATTCTGAAAACGAGAGTTTTTTTGGACTGCAACTATCTTTATGCAAACAAAACGAGCATAGGGTTAAACTTTACAACCAAACTTACAACAGCAAATATGCTCGGTAGGCAATTGTAAATACGAACATGTAAATCATTTTTCGATATTCCTTTCAAAAATGGAAGAAAAAGTGAGCTCCAAATTAGCCAATTTTATGAAGAATTTTAGGGCACTCAAATTCAAGGCCTGAAAACTGGGTGAAGGTTAAAACTTTGAATAAAATATATAACAGCAAAATTGTTCTTGGATGAAGGCCCAATCCTCTCATGGAAAAGGTTTTGAGACAATATGGCTCCAGTGCTGAGAAAGTGCATGTAAACGTTGGCGAAAATAACAATTATTCTGACAGTACCCTTATGGGAAGTCTCAAATATGCCAAGGGTTAAACTTTTAATAATAACATATAGAACAAAATTTGTCATACTTTGACTGCTGCAAGCAGCTATAGAAAACATTCAGAGCTCAATCAATTTAAAATGGAGTAAATCGCCACCTAAATTTACCAAATTCTGAAAAAATTGGAATTTTTTTGGACGGTACCTACTCTTATGCAACCAGAATGGGATAGGGTTAAACTTTACAACCAAACTAACAACAGCAAATATGCTCGATAGTCAATAGTGAATGCGTACATGAAAAGTGTTTGAAATTAACCCTTTCCAAAATGATAGAAAAGGCAACCAAAAATGGCTAATTTTGGCATTTTCAAATGGTACTCTTATTCTCGGCCTCATTGTGCTAGAGGGTTAAATCTGAGATTAAGAAGTAAACAGTAACTTTCTTCCACAATCATTGTTGCATCTAGCCATACCAAAATAATTATTACAACTACCTTGTAATTAGAAAAAATTGCTCTCGAAGTTGGCGAAAATAACAAATATTCCGACAGTACCTTTATAGGAAGTCTCAAATCTGCCAAGGGTTAAACTTTTAATAATAACATATAGAACAAAATTTGTCATACTTTGACTGCTGCAAGCAGCTATAGAAAACATTCAGAGCTCAAGCAATTAAAAATGGAGTAAATTGTCACCTGAACTTACCAAATTCTGAAAAAATTGGAGTTTTTTTTAACGCTACCTATTTTTATGCAACCAGAATGGGATAGGGTTAAACTTTACAACTAATCCTACAAAAGCAAATATGCTCGGTAGTCAATTGTGAATACGTACACGAAAAGTGTTTGAAATTAACCCCTTTCCAAAATGATGGAAAAAGCAACCAAAGTTGGCTAATTTTGGCATTTTCAAATGGTACTCTTATTCTCACCCTCATTGTGCTTGGGGGGTTAAATCTGAGATTAAAAAGTAAACAGTAACTTTTTTCCGCAATCATTGTTGCATCTATCCTAACCAAAATAATTGTTACAACAACCTTGTTATTAGAGAAATTTGCCCTTGAAGTTGGTCAATTTTGAAGAAAAATTCTATATTCATGGCATTTTTGGCCAGTGGGGGTTAAAGTTGAAAGATCTGTAAATAGGTGAAAAAAATTAAAAAAAAAAAATAAAGAAGAAAAATTTTGAAAAAGAAGAATAACAATAGTCTTTCACAAACTGGGTTTGGGAAAGCCTAAAAAAAAATAGAGAAGAAAAATTTTGAAAAAGAAGAAACAATAGTCTTTCCCAAACTGGGTTTGGGAAAGCCTAAATATTAATTGCAGGACAACTTATGAGAACAAGTTACAGCTACTAAAATAGGCGAAACCTATAATATGGATCTGCTAATAAATATTTTTTTTAATCGAATCTCAAATTGAATCTTGTCTCTGATATCGATATTGAATCAAATCTTGAATCGAATTTTAATAGACAAGTTATTTCGTATTGCACCAAATGGAAGTTATGAAACACTGTGGTGACCCTTGCAGGACTGAATGAACACCTTAAACACCAATAAATAAATATACTCTGTAGCACCATCGCTGAAATAGGTAGGAATATTATCCACAGTTTTAGTTTTTGAAGGCTTGGCTTGTTACTATTCACTGCAATCTGTGACAACAATGACTGCTTCTCGACAATTTCACCTCTTAACATCAATCAATATTGTACCTTCAATTTGGCACATGAAAAAGTGATATATCCTGAGATGAGACAGTGCGGGAGGCAGGTGGGGGAGGGGGAACCTTTGGGGATGTATATTAAATTGTGCACTGCTGCTTCTGTTCTTCATTATATCCAGTGTTCCATTTCCATCCATATTTGTATTTATAGTACAATAGGGCTGTATGTTGTAGCAGCATCATACCACATGTTCGGTCATCTCAGAATCTTTCCCAAATGGAGATGATACCCATGACCTCCAGCATGAGAGACCAGCAGACGAATCCACTTGGTCACCACATCACTCTCTCACTCCAGCCTTTTTGTATGGGTATGAAATGACTTGGTGCGAAGTGACTAAGTACGTAATGGTAAAGGAACGAAACGAAATGACCTGGAGAGGAACAAGAAAAAGAACGAAAAGACCTGACACCCTATGAGTTGGTCACACCCAGCGACAGCTTTTGTAATGCGTCGCTTTGTTAATACCATTGATTATGGTCGATGGCACTGCCTATCTTTATACCCCCCGCAAACAAAGTTTGGGGGAGGGGGGCGTATATAGGAAACACCCTGTCCGACCGTCCATCTGTCCATCCTTATAAGCTCAACTCCTCCTAAACCATTTGAAGAATTTTCATGAAACTTTACACAATGGAAGAACTCCATATGAAGATATGCATGAAGCAATATAATTCCGTTCTGACAGGCGCGGGGGGTATCACTTTGTGAGCTTGCTCACAGTACCTCTAGTTTAATTTTGAGTCTATTTTTGCAGATGGGATTGTATAGTTTGCAGTGTTAAAGTGTTACTACCACGGAAATGCACAATTACTAAAATCAAACTGGGTATTCTGAACTCTTTCCTAACCGAAGATCATTATTCATTGATAAGTATGTCTGAAAAATTAACTGCACGTTGTGCACAACCTGTGGACGTTCTATAGGTTATACTACTAACCTAACAACTAAACGTTGTCAATTACTCAATTAAATATGAATTTGAGCCTACATGAATGAATTGTCAAATGCCAGTTTTAATCAATTTTTGTTGAAAATGTAACAAATTGCACTGAGCATGAGAGATTAAAAAAAAATTGAATCTTGAGACTGATTTGGGATCATTCTCAAATCAGAGATATGATATCGATATCGAAATGAATCTCGAATATTCACAGGACCCTACCTGTAAATAGGTTACAAACCCGATTCATTATTTCCAGGCATGTCTGTAGCTCCAAAGGCAAGGTCATAGGATAATATTTTGTTTCTCTGGGGAGATAAGAATCCCAACATTTTTTTGTCCAAGACATAAATTCTTGTCCATTGAATATATTTCAACAAGAACATATAAAGATGTGTATTATATTATAAGTCGGCAGTGTGCCATGTATCATAATATGGTCTGTATACTTTTGGTTAATAAGGTCACAGGACAATATTTTGTTTCTTTCAGTTTTAAAAAGCCAGGATTATGTTTGCTCAGCACATTATTTTTTTAGGCTTTTCCCTCTGGAAAAGACTATTGTTTTTCTACGGATTATTATTTTTGGGTTTTTTTTAAATTTTTTTTTAGGCTTTTCCCTCTGGAAAAGACTATTGTTTTTCTACGGATTATTATTATTATTTTTTTTATTTTTTTTTTTTGGGGGGGGGGGGGGGGGGGGTTTGGGTTTTTTTTTTTTTTTTTTTTTTTTTTTTCCACACATTTTGTCCGCACGATTCCGAAAGCCATTTTCGAACCGATTTTCACAAAATTTTGCACACTCATAGAGGGGCACAAAATCTAAAAATGTACTGAAGCGGAATTTTCGATTTAACCCTTATTTCCTCAGAATTGGCAAAAAACTCTCAAAATTGAGGTTTATCGGCACTTTCTCGAAACACGTCTTGTAGATTTTTTTTAAACATTCATCATTTCTAGACCTGCCTGTGACACGACCTTTGATACATACGAGATATTCGGCGATGCATATGGTAACCCTCCACAGGCTGCCAAACATCGAAATTTTGATGAAATGGGTCGGTTTCAGGCCCCCACTGCACCCAAACAATACATGAGAGATAAACATAACTTCCTTTATTGGAAGTGGAATTCACCGAGGATCATTTTTGTCAGTAATAAGGGTGTTCATAAAACAAAGCATTAACCCGTTTTGGACTGGTTAAACAGCAATACCCCCATAAAGCTAAAAAAAATCATGTTTTCCGTGGATTTCTCTAAACGTGTCTTGTAGATTTTCAAGAAAAATTTGTTACTCCCAGGTCTTGATGTGACAATAGAAGTTGCATGGACAAAATACTAAGGGGAGCATTTATTAACCCTCCATGGGCTGCTGAAAGTCAAAATTGTGATAAAATGAGCTGTTTTTGGACGCCAACGGCACCCAAAGGGTACGCCACAAAGAAAAGTGCGTTCTTTTATCGAGCCCACACTCTATACGGAAACATTTTTGTAAGTAGTAAGGATATTCAAAAGTTGAAGTCTTAACCCTTTTTGGACAGGCTAAAGAGAGAGACCCCTTAAAATCTTAAAATTCGAATTTTCTGTGGATTTCTCTAAAAACATCTTGTAGGTTTTCAAGAAACATTGACTACTCGCAGGTCTTTATGTGACATTACAAGTGGCATGGACAAAATATTCTGGTGAGCGTTTATTAACCCTCCACAGGCTGCGAAGCTTTGTAATTTTGTTGAAATGGGCTGTTTTCGGATGCACACAGCACCCAATGTGTACCTGAGAAATAAACATAATCTCCTTCGTTGGGAGTGGAATTCACCGAGGACCATTTTTGTAAGTAATAAGGGTATTCAAAAAACCAAGTGTTAACCCGTTTTGGATGGTTTAAGAGTGATTCCCCCAAAAGCTTAAACAATCATGCTTTACGTGGATTTCTCTAAAAATGTCAAGTAGATTTTCAAGAAAAACCTGGTCCGTCGCAGATCGTGGTGTAACATTATAAACTGCAAGGACAAAATATTCTGATAAGCCTTTGTTAACCCTCCACAGACTCTCAAATATCAACACTTTGATAAAATAGGCTGTTTTCAGCCCCCCACAGCACCCAACCTGTAGCTGGGAAATGAACATAACTTCCCCTCTTGGAAGTGGAAATCACCGAGGATAATTTTTGTAAGTAATAAGGGTATTCAAAAAACAAAGCCTTAACCCGTTTTGGGCTGGTTAAACAGCGACACCCATCAAAGGCTTAAAAATTCAAGTTTTCCCTGGATTTCTTTAAAAACATCTTGTAAATTTCATGAAAAAATGGTCATTCATAGGTCTTAGTGTGCCATTACATGTTGCATGGACAAAATATTCCGGTCAGAATTTGTTAGCTCTACACCAGCATCTGACATCAAAAGTTTGATAAAATGGGCTGCTTTGAGACACCAACAGCACCCAATGGGTATGTTCACGAAATTTTGCACACGCATAGAGGGGCACAAAATCTAAAAATGTACCCAAGCGGAATTTTCGATTTAACCCTTATTTCGTCAGAATTGGCAAAAAAACTACCAAAATTGGGGTTTATCGGCACTTTCTCGAAACACGTCTTGTAGATTTTTTTTATACATTCGTCATTGCTAGACCTGTCTGTGACACGCCCTTTGATACACACGACATATCAGGCGATGCATATGGTAACCCTCCACAGGCTGCCAAACATCGAAATTTTGATGAAATAGGCCGGATTCAGGCCCCCACCGCACCCACACTATACATGAGAGATGAACGTAACTTCCTTTTTTGGGAGTGGAATTCACCGAGGATCATTTTTGTCAGTAATAAATGTGTTCAAAAAACCAAGCGTTAACCCGCTTTGGGCTGGATAAACAGCAATACCCCCATAAAGCTCAAAAATTTGTGTCTTCCGTGGATTTCTCTAAACGAGTCTTGTAGATTTTCAAGAAAAATTTGTCACTCCCAGGCCTTGGTGTGACAATAGAAGTTGCAGGGACAAAATACTGCGGTGAGCATTTGTTAACCCTCCACGGGCTGCTAAAAGTCAAAATTGTGATAAAATGGGCTGTTTTTGGACGCCAACAGTACCCAATGGGTACGCCACAAACAAATCAGCCTTCTTTTATCGAGCGCACAATCTATATGCAAACATTTTTGTAAGTAGTAAGGGTATTCAAAAGTCGAAGTCTTAACCCATTTTGGACAGGCAGGCTAAAGAGAGAGACCCCTTAAAATCTTAAAATTCCCATTTTCTGTGGATTTCTCTAAAAACATCCTGTAGGTTTTCAAGAAAAATTGACTACTCACAGGTCTTTGTGTGATATTACAAGTTGATTGGACAAAATATTCCGGTGAGCGTTTATTAACCCTCCAGAGGCTGCCAAGCATCGTAATTTTGTTGAAATGGGCTGTTTTCAGGCACGCACATCACCCAACGTGTACCTGAGAAATAAACATAATCTCCTTTGTTGGAAGTGGAATTCACCGAAAACCATTTTTGTAAGTAATAAGGGTATGCAAAAAACCAAGCGTTAACCCATTTTGTGGTTGTTAATAGTGATACCCATAAAAGGCTTAAAAATTTATGTTTTCCCTGGATTTCTTTACAAACATCTGGTAGGGTTTTCAAGAGAAAATGGCCATTGATAGGTCATGGTGTCACATTACCAGTTGATTGGATACATTATTCCTCTAAGCATTTGTTAACCCTCCATGGGCTGCTAAATGTCAAAATTTTGAAAAAAATAGTCTGTTTTTGAACCACAACAACATCAAATGGGAATACAATAGAGGAACATAACTTCTTTTACCGGACGCAAAACTGACAGGGTAACATTTTTGTAAGTAGTAAATGTATTCAAAGATCGAGGTCTTAACCCATTTTTGACTGGTTAAGGAGATATACCCCTTAAAAGCTTAAAATTCCAGTTTTATGTGGATTTCTCGATTTCTCAAAAAAAAAAATTTCAAGAGCAATTGATCATTCGCAGGTATTCGAGCGACATTACAAGTTGCATGAACAAAATGTTTCAGTAAGCATTTGTTAACCCCCAGAGGCTGCCAAGCATTGACATTTGGAGAAAATGGGCTGTTCTTGGGCAACCATAACACCAAACGTGTACCTACGAGATAAACATAACCTCCTTCATTGGAAGTGGAATTCACCGTCGATCATTTTTGTAAGTAATGAAGATATTCACAAAACCAAGCATTAACCCTTTAGAGCTGGTTAAAGAGAGATACCCCTCAAAAGGTTAAAAATTCATGTTATCTGAGGATTTCTTTAAAAACATCCCGTAGATTTTCAGGAAAAAATGGCCATTCTCATATCTTAGTGTGACATTACAAGGTGCATGTACAAAATATTCCTGTAAGCATTTGTTAACCCTATGCAGGTTCTCAAACATCAAAATGATGATAAAATAGGCTGTGTTTGCGTACCCAAAGCACCCGAAGTTGGGAGGAGAGATCAAAATAAGTGGAAGTAGAATTCACTGAGAATTATTTTTGGAAGTAATAAGAGTATTCCAAAAACAACACTTAACCCGTTTTGGGCTGTAAAAGCAATGATACCCATCAAAAGCTTAAAATTCCTGTTCTACCTGGATTTCTCTGAAAACATCTTGTAGATTTTAAAGAAAAAATGGCCATTCACAGTTCTTGGTGTGACATTACAAGTTGGCATGAATAAATATTCCTGTTGGCACTTGTTAACTCTCTACAAGCTGCCAGACATCAATATTTTGGATACATTTGAGATAAAATAGACCGTTTTTAAATTGACACAGCACTCAGTGAGTATGTGTCAAACAAACATAACTCCTTTTGTCGGTCATTGACTTGTTGGGCGGCGATATTGACATTAACCCACTCCACCGTTAATGATGGTTTTTACCTAAACAATTTTTTATCAAACTGTGTCATTTGAAACTACTATCTTCACCTTTCTCATAACATCAATGAAGGAACTTCAGTGAAACAGTTAAAAACAATTCATCACACACTGTGGGGTCATGAAAATTCATGGAATCTCATCGGGAAAAGCCATGATTCTCCAGAATCATAAAGTCTATTTTTTTTTTTTTTTTTTTCCCACACATTTTGTCCGTACGATTCAGAAGCCATTTTCGAACTGTTTTTCACGAAATTTTGCACACGCATAGAGGGGCACAAAATCTAAAAATGTACCAAAGCGGAATTTTCGATTTAACCCATATTTTGTCAGAATTGGCAAAAAATTGCCAAAATTGGGGTTTATTGGCACTTTCTCGAATCACGTCTTGTAGATTTTTTTTATACATTCATCATTGCTAGACCTGTCCGTGACACGCCCTTTGATACACACGACATATCGGGCGATGCATATGGTAACCCTCCACAGGCTGCCAAACATCGAAATTTTGATGAAATAGGCCGGTTTCAGGCCCCCACTGCACCCAAACAATACACGAGAGATAAACACAACTTCCTTTATTGGGAGTGGAATTCACCTAGGATCATTTTTGTCAGTAATAAGGGTGTTCAAAAAACCAAGCGTTAACCCATTTTGGGCTGGTTAAACAGCAATACTCCCATAAAGCTCAAAAATTCGTATTTTCCGTGGATTTCTCTAAACGAGTCTTGTAGATTTTCAAGAAAAATTTGTCACTCCCAGGCCTTGGTGTGACAATAGAAGTTGCATGGACAAAATACTGTGGTGAGCATTTGTTAACCCTCCACGGGCTGCTAAAAGTCAAAATTGTGATAAAATGGGCTGTTTTTGGACGCCAACAGCACCTACTTGGCGTACCACCGAGAAAGGTTCCTTTTTTTATCAGACTCAAAATTGATGGGGAAACATTTTTGATAGTGGTAAGGGTATTCAAAAGTCGAAGTCTTAACCCATTTTGGACTGGTTAAAGAGAGATACCCCTTAAAAGCTTAAAATTCCCATTTTCTGTGGATTTCTCTAAAAGCAACTTGTAGGTTTTCGGGAAAAATTGACTATTCCCAGGCCTTTATGTGACATTACAAGTTGCATGGACAAAATATTCCGGTGAGCATTTATTACCCCTCTACAGGCTGCTAAGCTTCGTAATTTTGTTGAAATAGGCTGTTTTCAGAAGCGCACAGCACCCAATGCATACCAGAGAGATAAACATAATCTACTTTGTTGGAAGTGGAATTCACTGAGGACCAAATTTGTTAGTAATAAGGGTATTCAAAAAACCAAGCATTAACCCCTTTTGGGATGGTTAATAGCAATACCCATCAAAAGCTTAAAAAATCATATTTTCCCTGAATTTCTTTACAAACATCTCGTAGGGTTTCAAGAGAAAATGGCCGTTGATAGGTCTTAGAGTCACATTACCAGTTGCACGGATAAAATATTCAGATAAACATTTGTTAACCTTCCATGGGCTGCTGAATGTCAAAATTTCGAAAAAAATAGTCTGTTTTTGGACACCAACACCATTAAATGGGAATGCTGCAGAGAAACATAACTTCTTTTACCGGACGCAAAACTGATAGAGAAAATGTTTAGTAAGTAGTAAGGGTATTCAAAAATTGATGTCTTAACCCATTTTTGCCCGGTTAAGGAGATGTACCCCTTAAAAGCTTAAAATTCCCATTTTCTGGGGATTTCTCAAAAAAATCTAGTAAGTATTCAAGAGAAATTGACCATTTGCAGGTCTTGGAGTGACATTACAAGTTGCATGAACAAAAGATTCTGGTAAGCGTTTGTTAACCCTGCAGAGGCAGCAAATTTTGAGAAAATGGGCTGTACTTGGCCACACTTTACACCCAATGTGTACCTGCGAGATGAACATAACCACCTTCATTGGAAGTGGGATTCACCGAGGATAATTTTTGTAAGTAATGAAGGTATTCATAAAACCAAGCATTAACCCGTTTAGAGCTGGTTACAGGGTGATACCCCTCAAAAGGTTAAAAATTCATGTTATCCGAGGATTTCTCTAAAAACATCCCGTAGATGTTCAAGAAAAACTGGCCATTCTCAGATCTTAGTGTGAGTTACAAGTTGCATGTACAAAATATTTCAGTAAGCATTTGTTAACCCTATGCTGGTTCTCAAACATCAAAATGTTGAAAAAGTGGACGGTGTTTGCATACCCAAAGTTAAGAGGAAAAATCAACATAAGTGGAAGTAGAATTCACTGAGAATTATTTTTATAAGTAATAAGCGTATTAAAAAAAACAACCCTTAACCCGTGTTGGGCTGGATAAACAATTATACCCATCAACAGCTTAAAATTGATGTTCTCCCTGGATTTCTCTGAAAACATCTCGTAGATTTTTAAGTAAAAATGGTCATTCACAGTTTTTGGTGTGAAATTACAAGTTGCATGAATAAATATTCCTGTTAGCACTTGTTAACCCTTAACAAGCTGCCAGACATCAATATTTTGGATACATTTGAGATAAAACGGACCATTTTCAAATAGATACAGCACTCAGTGGGTATGTGTCAAACAAACATAACTCCTTTTGTCGGTCATTAACTTGTTGGACGACGATATTGATATTAACCCTCTCCACTGTTAATGATGGTTTTTACCTAAACAATCATTTTATCAAACTGAGTTATTTGAGACTTCAAGACTCACCTTTTTCATGACATTAATGAAGGAACTTCAGTGAGACAGTCAAAAGCAATTCATCATACACTGTGGGGTCATGACAAATCATGGAATCTCATCGGGAAAAGCCATGATTCTCCAGAATCATAAAGTCTAGTTTACCACTGAATTTTTTCAACAAAAACTCTGGAAAAATATGTACTGTCAAATAAGGTATAAGGTATCCTGCATTATTTTACGGTCTTTATCCTTCAAGAACAACGTCAAGGGTCTATTTTTTTTTATTAGCTCACCGAAGGGAGCTCAACTTATCACTTTCTGTCCGCCGTCTGTCGTCGTCGTCTGTCGTCATAAACATTTTTCAAACGACTTCTCCTCTGAAACCACTGGTCCGATTTTCACGAAACTTCATGTGGATGTTCATTACTATATGGCAATTCAGGTTTGTTCAAACGAAATTGCCTTGCCCCTTGGGGGCTCTGTAAGGGGCATAACTCTGATAGCACCAGATGAATTATAGAAAAATTATTAAAAAATCTTCTTCTCCAGAACCACTGGGCAGAATCTTTTGATACTTGGTATGTAGCATCTTGGTATGGGTCTGATTCAATTTTGTTCAAATCGGCCCCCTGGATTCAAATTTGGGCTCACTATAGAAGCCCAAATTCGAACTTAGTGCATTTCAGGCAAATTTCTTAAAAAATCATCTTCTCCAGATCCAGCAGGCAGAATCTTTTGATATTTGGTATGCAACATTGTGGGGTGGATCTGATTCAAGTTTGTTCAAATCAGCCCCCTGGATTCACATTTGGGCTCAGTATAGAAGCTCAAATTCGAACTTAGGGCATTTCAGGCAAATTTCTTAAAAAATCTTCTTCTCCAGGTCCAGCAGGCAGAAACTTTTGATATTTGGTATGCAACATTGTGGGTTGGATCTGATTCAAGTTTGTTCAAATCGGCCCCCTAGATTCATATTTGGGCTCAGTATGGGAGCCTGAATTCCAACTTAGTGCATTTCAGGCAAATTTCTTTAAAAATCTTCTTCTCCAGATCCAGCAGGCAGAATCTTTTCATATTTGGTATGCAACATTGTGGGGTAGATCTGATTCAAGTTTGTTCAAATCGGCCTCCTGGATTCATATTTGGGCTCACTATAAAAGCTCAAATTCGAACTTAGTGCATTTCAAGCAAATTTCTTTTAAAATCTTCTTCTCAAGATCCAGCAGGCAGAATCTTTTGATATTGGGTATGCAGCATGCTTAGGGGGCTGAGATTCAAGTTTGTTCAAGCCAAGTCCCTGGGTTCATATTTGGGCTCACTGTGGTAGCCTGAATTATAACTTAGTTTAAAATGAGGAATTTTCTTTAAAAATCTTCTTCTTCAGATCTAGCAGCAGAATGTTTTGATATTTGGTATGCAGCATCCTTAGGAGGGTGAGATTCAAGTTTGTTCAAGCCATGTCCCTAGGTCCATATTTGGGCTCACTGTGGGAGCCCGAATGATAACTTAGTTCAAAATGAGGAATTTTTTTTAAAAATCTTCTTCTTCAGATCCAGCAGTCAGAATGTTTTGATATGTGGTGTGTAGCATCCTTAGGGGATTAGATTCAGGTTTGTTAAAGCCAAGTCCCTGGGTCCATATTTGCGCTCCCTGTGGGAGCCCGAATTATAACTTAGTCAATATGAGGAATTTTTCTTTAAAAATCTTCTTCAGATTTAGCAGTCAGAATGTTTTGGTATTTGGCATGCAGCATCCTTAGGGGGTGAGATTCAAGTTTGTTCAAGCCAAGTCCCTGGGTTCATATTTGGGCTCACTGTTGGAGCCCGAATGATAACTTAGTTCAAAATGAGGAATTTTCTTTAAAAGTCTTCTTCAGATCCAGCAGATGAAATGTTTTTGATATTTGCTATGCAGCATCCTTAGGAGGGTGAGATTCAAGTTTGTTCAAGCCATGTCCCTAGGTCCATATTTGGGCCCACTATGGGAGCCCGAATGATAACTTAGTTCAAAATGAGAAATTTTCTTTAAAAATCTTCTTCTTCAGATCTAGCAGTCAGAATGTTTTGATATTTGGTATGCAGCATCCTTAGGAGGGTGAGATTCAAGTTTGTTCAAGCCATGTCCCTAGCTCCATATTTGGGCTCACTGTGGGAGCCTGAATGATAACTTAGTTCAAAATGAGGAATTTTCTTTAAAAATCTTCTTCTTCAGATCCAGCAGTCAGAATGTTTTGATATGTGGTGTGTGGCATCCTTAGGGGGTGAGATTCAGGTTTGTTAAAGCCAAGTCCCTGGGTCCATATTTGCGCTCCCTGTGGGAGCCCGAATTATAACTTAGTCAATATGAGGAATTTTTTCTTTAAAAATCTTCTTCAGATTTAGCAGTCAGAATGTTTTGGTATTTGGCATGCAGCATCCTTAGGGGGTGAGATTCAAGTTTGTTCAAGCCAAGTCCCTGGTTTCATATTTGGGCTCACTGTGGGAGCCTGAATGATAACTTAGTTAAAAATGAGGAATTTTCTTTAAAAATCTTCTTCTTCAGATCCAGCAGATGAAATGTTTTTGATATTTGCTATGCAGCATCGTTAGGGTGGGGGTGGGGGGGGGGGGGAAGATTCAAGTTTGTTCGAGCCATGTCCCTAGTTCCATAAAATTTGTCTCTCATGACTTCATTCCTTTGTAGTGTTCATGAACCATGTCTAACTGAATGTGACCCCAAATACTTCTATGAACCACTTTGACCGGTGAGCGATTAAGGCTCCTTGGGGCCTCTTGTATTTTATATGAAATTGTTTGGTTACAATTTATTAGAGAGTGCCTGTTGGCACTCTCCAATAAATTATAATAAAACAATTATTTATGAACAAAGTCTTTCTAACCTGAGGCTACTGTTGCCGGTAGGTTGTTATCTGAAAAAAATACCCATGCTTCAAAACACCTTTGAAAAATAATTTAGCACTCAACCAGTTAAGAGCAGATCGATTCATAAACGTTTCCCAAGGGTAATGATTAGCTGGGGGATTTATTTTGTGAATGTTAAAATTGAACTTGTTGCCAGTGGCTACAGGTATGTAGGTAGTTGTTCGCAAAAGAGTTCCTTGGGCAATTTGGAAATAGATGGAGAACAGTCATCTGAATATGATTTATAATCAAATGTCCAATCAGATTATGAGCCTTACAAGCATAATTGGAAGCATATTTGTTGCATGTCAGTTAATCCATGAATACAAGATAGAATAAATTAAAGCCCACACTGATAAAACTGAATGTGATTTATTGAAAGACTGTAATTCTTGGTACGATGTGATATTGTGTTCAAATCGGCCCCCTGGGTTCATATTTGGGCTCAGTATAGGAGCCCGATTTCGAACTTAGTGCATTTCAGGCAAATTTCTTAAAAATCTTCTTCTCCAGATCCAGCAGGCAGAATCTTTTGATATTTGGTATGCAACATTGTGGGGTGGATCTGATTCAAGTTTGTTCAAATCAGCCCCCTGGATTCACATTTGGGCTCAGTATAGAAGCTCAAATTCGAACTTAGGGCATTTCAGGCAAATTTCTTAAAAAATCTTCTTCTCCAGGTCCAGCAGGCAGAAACTTTTGATATTTGGTATGCAACATTGTGGGTTGGATCTGATTCAAGTTTGTTCAAATCGGCCCCCTAGATTCATATTTGGGCTCAGTATGGGAGCCTGAATTCCAACTTAGTGCATTTCAGGCAAATTTCTTTAAAAATCTTCTTCTCCAGATCCAGCAGGCAGAATCTTTTCATATTTGGTATGCAACATTGTGGGGTAGATCTGATTCAAGTTTGTTCAAATCGGCCTCCTGGATTCATATTTGGGCTCACTATAAAAGCTCAAATTCGAACTTAGTGCATTTCAAGCAAATTTCTTTTAAAATCTTCTTCTCAAGATCCAGCAGGCAGAATCTTTTGATATTGGGTATGCAGCATGCTTAGGGGGCTGAGATTCAAGTTTGTTCAAGCCAAGTCCCTGGGTTCATATTTGGGCTCACTGTGGTAGCCTGAATTATAACTTAGTTTAAAATGAGGAATTTTCTTTAAAAATCTTCTTCTTCAGATCTAGCAGCAGAATGTTTTGATATTTGGTATGCAGCATCCTTAGGAGGGTGAGATTCAAGTTTGTTCAAGCCATGTCCCTAGGTCCATATTTGGGCTCACTGTGGGAGCCCGAATGATAACTTAGTTCAAAATGAGGAATTTTTTTTAAAAATCTTCTTCTTCAGATCCAGCAGTCAGAATGTTTTGATATGTGGTGTGTAGCATCCTTAGGGGATGAGATTCAGGTTTGTTAAAGCCAAGTCCCTGGGTCCATATTTGCGCTCCCTGTGGGAGCCCGAATTATAACTTAGTCAATATGAGGAATTTTTCTTTAAAAATCTTCTTCAGATTTAGCAGTCAGAATGTTTTGGTATTTGGCATGCAGCATCCTTAGGGGGTGAGATTCAAGTTTGTTCAAGCCAAGTCCCTGGGTTCATATTTGGGCTCACTGTTGGAGCCCGAATGATAACTTAGTTCAAAATGAGGAATTTTCTTTAAAAGTCTTCTTCAGATCCAGCAGATGAAATGTTTTTGATATTTGCTATGCAGCATCCTTAGGAGGGTGAGATTCAAGTTTGTTCAAGCCATGTCCCTAGGTCCATATTTGGGCCCACTATGGGAGCCCGAATGATAACTTAGTTCAAAATGAGAAATTTTCTTTAAAAATCTTCTTCTTCAGATCTAGCAGTCAGAATGTTTTGATATTTGGTATGCAGCATCCTTAGGAGGGTGAGATTCAAGTTTGTTCAAGCCATGTCCCTAGCTCCATATTTGGGCTCACTGTGGGAGCCTGAATGATAACTTAGTTCAAAATGAGGAATTTTCTTTAAAAATCTTCTTCTTCAGATCCAGCAGTCAGAATGTTTTGATATGTGGTGTGTGGCATCCTTAGGGGGTGAGATTCAGGTTTGTTAAAGCCAAGTCCCTGGGTCCATATTTGCGCTCCCTGTGGGAGCCCGAATTATAACTTAGTCAATATGAGGAATTTTTTCTTTAAAAATCTTCTTCAGATTTAGCAGTCAGAATGTTTTGGTATTTGGCATGCAGCATCCTTAGGGGGTGAGATTCAAGTTTGTTCAAGCCAAGTCCCTGGTTTCATATTTGGGCTCACTGTGGGAGCCTGAATGATAACTTAGTTAAAAATGAGGAATTTTCTTTAAAAATCTTCTTCTTCAGATCCAGCAGATGAAATGTTTTTGATATTTGCTATGCAGCATCGTTAGGGTGGGGGTGGGGGGGGGGGGGGAAGATTCAAGTTTGTTCGAGCCATGTCCCTAGTTCCATAAAATTTGTCTCTCATGACTTCATTCCTTTGTAGTGTTCATGAACCATGTCTAACTGAATGTGACCCCAAATACTTCTATGAACCACTTTGACCGGTGAGCGATTAAGGCTCCTTGGGGCCTCTTGTATTTTATATGAAATTGTTTGGTTACAATTTATTAGAGAGTGCCTGTTGGCACTCTCCAATAAATTATAATAAAACAATTATTTATGAACAAAGTCTTTCTAACCTGAGGCTACTGTTGCCGGTAGGTTGTTATCTGAAAAAAATACCCATGCTTCAAAACACCTTTGAAAAATAATTTAGCACTCAACCAGTTAAGAGCAGATCGATTCATAAACGTTTCCCAAGGGTAATGATTAGCTGGGGGATTTATTTTGTGAATGTTAAAATTGAACTTGTTGCCAGTGGCTACAGGTATGTAGGTAGTTGTTCGCAAAAGAGTTCCTTGGGCAATTTGGAAATAGATGGAGAACAGTCATCTGAATATGATTTATAATCAAATGTCCAATCAGATTATGAGCCTTACAAGCATAATTGGAAGCATATTTGTTGCATGTCAGTTAATCCATGAATACAAGATAGAATAAATTAAAGCCCACACTGATAAAACTGAATGTGATTTATTGAAAGACTGTAATTCTTGGTACGATGTGATATTGTGTTCAAATCGGCCCCCTGGGTTCATATTTGGGCTCAGTATAGGAGCCCGATTTCGAACTTAGTGCATTTCAGGCAAATTTCTTAAAAATCTTCTTCTCCAGATCCAGCAGGCAGAATCTTTTGATATTTGGTATGCAACATTGTGGGGTGGATCTGATTCAAGTTTGTTCAAATCGGCTCCCTAGATTAATATTTGGGCTCACTATAGAAGCTCGAATTCGAACTTAGCGCATTTCATGCAAATTTCTTCAAAAATCTTCTTCTCCAGGTCCAGCAGGCAGAATTTTTTGATATTTGGTGTGCAACATTGTGGGGTGAATCTGATTCAAGTTTGTTCAAATCGGCTCCCTGGATTCATATTTGGGCTCACTATAGAAGCCTGAATTCGAACTTAGTGCATTTCAGGCAAATTTCTTTAAAAATCTTCTTCTCCAGATCCAGCAGGCAGAATCTTTTAATATTTGGTATGCAACATTGTGGGGTGGATCTAATTCAAGTTCGTTCAAATCGGCCCCCTGGGTTTATATTTGGTCTCAGTATAGGAGCCCAAATTTGAACTTAGTGCATTTCAGGCAAATTTCTTTTAAAATCTTCTTCTCAAGATCCAGCAGACAGAATCTTTTGATATTGGGTATGCACCATGCTTATGGGGGGGGGATTCAAGTTTTTTGTTCATGCCAAGTCCCTGGGTTCATATTTGGGCCCACTGTAATTTTTCTTTAAAAATCTTCTTCAGATTTAGCAGTCAGAATGTTTTGGTATTTGGCATGCAGCATCCTTAGGGGGTGAGATTCAAGTTTGTTCAAGCCAAGTCCCTGGGTTCATATTTGGGCTCACTGTTGGAGCCCGAATGATAACTTAGTTCAAAATGAGGAATTTTCTTTAAAAATCTTCTTCAGATCCAGCAGTCAGAATGTTTTGATATTTGGTATGCAGCATCCTTAGGGGGGTGAGATTCAAGTTTGTTCAAGCCATGTCCCTAGGTCAATATTTGGGCTCACTGTAGGAGCCTGAATGATAACTTAGTTCAAAATGAGTAATTTTCTTTAAAAATATTCTTCTTCAGATCCAGCAGTCGGAATGTTTTGATATTTGGTATGCAGCATCCTTAGGGGGGGGTGAGATTCAAGTTTGTTCAAGCCATATCCCTAGGTCCATATTTGGACTCATTGTGGGAGCTCGAATTGTAACTGAGTTCAAAATGAGGAATTTTCTTTAAAAATCTTTTTCTTCAGATCCAGCAGTCGGAATGTTTTGATATTTGGTGTGCAGCATCCTTAGGGGGGTGAGATTCAAGTTTGTTAAAGCCAAGTCCCTGGGTTCATATATGGGCTCCCAGTGGGAGCCCGAATTATAATTTAGTTTGATATGAGGAATATTCTTTAAAAATCCTTTTTTTTTTAGATCCACTGGTCAGAATCTTTGGATATTTGGTATAAGCTTTTCTTAGGAGGAGCAGATGCAACTTGTTGAAATAAATTCTCTGGGTTGATATTTAGGCTACCATGTCAGGTGAGCGCCCTCAGGCCCCCTTGGGCCTCTTGTTTTTTTATTTTATGTCAGCATGCTTTTCAGGGATAGTAATATTTTATTCAACCCTTTCCATGCCTAGTTACTGGAATTTTGGACTTTTGTGTACAGCTTTTTGACTTTTCTGTGCAGGTTTTTGACTTTTGTGTACAGGTTTTGAAATTTTGTCATTTAGTGGAGTTTTACCTTACTGCCATATTGCCATGGTGATTACCTTAACATTTCAGGGTATTTTTCTCAACTTTAACCCTTTGAAACAAATGTGATACTTTTTGGACTTTTATGTGCAGGTTTTGAGGTTTGTCTTTCTTTTCTTCCAAGTGGATATTTTTCAAGTAGAGTTTCAGCTTACTGGCATATTGCCATTGTGGTTACTGTGACATTTGCAGGGTATTTTTCTCAATTTTAACCTTTTGAAGCAAATGTGATACTTTTTTAGTCGAGTTGTGACGAAGTCAAACTCGACTTATAGTTTGGTGAATGGCGAGCGGGCGGGCGGGCGGGCGGGCGGGCGGGCGGGCGTAAACAATTGGTTTCCGGATGATAACTTGATAGTGGTTCAACTCACATTCATTAAACTTCATACGTAGGTTGGTCTTGGTGGGAGGAAGAACCCTATTGATTTTGGACATGCTACGTCGAAGGTCAAGGTCACAGTGACCTTGAACATAGTAAATCTTAAACAATTGGTTTCCGGATGATAACTTGATAATGGTTCAACTCACATTCATGAAACTTCATAGGTAGATTGGCCTTGGTGAGGGGAAGAACCCTATTGATTTTGGACTTGCTACGTCAAAGGTCAAGGTCACAGTGACCTTTAACATAGTATATCGCAACAATTGGTTTCCGGATGATAACTTGATAGTGGTTCAACCTAGAGTCATGAATCTTCATAGGTGTGTTGGCCTTGGTGCAAGGAAGAACCCTATTGATCTTGGACTCACCAGGTCAAAGGTCAAGGTCACAGTGACCTTGAACATAGTATATCGCAACAATTGGTTTCCGGATGATAACTTGATAGTGGTTCAACCTAGAGTCATGAAACTTTATAGGTGTGTTGGCCTTGGTGCGAGGAAGAACCCTATTGATCTTGGACTCACCAGGTCAAAGGTCAAGGTCACAGTGACCTTGAACATAGTATATCGCAACAATTGGTTTCCGGATGATAACTTGATAGTGGTTCAACCTAGAGTCATGAAACTTCATAGGTATGTTGGCCTTGGTGCGAGGAAGAACCCTATTGATCTTGGACTCACCAGGTCAAAGGTCAAGGTCACAGTGACCTTGAACATAGTATATCGCAACAATTGGTTTCTGGATGAGAACTTGATAGTGGTTCAACCTAGAGTCATGAAACTTCATAGGTGTGTTGGCCTTGGTGCGAGGAAGAACCCTATTGACCTTGGACTTGCCAGGTCAAAGGTCAAGGTCACAACTCGACATTGGATCTGTGATCCTGAGCGGCATTTTTTTACTTTTATGTGCAGGTTTTGAGGTTTGTCTTTCTTTTCTTCCAAGTGGCGACTTACCTTGTAGCATATTGCCATGGTTCCTATTTTATGTTAGGATGCTTCTTGGAGCTAGTATTATATCATTTAACCCTTTAGCTGCTTATTTACCTTAATTTTGAACTTTTGTGTGCACGTTTTTGACTTTTGTGTACAGGTTTTGATATTTTTTTTAAGTGGAGTTTTACCTCACTGGTATATTGCCATGGTGGTTACTATAACATTTTCAGGGTATTTTTTAAATTTTAACCCTTTGAAACAAATGTGATACTTTTTGGACTTTTATGTGCAGGTTTTGAGGTTTTTCTTTCTTTTCTTCCAAGTGGATATTTTTCAGATAGAGTTTCACCTTACTGGCATATTGCCATGGTGGTTACTGTGACATTATCTGGGTATTTTTCTCAATTTTAACCCATTGAAACAAATGTGATACTTTTTTTTTTTTACTTTTATGTGCAGGTTTTGAGGTTTGTCTTTCTTTTCTTCAAAGTGGAGACTTACCTTGTAGCATATTGCCATGGTTCCAATTGTATGTTAGCATACTTCTTGGGGCTATTGATTTTTTTTTTTATTTTGATTTTTTTTTTATGTCAGCATGCTTTTTAGGGATAGTAATATTTTATTCAACCCTTTCCATGCTTAGTTACTTGAATTTTGGACTTTTGTGTACAGGTTTTTGACTTTTCTGTGCAGGTTTTTGACTTTTGTGTACAGGTTTTGAAATTTTGTCTTTGAGTGGAGTTTTACCTTACTGAATATTGCCATGGTGGGTACCTTAACATTTCAGGGTATTTTTCTCAATTTTAACCCTTTGAAGCAAATGTGATACTTTTTTTACTTTTATGTGCAGGTTTTGAGGTTTGTCTTTCTTTTCTTCCAAGTGGCGACTTACCTTGTAGCATATTGCCATGGTTCCTATTTTATGTTAGGATGCTTCTTGGCGCTATTATTATATTATTTAACCCTTTAGCTGCTTATTATACCCCCCACAAGCAAAGTTTGGGGGGGAGTATATAGGAATCACCCTGTCCGTCCATCTGTCCGTCCGTCTGTCCATCTGTTCATCCTTATAAGCGCAACTCCTCCTAAACCGTTTGAAGAATTTTCATGAAACTTTATAGAATGGGAGAACTCCATATGAAGATGTGCATGAAGCAATATAATTCCGTTCTGACATTTCCAAGGGGGGGTAATCTAACTTATACATTTCAATTGCTACATCATATGGTTGTGTCCTCGTAAGCGCAACAACTGAGGTGCGGGGGGGTATCACTTTGTGAGCTTGCTCACAGTACCTCTAGTTTACCTTAATTTTGGACTTTTGTGTACAGGTTTTGATATTTTTTTAAGTGGAGTTTTACCTCACTGGCATATTGCCATGGTGGTTACTGTAACATTTTCAGGGTATTTTTCTTAATTTTAACCCTTTGAAACAAATGTGATACTTTTTGGACTTTTATGTGCAGGTTTTGAGGTTTTTCTTTCCTTTCTTCCAAGTGGATATTTTTCAGGTAGAGTTTCACTTTACTGGCATATTGCGATGGTGGTTACTGTGACATTTGCAGGGTATTTTTCTCAATTTTAACCCATTGAAACAAATGTGATGCTTTTTTTTTTACTTTTATGTGCAGGTTTTGAGGTCTGTCTTTTTTTTCTTCAAAGTGGAGACTTACCTTGTAGGATATTGCCATGGTTCCTATTTTATGTTAGCATGCTTCTTGGGGCTATTATTATATTATTTAACCCTTTAGCTGCTTATTTACTTTAATTTTGTCTTTTGTGTGCAGGTTTTGGACTTTTTTTTTTTACTCCAGCCACCCCTTTACATTGGCCACCTGCTGGTGAGCCACGGGGTACTGATACCCCATCTAGTTAATATACATTGTGGTTGCCAACATTATCATGGTGATCACATGACCAGTCTAGATGTATATGAGATCGCGAAGTGAATCCCCAGATATCAATCAACAAAGCAGGCAATAGCCAATTTTCCTCACTCCAAGGGATCATGTGAACAAAAATGTCACTAAATAAAGAAATTTTATTTGTACATTTTCAGTCGGGTTTTACATCATAGCACTGAATATATTGTGTCAATGTGAATAAGAATGTGACGTGGGGCATGGTGGCTCATTAGGTAGAGGTGCAGGCTGCAAGCCGAGAGGTCCTCGGTTTGAATCCCACCTGCAGCAACTGCATTGTGTTCTTGGGTAAGACACTTCACCCCCATTGCCCATGTGGGGCAGGGTGGCGTTGTGTACTAAGGCATACTGCACGTCGATGGTAACCTTGTCTTCAATCAATGCTAACCCTGCTTGTGTGGAGTTAGTATGTTCGGGAGCCTGACAGTTGCTCGCCATTGCTCGGTGGTTCTCTCCAGGTACTCCGGCTTCCTCCACCCATAAAACTGTCAAACACGATGTGACCCTGGCTGTCAAAAGTGTCATTAAACCCCAGTAAATAAATAATAATGTGACGTTGAATAAATTCAAGTACTCCTTTAGGTGTATGTAAAATATGACAGCGGTATTTCTTGTAGTCAAATTAAATTAAATTGTCACAAAATTTCCTGAAAATCGGATGCGTATAAATTTTTTGGTCATTGACCTATGATATAACTGGTTAGTTAGGCCTTAATCATTCAAAATTTTCTAGGACAGCAAAAGATTTTAGTTATGATTTTTTGTGGAGATTGTTGCACTCAAGGGACAAATTTTTCAATTTTATTAACTTTGGTAAAATATCAGACATAAACCATGTAATTTTTATTTTTTTAAGTTTGCATTGATTATAAAAAGAGTATGCGACAACCAAAAGGACCATATGGGAGGGCTTGAGAAACAGATTTTTAACTTTTTTAGGCATTATTATATTTTTCATAAAACTCTATCAACATAATTGTAGTGTGCACATGAAAAAATAAACTACTTTTTACAATTTTGAAGCCTACAACAAATTGCTGATTTTAACTGATGAGAAGACCCTTGCCAATGCTACTATTCAGAATGAAGCATCATGGTTTCTGAAAGTTGGTGAGTCCATTTCATTTCAAAATGACTCTTTCATGATTCTGTTGGGGAAAGTGGGAGAATTTGGTCACAACTATTGTACATTTTATTTGTTATTTGGTTGTATGTTTGTTCATACATTCATATGTTTATACAGTCACAGTTGCTGTGGATTGGTTGTGATATTCACATATGCACATACCAGGTAATACAAATCATCAGCAAAAAAATTTTAATTAATGAAACACCAGGTTGTATTAATTGAATTTTTGATGATTATTCCTATAATTAGTGTTTGGAATCTAATATTATTGCGTCCATCGACATGTTTCCCACCCGTGGAAAATGACCGATCCATAGTGGCTGTACTGTACATGTACACTTTCAGATTTAACACTAATTATTTTGTTCTGTCACTATCAAATTCAAACAGTTATCACAACCTTGTTATTGAGCATTGGGGAACATTTTTTGTGCCATGTATACCTCCATACTTCAGAGTTGTGTTTTCTGGTTTGATTTATAGGTATGTCAAAGTTGCATTAAACTATAATAGAAATCAAACACTTTCCAGATTTTACATGTCTTAATTGTGGACCAGGGTCATTCATATTCAGTACATATGTGTATAAGGACAAAGAATTGCGTAGTGTTTTGTAATTTGATCAACATGACCTTAAAGGTTAAAGTCCAGTCAACTAGTGATGATTTAAAAGTAATTTCCATTCCAGACATAAGGTAGGGAAGATTGATTGATTGATTGATTGATTGATTGATTTTATTCAGTAGTACAACATGTATACAGTTAATAACAAAAATATACATAGAGGTGGCATACTTCAGAACTACATGCTGCACGACTGGGAGATGGCGTAGCCACTAGTGGCTGTCTTCCCGCTATTCCCATTTTTAAAAAAATGAACAAGAAAAAGGAAAAAAAAAGCAGACAAAGGAAGAGAAGAGAAAAATGAAAGAAGAGAAATGAATATGAGAAGCAGACATGACAATCGAGGCAATCCTGACAACAGCATGTTCACTAATAAGAGGGGATTTTATAGCCACACTGCAGATGACATGTTAGACTGGTTCATTCCGTAATGTGAGAAATCTATTCTATGTTTTCTAGCATGTCAGCCCCTGAGTTCCAATGTGCTCCATGTGTCAGCAGGCATAAAGAACACACTGGAACACAGGGGACTACATGGTGATGATTGAGTTGAAGAGAGAGGTAGCAATGAGATAAACAGAGCTACGACCTACAATCGGGGCATACTGGATTGTTACAGTTGACATGTAGTGAATATGAACTTAGAAATTGTTCAGTTATAGTCATTTTGAATAGTGATCTTGGATAATTTTGAACGGATGGTTCAATATTGTTCCACGTCCTGGGAAAGTATGAATGGGAAGGTTAGCAGAGAACTGGGTCCTCGGTTTATATGTGTACAATTTACCTGACTGTCTGGTGTCCATACCAGACGGGTTTAGGTATAGTTTAAAGCTATTCTCAAAACTTTCAGGTAACATTTTATTAGCTCACCAACTTTAGTTGTGTGAGCTTATGGCATGGCTCAATCGGTCGACGTCAGTGTCGGCTTCGGCATCAGCGTATGTGTCCAATAATGTTAAAGCTTCTGTTTAGGTCACTTACTCGCCCTATTTCAATATGGCCTTTATAATGCTGCTATATGATGATTATTATCATTGTACCGTGATTTAACCCCTCATACCCTGCATTTTAAACATTTTTTTGGCATTTTTAGTTGCGTTTAGTTTTCTGTTTAGCTCGGAATTTCATGTTTAACTTAGTGTTTAGGTCAGCTCCTGTGCTCCTTCTCTTCCCATAGCACTTATATTCATCATACATGTTCCTCAGTATCATTGTTCCATGATTGTATCATTGTTCCATGATTAACCCCTCATACTCCGCATTTTAAACATTTTTCTTGACATTTTTAGTTGCGTTTAGTTTTCTGTTTAGCTCAGAATTTCATGTTTAACTAAGTGTTTAGGTCAGCTGCTGTGCTCCTTCTCTTCCCATGGCACTTATATTCATCATACATGTTCCTCAGTATCATTGTTCCATGATTAACCCCTCATACTCTGCATTTTAAACATTTTTCTTGACATTTTTAGTTTTCTGCTTAGCTAGCTCAGAATGTTTAGCTTAGTGTCTGTTTCTGTGTTTTACTTTTAAGAGGTTGTGTTTAGGTCAGCTTTGTCGCATGTTATGAGCCTGTTTGATACAGTTCTAGTGTTTGCAAAAGTTAATATCAAAGATGAATGTTGGTGAGCTATATATTGGTATCCTTCTTGTTATACCAATCATGCATAAGCAGCTGAACATGAAGTTTATTCAACAAGTTTGTGTATTTTAAGATACGGTGGTTCCTAAATAGTGGGTCAGTGTGTGCATTGAATTTTTTGTTGGATATGATTCGGATGGCTCTCTTTTGCAGTTTTGTGAGTGCTCTTGTGGTGGGTGAGTGCCCCCAGATTTGGATACCGTACAGCATGTGACTGTGAATTAAAGAGTAATATAATGTTCTCAAACATTTTTGTGGCAGAATTCTTTTCACTGTATTTATGGCATAAATAGCCCTTGAAATTTTGGAACAGACAGCCGAAAGATGGTGCCTGAAGTTCAGATTTTCATCCACAAAAATTCCTAAGAATTTGACAAATTTTTCTTCTTGATTATTTGCGATAGGAGTTATGGTTGAGTTGTTAAGCACAATTCTCCTACTTCCAATAGAGTAACTATCACCCTGTGGATGAAGGATAATAAATTTTGTCTTACTTTCATTGAGGATGAGTTTATTCGCCATACAACAATTGTTTACCTTGTTGAGTTTGTTGTTCTCTACTTCTGTGATTGATTCTAAGTTATTGCCAGCTGTGTAAGTAGTAGTGTCATCGGCATACAATAACATTTTCATAGACATGGAAATAATAAAAAGAAGAGGACCAAGAATAGACCCCTGCAGAACACCTGTATATATGTCCAGAAAGCCTGAACAGACATTTTGGAATGATACCGATTGACATCTTTCTGTGAGATAATTTTTAAACCAGGTGTTCACATGCCCTTGGATTCCATAGACTTCTAACTTTTTAGTAAAATCAAGTGATTTATGGTATCAAATGCTTTGGAGAAGTCTAGAAAAAGAGCTAATGTACAGTTTTTTGTCAGCTGATCGTTCATTGTGTCGACGCTATTGACAAGATGTAGTACCGGATGTATTGTTGAGTGCGCCTTTCTAAAACCAAACTGATGTTGGTGAATTATCTTGTTATCATCCAGGAAATGTATTAACCTAGAATACATGAATTTTTCTAATATTTTAGAGAACGTTGATAAGATGCTGATGGGTCTACAGTTGTTGAATAGTTGTTGATTGCCAGATTTGAAAACGAGTATTATTTTAGCTATTTTCATTTTCGTTGGGACAAGCCCAGTTGAGAATGAAAAGTTAATTACGTGTGTTAAGGGTTCAGCGATTTCATATATGATTTCCTTTACCATTTTGGAGGACATATTGTCAAGGTCTCTACTCAGTTTTGGGTTTAGTTTTTTAGTGCACTGAATTACTTCGTGTGGAGTAGTTGGCAATATAAAGAATGATTCTTCACTGTTTCCCTCAATATACCCGGAAAATAGATGACAGGAAGGAGACAATGCCTCACTAAGTTTTTTGCCAATGTTAACGAAATATGAGTTAAATTTGGCAGCTATTGCTTCGGCGTTGGTTATTTCATCATTATCATTGACAAATGTCGACGGGGCGGTAAGGGTAGGGTTGGATTTATTAATTACTTTCTTTAATATTTCCCACGTTTTTTTCATATTATGTTTGTTTTCTCCAAGTATAGTGTTATAATAATCTGTTTTATGAGCTCGTTTTTGTCTGTTGTAGATGGTGCAGTACGTTTTGTATCTCAATTTGTTTTGCATTGTTGGTTTTTTAAATTTTTTTACATACAGTTTGTTTTTTTCCAATGACGACTTTAAAGGACCCGATGTCATCCACGGTTCGCACTTTACAAATTTTGGGGGAACTTTAACATTTTTTTCTGGAAATGCGCGGTCAAAGGCTGTATGCACCATGTCAAATAAAGTATTGTAGGCTTCATTTGGACATGATGCGTTCATTACATTAGAGAAATCGTTTGCAGACAATAGGGATTTGAAGTGGTTAGTGTTTTTCTTGCTTAAATGATCTTTTTGGAGTTTGTACTGTATGGACATGTCTTTTGGCTGATTCGTCTACATAAAATGTTGCAAAATGATCGCTTATATCAGTGATAATTATTCCAGATGTTTGTGACTTGATTTTATTGTAGAAGATATTATCGATTATAGTGGCAGAGTGATCTGTGATTCACATTGGTCTCATGATAGCAGGCATAAATCCAGCACTGAATATGGTATCAATGAACAAGTCAGTTTTAGTGTGTTTGCAGAAGCCCAGTAGATCGATATTAAAATGTGGGTTAGGGCTGAAAAAAATGAGTAATCCATATTATTTTACATCACCTATAATAAAGGCTATATATTCACTCAGTTCTGACCAGTATAAACCTTGTATATTACCTTATTTGCAAAATAGAGTATTTAAAACACATTCACCTTGATTTGGGGTACCTAGGCATGGTCCAAATCCATATTACTTTTCACTATCTGCTTACTTCAGAAGCAGTTTTTGAAGTTTTCATCGGAACAAGTCAGATATCTTCTAACATGAACCTTGAAATTCATTTTGAAGTGTCAGCTTTTATATGGCTGTGTAAACTGGATGTATTATGCGATGTTCGTCCATCCATCCATCTGTCTGTTCATCCCCCATCCATCCATCCCATCCATCCATCCATCCATCCATCCATTCATTCACTATTTGGTTTTTGAATTATAATTAGGCTTTTCCCTCTGGAAAAGACTATTGTTTTTCTACGGATTATTATTTTTATTTTTTTTTTTTTTTCACACATTTTGTCCGTACGATTCAGAAGCCATTTTTGAAGCGATTTTCACGAAATCTTGCATGCGCATAGAGGGGCACAAAGTCTAAAAATGTACCGAAGTGGAATTTTCGATTTAACCCTTATTTTATCAGAATTGGCAAAAAATTGCCAAAATTTGGGTTTATCGGCACTTTCTCAAAACACGTCTTGTAGATTTTTTTTATACATTCGTCATTGCTAGACCTGTCTCTGACACACCCTTTGATACACACGACATATCAGGTGATGCATATGGTAACCCACCACAGGCTCCAAACATCGAAATTTTGATGAAATAGGCCTGTTTCAGGCCCCCACTGCACCCAAACAATACAGGAGAGATAAACATAACTTCCTTTATTGGGAGTGGAATTCACCGAGGATCATTTTTGTCTGTAATAAGGGTGTTCAAAAAACCAAGCATTAACCCATTTTGGGCTGGTTAAACAGCAATACCCCCATAAAGCTCGAAAATTTGTATTTTACATGTATTTCTCTAAACGAGTCTTGTAGATTTTGAAGAAAAATTTGTCACTCCCAGGCCTTGGTGTGACAATAGAAGTTGCATGGACAAAATACTGCGGTGAGCATTTGTTAACCCTCCATGGGCAGCTAAAACTCAAAATTGTGATAAAATGGGCTGTTTTTGAACGCCAACAGCACCCACTTGGTGTACCACCGAGAAAGGTTCCTTCTTTTATCGGACGCAAAATTGATGGGGAAACATTTTTGATAGTGGTAAGGTTATTCAAAAGTCGAAGTCTTAACCCATTTTGGACTGGTTATAGAGAGATAACCCTTAAAAGCTTAAAATTCCCATTTTTTGTGGATTTCTCTAAAAGCAACTTGTAGGTTTTCAGGAAAAATTAACTATTCGCTGGTCTTTGTGTGACATTACAAGTTGCATGGACAAAATATTCCGGTGAGCATTTATTATTTATTAACCCTCTACAGGCTGCCAAACATCGTAATTTTGTTGAAATGGGCTGTTTTCGGACACGCACAGCACCCAACGTGTACCCGAGAAATAAACATAATCTCCTTTGTTGGAAGTGGAATTCACCGAGGACCATTTTTGTAAGTAATAAGGGTATTCAAAAAACCAAGCGTTAACCCCTTTTGTGGTTGTTAATAGTGATACCCATCAAAAGCTTAAAAATTTACGTTTTCCCTGGATTTCTTTACAAACATCTGGTAGAGTTTTCAAGAGAAATGGCCATTGATAGGTTTTGGTGTCACATTACCAGTTGATAGGATAAATTATCCTGGAAGCATTTGTTAACCCTCCATGGGCTGCTAAATGTGAAAATTTTGAAAAAATAGTCTGCTTTTGGACACCAACAACATCAAATGGGAATGCAACAGAGAAGCATAACTTCTTTTACTGGACACAAAACTGACAGGGAAACATTTTTGTAAGCAGTAAGTGTATTCAAAAATCGAGGTCTTAACCCATTTTTGACTAGTTAAAGAGATATACCCCTTAAAAGCTTACAATTCCAGTTTTCTGTGGATTTCTCAAAACAAAATTTCAAGAAAAACTAGACTTTATGATTCTGGAGAATCATGGCTTTTCCCGATGAGATTCCATGATTTTTCATGACCCCACAGTGTCTGATGAATTGTTTTTAACTGTCTCACTGAAGTTCCTTCATTGATGTTATGAGAAAGGTGAAGATAGTAGTCTCAAATGACACAGTTTGCTAAAAAATAGTTTAGGTAAAAACCATCATTAACGGTGGAGTGGGTTAATGTCAATATCGTCGTCCAACAAGTCAATGACCGACAAAAGGAGTTATGTTTGTTTGACACATACCCACTGAGTGCTGTGTCAATTTAAAAATGGTCCATTTTATCTCAAATGTATCCAAAATATTGATGTCTGGCAGTTTGTAGAGGGTTAACAAGTGCCAACAGGAATATTTATTCATGCAACTTGTAATGTCACACCAAGAACTGTGAATGGCCATTTTTTTTTTAAATCTACAAGATGTTTTCAGAGAAATCCAGGGAGAAAAGGAATTTTAAGCTTTTGATGGGTATCATTGTTTTTCCAGCCCAAAACGGGTTAAGTGTTGTTTTTGGAATACTCTTATTACTTCCAAAAATAATTCTCAGTGAATTCTACTTCCACTTATTTTGATCTCTCCTCCCAACTTCGGGTGCTGTGGGTACGCAAACACAGCCTATTTTATCAACATTTTGATGTTTGAGAACCTGCATAGGGTTAACAAATACTTACAGGAATATTTTGTACATGCAACTTGTAATGTCACACTAAGATATGAGAATGGCCATTTTTTCCTGAAAATCTACAGGATGTTTTTAAAGAAATCCTCAGATAACATGAATTTTTAACCTTTTGAGAGGTATCTCTCTTTAACCAGCTCTAAAGGGTTAATGCTTGGTTTTGTGAATATCTTCATTACTTACAAAAATGATCGACGGTGAATTTCACTTCCAATGAAAGAGGTTATGTTTATCTTGTAGGTACACATTTGGTGTTAGGTTGACCAAGAACAGCCCATTTTCTCCAAATGTCTATGCTTGGCAGCCTCTGGGGGTTAACAAATGCTTACTGAAACATTTTGTTCATGCAACTTGTAATGTCACTCGAAGACCTGCGAATGGTCAATTGCTCTTGAAATTTTGTTTTTGAGAAATCCACAGAAAACTGGAATTTTAAGCTTTTAAGGGGTATATCTTCTTAACCAGTCAAAAATGGGTTAAGACCTCGATTTTTGAATACATTTACTACTTACAAAAATGTTTCCCTGTCAGTTTTGCGTCTGGTAAAAGAAGTTACGTTTCTCTGTTGTATTTCCATTTGATGTTGTTGTTGTTCAAAAACAGATTATTTTTTCAAAATTTTGACATTTAGCAGCCCATGGAGGGTTAACAAATGCTTACCGGAATAATTTATCCAATCAACTGGTAATGTGACACCATGACCTATCAATGGCCATTTTCACTTGAAAACCCTACCAGATGTTTGTGAAGAAATTCAGGGAAACATACATTTTTAAGCCTTTGATGGGTATCACTATTAACAACCACAAAATGGGTTAACGCTTGGTTTTTTGCATACCCTTATTACTTACAAAAATGGTCTTCGGTGAATTCCACTTCCAACAAAGGAGATTATGTTTATTTCTCAGGTACACGTTGGGTGATGTGCGTGCCTGAAAACAGCCCATTTCAACAAAATTACGATGCTTGGCAGCCTCTAAACGCTCACCGGAATATTTTGTCCATGCAACTTGTAATATTACACAAAGACCTGCGAGTAGTCAATTTTTCTTGAAAACCTACAGGATGTTTTTAGAGCAATCCACAGAAAATGGGAATTTTAAGATTTTAAGGGGTCTCTCTCTCTTTAGCCTGTCCAAAATGGGTTAAGACTTCGACTTTTGAATACCCTTACTACTTACAAAAATGTTTGCGTATAGATTGTGCGCTCGATAAAAGAAGGCACGTTTCTTTGTGGCGTACCCATTGGGTGCTGTTGGCGTCCAAAAACAGCCCATTTTATCACAATTTTGACATTTAGCAGCCCGTGGAGGGTTAACAAATGCTCACCGCAGTATTTTGTCCATGCAACTTCTATTGTCACACCATGGCCTGGGAGTGACAAATTTTTCTTGAAAATCTACAAGACTTGTTTAGAGAAATCCACGGAAAACACAAATTTTTTAGCTTTATGGGGGATATTGCTGTTTAACCAACCCAAAAGGGTTGACGCTTGGTTTTTTGAACACCCTTATTACTGACAAAAATGATCCTCGGTGAATTCCACTTCCAATAAAGGAAGTTATGTTTATCTCTCATGTATTGTTTGGGTACAGTGGGGGCCTGAAACCGGCCTGTTTCATCAAAATTTCGATGTTTGGCAGCCTGTGGTGGGTTACCATATGCATCGCCTGATATGTCGTGTGTAGCAAAGGGTGTGTCACAGACAGGTCTAGCAATTACGAATGTATAAAAAAAATCTACAAGACGTGTTTTGAGAAAGTGCCGATAAACCCCAATTTTGGCAGTTTTTTGCCAATTCTGACGAAATAAGGGTTAAATCGAAAATTCTGCTTCGGTACATTTTTAGATTTTGTGCCCCTCTATGCGTGTGCAAAATTTCGTGAAAATCGGTTTGAAAATGGCTTCTGAATCGCATGGACAAAATGTGCGGGAAAAAAAAAAATAAATAAAAAAAATAAAAATAATAATCCGTAGAAAAACAATAGTCTTTTCCAGAGGGAAAAGCCTAACTAGACTTTATGATTCTGGAGTATCATGGCTTTTCCAGATGAGATTCCATGATTTGTCATGACCCCACAGTGTATGATGAATTGCTTTTGACTGTCTCACTGAAGTTCCTTCGTTGATGTCATGAAAAAGGTGAGTATAGAAGTCTCAAATGACTCATATTGATAAAAAAAATTGTTTAGGTAAAAACCATCATTAACAGTGGTGAGGGTTGATATCAATATCGGCGTCCAACAAGTTAATGGCGACAAAAGGAGTTATGTTTGTTTGACACATAACCACTGAGTGCTGTATCTATTTGAAAATGGTCCGTTTTATCTCAAATGTATCCAAAATATTGATGTCTGGCAGCGTGTTAAGGGTTAACAAGTGCTAACAGGAATATTTATTCATGCAACTTGTAATTTCACACCAAAAACTGTGAATGGCCATTTTTACTTGAAAATCTACGAGATGTTTTCAGAGAAATCCAGGAAGAACATGAATTTTAAGCTGTTGATGGGTATAATTGTTTATCCAGCCCAAAACGGGTTAAGGGTTGTTTTTTTTAATACGCTTATTACTTATAAAAATAATTCTCAGTGAATTCTACTTCCACTTATGTTGATTTCTCCTCTTAACTTTGGGTGCTGCGGGTATGCAAACACAGCCCACTTTTTCAACATTTTGATGTTTGAGAACCAGCATAGGGTTAACAAATGCTTACTGGAATATTTTGTACATGCAACTTGTAATTCACACTAAGATCTGAGAATGGCCAATTTTTCTTGAAAATTTACGTGATGTTTTTAGAGAAATCCTCGGATAACATGAATTTTTAACCTTTTGAGGGGTATCACCCTGTAACCAGCTCTAAATGGGTTAATGCTTGGTTTTATGAATACCTTCATTACTTACAAAAATGATCCTCGGTGAATCCCACTTCCAATGAAGGTGGTTATGTTCATCTCGCAGGTACACATTGGGTGTAATGGGTGGCCAAGTACAGCCCATTTTTCTCAAAAATTGCTGCCTCTGGAGGGTTAACAAACACTTACCGGAATCTTTTGTTCATGCAGCTTGTAATGTCACTCCAAGACCTGCAAATGGTCAATTTCTCTTAAATACTAGATTCTTTGGAAAAATCCTCAGAAAATGGGAATTTTAAGCTTTTAAGGGATACATCTCCTTAACCGGGCGAAAATGGGTTAAGACCTCAAATCTTGAATATCCTTACTACTTACTAAAACTTTTCCCTATCAGTTTTGCGTCCGGTAAAAGAAGTTATGTTTCTCTGCAGCATTCCCATTTGATGTTGTTGGTGTCCAAAAGCAGACTATTTTTTTTCGAAATTTTGACATTTAGCAGCCCATGGAGGGTTAACAAATGCTTATCTGAATATTTTATCCATGCAACTGGTAATGTGACTCTTAAGACCTATCAACGGCCATTTTCTCTTGAAACCCTACAAGACGTTTGTAAAGAAATTCAGGGAAAACATGATTTTTTATGCTTTTGATGGGTATTGATATTAACCATTCCAAAAGGGGTTAATGCTTGGTTTTCTGAATACCCTTATTACTAACAAATTTGGTCCTCGGTGAATTCCACTTGCAACAAAGTAGATTATGTTCATCTCTCGGGTATGCATTGGGTGCTGTGCGCGTCTGAAAACAGCCTATTTCAACAAAATTACGATGCTTAGCAGCCTGTAGAGGGTTAATAAATGCTCACCGGAATATTTTGTCCATGCAACTTGTAATGTCACACAAAGACCTGCGAATAGTCAATTTTTCTTGAAAACCTACAAGTTGCTTTTAGAGAAATCCACAGAAAATGAGAATTTTAAGCTTTTAAGGGGTATCTCTCTTTAACCGGTCCAAAATGGGTTAAGACTTCGAATTTTGAATACCCTTACCACTATCAAAAATGTTTCCCCATCCATTTTGCGTCCGCTAAAAGAAGGAACCTTTCTTGGTGGTACACCAAGTGGATGCTGTTGGGCGTCCAAAAACAGCCCATTTTATCAGAATTTTGACTTTTAGCAGTCCGTGGAGGGTTAACAAATGCTCTCCGCAGTATTTTGTCCATGCATCTTCTATTGTCACACCAAGGCCTGGAAGTGACAAATGTTTCTTCAAAATCTACATGACTGGTTTAGAGAAATCCTCGGAAAATACAAATTTTTTAGCTTTATGGGGGTATTGCTGTTTAGCCAGCCCAAAGCGGGTTAACGTTTGGTTTTTTGAACACCCTTATTACTGAGAAAAATGATCCTCGGTGAATTCCACTCCCAATAAAGGAAGTTATTTTTATCTCTCGTGTATTGTTTGGGTGCAGTGGAGGCCTGCAACCGGCCTATTTCATCAAAATTTTGATGTTTGGCAGCCTGTGAAGGGTTACCATATGCATCGCCTGATATGTTGTGTGTATCAAAGGGCGTGTCACAGAGATGTCTAGCAATGTATAAAAAAAATCTACAATACGTGTTTCGAGAAAGTGCCGATAAACCCCAATTTCGGCAGTTTTTTGCCAATTCCGACGAAATAAGGGTTAAATCGAAAATTCCGCTTCGGTACATTTTTAGATTTTGTGCCCCTCTATGCGTGTGCAAAATTTCGTGAAAATCGGTTCGAAAATGGCTTCTGAATCGTACGGACAAAATGTGTGGAAAAAAAAAAAAAAAAAAAAAACCCAAAAAACTAGACTTTATGATTCTGGAGAATCATGGCTTTTCCTGATGAGATTCCATGATTCTTCATGACGCCACAGTGTCTGATGAATTGTTTTTAACTGTCTCACTGAAGTTCCTCCATTGATTTTAAGAGAAAGGTGAATATAGTAGTCTCAGTTTGATAAAACATTGTTTACGTAAAAACCATCATTAACGGTGGAGGGGTTAATATCAATATTGTCATCCTACGAGTCAATGTCCGACAAAGAGAGTTATGTTTGTTTGACACATACCCACTGAGTGCTGTGTCTGTTTGAAAATGGTCCATTTTATCTCAAATGTATCAAAAATATTGATGTCTGGTCCTGTATCAATTATCTCCTATTAGACCACAGTTGTTATGCATTATTATGTAATTTTTTCACACCTTGTAGAGCTCACCTATCACATGTCTGTTAATAGCAGAAGTAAATTTCTCTCCAATTGGTTTTTCCCCGTATGATTAGTTTATTTATTACAATGAAGATATCCATACATACAACGACAAACATGAAGTTATTACATTCATAAATAGGAAGTGTTGTTTGTACATATGTGGAGATAAAATATACCCTGGGACGGAGAAGGGGAGTATAGCCGTCTTACAAACTAGTATATATCTAGCCCCACTGCCGGGGAAATCTTGGCGCCATGCACCACTGCATTTGATAACCGCCTTACAGAGTAGTAAATATACCTGCCCCCCTTCCCATGTTGGGGACCCCCACCTTTTATTGTAAGGTTCCTTAGGCACAACATAGCGTCAATAAGATGGATATATACTGCCACGTCGCCACCCTGGGGCGGAGGAGGGGCAGTGTATAGCCGTTTTATAGACTAGTATATACCTGGACCCACTGTCGGGGAAATGCTATAGTGTCAACACTATTTGATATTATAAGTAACTGATCCCATTGCAGCTAACGTTATTTACTGCTTTCTTATCATGCAGTGGCAGGGCGCGGTGGCATTGTGGTAGCCGGTTCTCGTCAGATCACCGAAGTAAAGCAACATTGAGCCTGGTTTATCATTGGATGGGTGGCCGTCTGAGCGATCAATTCGGACTCCCATGCTGTGTCCTTGGGCAAGGCACTTAACTCTGATTGTCCATAGGGGTATGATGCCGCCATGTACTAAGGCATTCTGCACGTCGACGGTACGCATGTCTTCAACCAATCTAACCCTGCCTGTGCTGCAGTTCGGAGTTACGATGTTGGGAAGCTGGCAGCTGCTCGTCGTTGCTCGGTGGTTCTCTCCAGGTACTGTGGCTTCCTCCACCCGTAAAACTGTCACGGTCATGATTAGCCATTGTGCATAAGTATATGCCCTTAAACACCAATAAATAAATAATAAATGATACCATGCAGGGCAGTGTGGAATACGAGGGGAGGCGTACCTTTCAATGTGTGTTTGGTTGGAGAAAGAGGCAGGGAGGATGTGGTAACCTTGGTAATTTTGTTTGGATAAATCGACCGCTGGCGTGGGACACCGTGGAATTGACCGATGAAGCGGGACACAGTGAGAGTGGAACTTATGGGCAGTTATTCTTGATAATAAATAACTATACACTTACTTTTGAGTTCATACAAGATGAGTATAGTAGTCTCAAATGAGAATGGCCAATATTTGTCTTGAAAACCTACGAGAGGCTTTTAGAGAAATCCTCGGAAAATACGAATTTTTAACCTTTTGAGGGGTATCGCTCTGTAACCAGCCCTAAACGGATTAATGCTTGGTTTTATGAATACCTTCATTACTTACAAAAATGATCCTCAGTGAATTTCACTTCCAATGAGGAAGGTTATGTTGATCACGCAGGTACACATTGGGTGTTATGGGTGCCCCAAAACAGCCCATTTTCTCAAAATGTCTATACTTTGCAGGCTCTGGGGGGTTAATAATTGCTTACCGGAATAGTTTGTCCATGCAACTTGTAATGTCACTCAAAGACCTGCAAATGGTCAATTTTTCTTGAAAACGTGCTAGATTTTTTTGAGAAATCCACAGAAAACGGGAATTTTAAGCTTTTGAGGGGTATATCTCCTTAACTAGTCAACAATGGGTTAAGACCTCGATTTTTGAATATCCTTACTACTTACAAAAATGTTTCTCTATCAGGTTTGCGTCCAGTAAAAGAAGTTACGTTTCTCTGTGGCATTTCCATTTGATGTTGTCAGTGTCCAAAAACAGACTATTTCTTCAAAATTTTTGACATTTAGCAGCCCATGGAGGGTTAACAAATACCTACCAGAATAATGTATGCAACTGGTAATGTGATACCAAGACCTATCAACGGCCATTTTCTCTTGAAACCCTACAAGATGTTTAAAGAAATCCAGGGAAAGCGATTTTTAAGCTTTCGATGGGTATCCCTGTTAACCTCCACAACAGGGGTTAACGCTTGGTTTTTTGAATACCCTTATTACTTACAAACATGGTCCTCTGTGAATTCCACTTCCAACAAAGGTGATTATGTTTACCTCTCGTGTATACTTTGGGTGCTGTGCGTGTCCGAAAACAGCCCATGTCAACAAAATTACGATGCTTGGCAGCTTGTAGATGGTTAATAAACGCTCACCAGAGTATTTTGTCCCTGCAACTTGTAATGTCACATAAAGACCTACGAATAGTCAATTTTTCTTGAACCCCTACAAGTTACTGTTTTCACAGAAAATGGGAATTTAAAGCTTTTAAGGGATATCTCTCTTAGCCTACCCAAAATGGGTTAAGACTTCGACTTTTGAATACCCTTACTACTTACAAAAATGTTTCTGTATAAATTGTACACTCGATAAAAGGAGGCGCTTTTCTTTGTGGTGTACCCATTGGGTGCTGTTGGTGTCCAGAAACAGCCCATTTTATCACAATTTTGACGTTGGGGAGCCCTGGGAGGGTTAACTAATGCTGAACGGAATATTTTGTCCATGCAACTTGTAATGTCGCACCAAGACCTGCGAATAGCCGATTTTTTCTTGAAAACCTACAAGATGTTTTTAGAGAAATCCACAGAAAATGGGTATTTTAAGATTTTAATGGGTATCTCTCTTTAACCAGCCAAAAATGGGTTAAGACGTCGAATCTTGAATACCCTTACCACCTTCAAAAATATTTTCCGATCAATTTTGCGTCCGATAAATGAAGGCCACTTTCTCTGTGGTATACCGTGTTTGGGTGCTGTTGGCGTCCAAAAACAGCCCATTTTATCACAATTTGGACTTTTAGCAGCCCGTGGAGGGTTAACAAATGCTCACCGCAGTATTTTGTCCATGCAACTTCTATTGTCACATCAAGGCCTGGGAGTGACAATTTTTTCTTGAAAATCTACAAGACTCGTTTAGAGAAATCCACGGAAAACCTGAATTTTTTAGCTTTATGGGGGTATTGCTGTTTAACCAGCCCAAAACGGGTTAACGCTTGGTTTTTTGAACACCCTTATTACTTACAAAAATGATCCTCGGTGAATTCCACTTCCAATAAATGAAGTTATGTTTATCTCTCGTGTATCGTTTGGGTTCTCTGGGGGCCTAAAACCGGCCCATTTCATCAAAATTTCGATGTTTGGCAGCCTGTGGAGGGTTACCATATGCATCGCCAGATATGTCATGTGTATCAAAGGTCGTGGCACAGGCAGGTCTATCAGTGATGAAGGTTTAAAAAAAATCTACAAGACGTGTTTCGAGAAAGTTCCGATAAACCCCAATTTTGACAGTTTTTTGCCAATTCTGACGAAATAAGGGTTAAATCGAAAATTCCGCTTCAGTACATTTTTAGATTTTGTGCCCCTCTATGCGTGTGCAAAATTTCGTGAAAATCGGTTCGAAAATGGCTTCTGAATCGTACGGACAAAATGTGTGGAAAAAAGAAAAAAAAAAAAAAAAAAAAATAATAATCTGTAGAAAAACAATAGTCTTTTCCAGAGGGAAAAGCCTAATAATCCATAGAAAAGCAATAGTCTTTTCCAGAGGGAAAGCCTAAAAAAAAAAAAAAAATAATAATCCGTAGAAAAACAATAGTCTTTTCCAGAGGGAAAAGCCTAAAAATTGACCTTTCGCAGGTCTTGGAGTGACAGTTCAAGTTGCATGGACAAAATATTTCGGTAAGCATTTGTTAACCCTCCAGATGCTGCCAAGCATAGACATTTGGAGAAAATGGGCTGTTCTTGGGCAACCATAACACCAAATGTGTACCTGCGAGATAATCATAACCCCCTTCATTGGAAGTGGAATTCACCGATGATCATTTTTGTATGTAATGAAGGTATTCACAAAACCAAGCATTAACCCGTCTAGGGCTGATTACAGAAAGATACCCCTCAAAAGGTTAAAAATTTGTGTTTTCCGAGGATTTCTCTAAAAACATCTCGTAGATTTTCAAGAAAAAATGGCCATTCTCAGATCTTAGTGTGACATTACAAATTGCATGTACAAAATATTCCTGGAAGCATTTGATCAAAATAAGTGGAAGTAGTATTCACTGAGAATTATTTTTGGAAGTAATAAGAGTTTTCAAAAAACAACACTTAACCCGTTTTGGACTGAATAAACAATGATGCCCATCAAAAACTTAAAATTCATGTTCTCCCTGGATTTCTCTGAAAACATCTTGTAGATTTTAAAGAAAAAATGGCCATTCGCAGTTCTTGGTGTGACTTTACAAGTTGCATGAATGAATATTCCTGTTAGCACTTGTTAACCCTCTACAAGCTGCCAGACATCAATATTTTGGATACATTTGAGATAAAATGGACCATTTTCAAATAGCCACAGCACTACGTGAGTATGTGTCAAACAAACATAACTCCTTTTGTCGGTCATTAACCCTTTACCCCAACGCAGACGATATCAAAATTTATTATTTTAAATAACATGTTTTCAAATTTTTCAAAAAATGTCAACAAAACCATATCATGTGACCCCTCGTTGGAATGAGCTTGATGAGCTCGTTCCAACAAGGGGTCACATGATATGATTTTTTCGAAATTTTTTGAAAAATGATATTTTTTCAACTGCTGAATTTGTATATTACGCGGGCGGATGTGGGCGATTCGTTGGGTAAAGGGTTAACTTGTTGGACGACGATATTGACATTAACCCTCTGCACCGTTAATGATGGTTTTTACCTAAACAATTTTTTTATCAAACTGAGTCATTTGAGACTACTATACTCACCTTTCTCATAACATCAATGAAGGAACTTCAGTGAGTCAGTTAAAAACAATTCATCAGACACTGTGGGGTCATGAAAAATCATGGAATCTCATCGGGAAAAAAATTGATTCTTCAGAATCATAAAGTCTAGTTTTTTGGGTTTTTTTAGGCTTTTCCCTCTGGAAAAGACTATTGTTTTTCTACGGATTATTAGGCTTTTCCCTTTGGAAAAGACTATTGTTTTTCTACGGATTATTATTTATTTTTTGGGGGATTTTTTGTTGTTTTTTTTTCACACATTTTGTCCGCACGATTCCGAAGCCATTTTCAGACCGATTTTCATGAAATTTTGCACACACATAGAGGGGCACAAAATCTAAAAATGTACCAAAGCGGAATTTTCGATTTAACCCTTATTTCGTCAGAATTGGCAAAAAACTGTCAAAATTGGGGTTTATCGGCACTTTCTCGAAACACGTCTTGTAGATTTTTTTTTATACATTCGTCATTGATAGACCTGTCTGTGACACGCCCTTTGCTACACACGACATATCAGGCGATGGATATGGTAACCCTCCACAGGCTGCCAAACATCGAAATTTTGATGAAATAGGCCCGTTTCAGGCCCGCACTGCACCTAAACAATAAGAGAGATAAACATAACTTCCTTTATTGGGAGTGGAATTCACCAAGGATCATTTTTGGCAGTAATAAGGGTGTTCAAAAAACCAAGCGTTAACCCGTTTTGGGCTGGTTAAACAGCAGTACCCCCATAAAGCTAAAAAATTCGTGAACGAGTCTTGTAGATTTTCAAGAAAAATTTGTCACTCCCAGGCCATGGTGCGAGAATAGAAGTTGCATGGACAAAATACTGCGGTGAGCATTTGTTAACCCTCCACAGACTGCTAAATGTCAAAATTGTGATAAAATGGGCTGTTTTTGGACGCCAACAGCACCCAATGGTTACGCCACAAAAAATGTGCCTTCTTTCATCGAGCGCACAATCTATACGCAAACATTTTTGTAAGTAGTAAGGGTATTCAAAAGTCGAAGTCTTAACCCATTTTGGGAAGGCTAAAGAGAGAGACCCCTTAAAATCTTAAAATTTCCATTTTCTGTGGATTTCTCTAAAAACTTCCTGTAGGTTTTCAAGAAAAATTGACCTCTCGCAGGTCTTTGTGTGATATTACAAGATGCATGGACAAATATTCCGGTGAGCGTTTATTAACCCTCTAGAGGCTGCCAAGCATCGTAATTTTGTTGAAATGGGCTGTTTTCAGACATGCACATCACCCAACGTGTACCTGAGAAATCAACATAATCTCCTTTGTTGGAAGTGGAATTCACCGAAGACCATTTTTGTAAGTAATAAGAGTATTCAAAAAACCAAGCGTTAACCCATTTTGTGCCCTTTGATAGGTCATGGTGTCACATTACCAGGTGATTGGATAAATCATTCCAGTAGGCATTTGTTAACCCTCCATGGGCTGCCAAATGTCAAAATTTTGAAAAAAATAGTCTGTTTTTGAACAACAACAACATCAAATGGGAACACACCAGAGAAACGTAACTTCTTTTACCGGACGCAAAACTGACAGGAAAACATTTTTGTAAGTAGTAAATGTATTCAAAAATCGAGGTCTTAACCCATTTTTGACTGGTTAAGGAGATAACCCCCTTAAAAGCTTAAAATTCCAGTTTTCTGTGGATTTCTCCAAAAAAAATTTCAAGAGCAATTGACCACTCACAGGTCTTCGAGTGACATTACAAGTTGCATGAACAAAATGTTTCGGTAAGCATTTGTTAACCCTCCAGAGGCTGCCAAGCATAGACATTTGGAGAAAAAGGGCTGTTCTGGGGCAACCATAACACCAAATGTGTACCTACGAGATAAACATAACCTCCTTCATTGGAAGTGGAATTCATCGTCGATCATTTTTGTAAGTAATGAAGATATTCACAAAACCAAGCATTAACCCTTTAGAGCTGGTTACAGAGAGATACCCCTCAAAAGGTTAAAAATTTGTGTTATCTGAGGATTTCTTTAAAAACAGACCGTAGATTTTCAGGAAAAAATTACCATTCTAAGATCTTAGTGTGACATTACAAGTTGCATGTACAAAATATTCCTGTAAGCATTTGTTAACCCTATGCAGGTTCTCAAACATCAAAATGTTGATAAAATAGGCTGTGCTTGCGTACCCACAGCACCCGAAGTTGGGAGGAGAGATCAAAATAAGTGGAAGTAGAATTCACTGAGAATTATTTTTGGAAGTAATAAGAGTATTCCAAAAACAACACTTAACCCGTTTTGGGCTGAAAAAACAATGATACCCATCAAAAGCTTAAAATTCCTCTTCTCCCTGGATTTCTCTGAAAACATCAATTCACTGAGAATTATTTTTGGAAGTAATAAGAATATTCCAAAAACAACACTTAACCCATTTTGGGCTGGATTGACAATGATACCCATCAAAGCTTAAAATTCCTGTTCTCCCTGGATTTCTCTGAAAACATCTTGTAGATTTTAAAGAAAAAATGGCAATTCAGAGTTCTTGGCGTGACATTACAAGTTGCATGAATAAATATTCCTGTTGGCACTTGTTAACCCTCTACAAGCTGCCAGACATCAATATTTTGGATACATTTGAGATAAAATGGACCATTTTTAAATTGACACAGCACTCAGTGGGTATGTGTCAAACAAACATAACTCCTTTTGTCGGTCATTGACTTGTTGGACGACGATATTGACATTAACCCACTCCACCGTTAATAATGGTTTTTACCTAAACAATTTTTTATCAAACTGTGTCATTTGAGACTACTATACTCACCTTTCTCATAACATCAATGAAGGAACTTCAGTGAGACAGTTAAAAACAATTGATCAGACACTGTGGGGTCATGAAAAATCATGGAATCTCATCGGGAAAAGCCATGATTCTCCAGAATCATAAAGTCTAGTTTTTTGTTTTTTTTTTTGCTTTTAGGCTTTTCCCTCTGGAAAAGACTATTGTTTTTCTACGGATTATTATTATTTTTTTTTTTTTTTTTTGGGGTTTTTTTTTTTTTTTTCCACACATTTTGTCCGCACGATTCCGAAGCCATTTTCGGACCGATTTTCACAAAATTTTGCACACGCATAGAGGGGCACAAAATCTAAAAATGTACCGAAGCGGAATTTTCGATTTAACCCTTATTTCGTCAGAATTGGCAAAAAACTCTCAAAATTGGGGTTTATCGGCACTTTCTCGAAACACGTCTTGTAGATTTTTTTTTAACCTTCATCATTGATAGACCTGCCTGTGCCACGACCTATGATACACATGACATATCTGGCGATGCATATGGTAACCCTCCACAGGCTGCCAAACATCGAAATTTTGATGAAATGGGCCAGTTTCAGGCCCCCAGAGAACCCAAACGATACACGAGTGATAAACATAACTTCATTTATTGGAAGTGGAATTCACCGAGGATCATTTTTGTAAGTAATAAGGGTGTTCAAAAAACCAAGCGTTAACCCGTTTTGGGCTGGTTAAACAGCAATACCCCCATAAAGCTAAAAAATTCAGGTTTTCCGTGGATTTCTCTAAACGAGTCTTGTAGATTTTCAAGAAAAAATTGTCACTCCCAGGCCTTGATGTGACAATAGAAGTTGCATGGACAAAATACTGCGGTGAGCATTTGTTAACCCTCCATGGGCTGCTGAAAGTCAAAATTGTGATAAAATGGACTGTTTTTGGACGCCAACGGCACCCAATGGGTACGCCACAAAGAATAGTGCGTTCTTTTATCGAGCCCACACCCTATACGGAAACATTTTTGTAAGTAGTAAGGATATTCAAAAGTTGAAGTCTTAACCCTTTTTGGGCAGGATAAAGAGAGAGACCCCTTAAAATCTTAAAATTCGAATTTTCTGTGGATTTCTCTAAAAACATCTTGTAGGTTTTCAAGAAAAATTGACTACTCGCAGGTCTTTGTTTGACATTACAAGTGGCATGGACAAAATATTCCGGTGAGCGTTTATTAACCCTTCACAGGCTGCCGAGCTTTGTAATTTTGCTGAAATGGGCTGTTTTCGGATGCACACAGCACCCAATGTGTACCTGAGAAATAAACATAATCTCCTTCGTTGGAAGTGGAATTCACCGAGGACCATTTTTGTAAGTAATAAGAGTATTCAAAAAACCAAGTGTTAACCCGTTTTGGGTGGTTTAAGAGTGATTCCCCAAAAAGCTTAAAGAATCATTCTTTACGTGGATTTCTCTAAAAATGTCAAGTAGATTTTCAAGAAAAAACTGGTCCGTCGCAGATCGTGGTGTAACATTATAAACTGCAAGGACAAAATATTCTGATAAGCATTTGTTAACCGTCCACAGACTCTCAAATATCAACACTTTGATAAAATAGGCTGTTTTCAGCCCCTCACAGCACCCAACCTGTAGCTGGGAAATAAACATAACTTCCTCTCTTGGAAGGGGAAATCACCGAGGATAATTTTTGTAAGTAATAAGGGTATTCAATAAACCAAGCCTTAACCCGTTTTGGGCTGGTTAAACAGCGATACCCATCAAAGGCTTAAAAATTCAAGTTTTCCCTGGATTTCTTTAAAAACATCTTGTAAATTTCAAGGAAAAAAATGGTCATTCATAGGTCTTAGTGTGCCATTACATGTTGCATGGACAAAATATTCCGGTCAGGATTTGTTAGCTCTACACCAGCATCTGAACATCAAAAGTTTGATAAAATGGGCTGCTTTGAGACACCATCAGCACCCAATGGGTATGTAAAGGCTAAACAAAACTTCTTTTACTGCGCGTAGAATTCACAGAAGATCAGTGTTGTATGTAGTAAGGGTATTTAAAAGAATGAAGCTGAACGCATTTTGGACTGGATAAGGAGAGATACCCCTCAAAAGCATAAAATTTACATTTTCCGTGGAGTTGGTTGTTGGCGATTTTCAAGAACAATTAGACATTGTCAGGTCTTGGTTGGTATTACAAGTTGCATGGTAGAATATTCCGCTAATAATTTGCTAACCCCTCTACAGACTGCTAAACGTCATAATTTTGATAAAATTGGCTGTTACCGGGCTCCAAATGCGTATGTAATAGATAAACATATCCTCTTTTATCAGAATCAGAATTCACGAGGGATAATGTTTGATAGTATTAAGGGTATTCAAAAAACCAAGCCTTAACCTGTTTTTTCCTGATTAAAGACAGACAGCCCATGCCATGTATGCTGCCTACATTACGTGTAAAATCGACACCCCCATTAAATCTACTGCGAGGTGGGGTGTCAGACCCGACCACCTGACCTCATTAGATAACATTCCTTCGTCATATTTAGCAGCATGGATATCCCCAAGAAGCAAAGATAAAAATACGTCATCGGAAAATAATGCCAATTGTTTTATTTAGTGTGTGTTTTGTCCGTATACAAAATTTCTCACCCACATATACCTAAAAATGATTCAATGATACGATTGGACATGTTTCTCTCATAAAACATGCATAAAACGTGAAAAAAGACTTGATTTATTGCATTTTAGGATTGCACATGTATATTTTTAGAAGATTCTCTGTCTGTTTTTAATCTTCGGCGTCAGTCTTTGATCTTGTTTGGAACGATCAGTAATTAACACCTTTTCGACAAGAGCCATCGAAATTTAAAATAAAAAAAAATGAAATTTCACTAAAACTTTTTGCAGAATCGAGTTTTTCAGAAAACTCTGTCGCGATTGCGTGTGTCATTTTCAAAATTCCGATCAGAAATAATGAAATTATAAATATGTAGTTAGCAATAACAAAATTGAAAGCATGTCGACCAAACTTGCATGACGTCAGAACTCGATTCGGGTGAAATACTGCAGTGATGCACTGAAAGGTTGAGAATAAGGGACGCTGATATCGAAGTAGGCTTTAAACTGTCCATGGAATGGTCCTAAAATCAAGTTCATGTTTGCAGCGTTACTGCAAATAGATTTCCCGTATTTCTTGTTAAACTGTTTTGGACCGCCTCACTTCATATTCCACACTGCACTGCATGATATTGTTTATTTATTGGTGTTTAAGGTTTGTAAGTAGTAAGGGTATTTAAAAGATGAAACTTAACCCATTTTGGACTGAATAAGGAGAGATGCCCCTTAAACGCTTAAAATTTACATTTTCCGTAGATTTCGCTAACTGCTTGCTGGGGATTTTCAAGAACAATTTGACATTGGCAGGTCTTACAAACTGCATAGATAGAATATTCCGCTAGTCGTTTGTTAATCCCTCTACAGGCTGCTAAACGTCAAAATTTTAATAAAATCGGCTGTTTTCGGGCAGCAAAATGGGTATGCAATAGATAAACATGACCTCTTTTATCAGACTTAGAATTCCTGAGGGATAATGTATGATAGTATTAAGGGTATTCAAGGGAGCGCGGTGGCTCAGTGGTAGACTGTTGTACTTCTATGCTAGAGGTCCCGAGTTCGATCCCCGTCCAGGACGACTCACGTTGTGTCCTTGGGCAAGGCACTTTGGCCGGTTGCCGACATGGGGGCACGATGTCCCCGTGTACTAAGGCATACTGCACGTCGATGGTACACATGTCTTCAACCTCTGTAACCCTGCCTGAGCGGAGCCTGAACAGAGTGAGAATGTTGAGGAGCTGACAGTTGCTCGTCGATGCTTGGTGGTTCTCTCCGGGTACTCCGGCTTCCTCCACCTCTAAAACTGTCACGGTCACGATTAGCCATTGTGCAGAAGTATGTGACCTTAAACACCAATAAATAAATAAATAAGGGTATTCAAAAAAACAAGTCTTAACCCTGTTTTGTCTGATTAAAGACAGACAGCCCATGCCGTGTACGCTGCCTACATTACTTGTAAAATCGACACCTCCCACTAAATCTTCTGCGAGGTGGGGTTTCGGACCCGACCACCTGACGGTTCTGACCACATCAAATAACACACCTTCGTTGTATTTAGCAGCAAGAAATTTCCCCAAGAAGCAAAGACAAAAATACGTCTGCGGAAAATAATGGCAAATATTTTATTTAGCCTGTATTTTGTCCGTATAGAAAATTTCTCACCCACATATACCTAAAAATGAATCAATGATACAATTGGACATATTTCTCTCACAAAACGTGAAAAGACACTTGATTTATTGCATTTTAGAACTGCGCATGTATATTCTTAGAAGATTCTCTGTCTGTTATTAAACTACGGCGTGTCTTTGATCTCGTTAGGGACGATCAGTGATTAGCACCTTTTCAACAAGAGCCATCGAAATTGAAAATAAAAAAATAATCAAATTTCACTAAAACCTTTTACAGAATCGTGTTTTTCAGAAAACGCTTTCGCGATTGCGTGTGTCGTTTTCAAAATTCGGATCAGTAAGCACGAAATTATAAATATGTTGTTGTCAATAACAAAATTGAAAGCATGTCGGTCAAACTTGCATCACGTCAGAACTTGACTCGGGTAAAATACTGCGGTGTGGTGAAAGGACGACAGTAAGAAACGCTGATATCGCAGTAGGCTTTAAAATGTCCATGGAATGGTCCTAAAATCAAGTTTATATTTGCAGCTTTATTGCAAATAGGTTTCCCGTTGTTTCTTGTTGAAATGTTATTTCCGTCAAGGCCAAGTACCATAGAAAATTTGGAATACTGGGCAGTGGGATAGGACACCTGCCCCATGAACAACTGCCTGCTAATAAAATTAATTAGCGGGGACACCCCCCACCCCATGCTGTTTATTTTACCTAGGACATCTGCCCCCCCCCCCCCCTGCTGGTTTTTTACCTAGGACACATGCCCCCCCCCCCCCCCCCCCCTACTGTTAGATTAGATTAAACATATTTTATTTGCCATTTGACAATGCAAATCAGGATTGTAGGACAAGTGCTTACCACTTAGAAGCCCCTCCGTTCCTGTACGGTGACTAATAATTTACAATATGGCAGAACGTATTCCATAAATAACAGAATCTAGCAAAATCAAAATATTATAAAAATTATAGACAAACACAAATTAAAGAGAGAGAGAGAGAGAGAGGGAGAGAGAGAGAGAGAGAGAGAGATAAAAAAAATAAATAGAATATAAAGAAAACATGAAATACAACATTAGATCCAGTGATGATGCCCGCCACCCACCCATTTGCATTCTGTAGTATCTTGACCGTAATGGGAGTCTAAATTAACATCTTGATTACAGCCACTGAGCATAGGTTTTCACTTCTGGGGATGTTCACACAACTGTTTTTTCACCAAGTACACCTGCCCTGCCCCCGTTTGTTTGCTAACGGGCCCCTTCCCATTGACTTTTCTATTTTTAGAAGCACCCGGGCCGACGGGGAGAGGGCGTTGTTGGGAGCATGGCTAGATTTTGCTATAAAATGGGGTTGAAGGAAGGTACCCTCAAATCTGGGGCGAAAGTGGCGAAAATGACAAAAGGCTACTTCAACGTATGGTAACGGTATAAACTACAGTCGATCTGGGCGATGTACAGACGAAAAATCATACCTTGGAGCCGGTTAGGCAATTTGGCACAAAAACTCCGACTTCATGCTCAATCGCTGCTCTACAGTAGTCTACAACAGTCCCCAAGTCCATTCCAAACTGATAGAGTCGGGACGAATAGTACTCTCACTTTCCACGCGATGTGTGGTGTTCTTCACGCGGCCTCGACACTCGCAACAGATGCCAAAATGTCGGCCAGGATGCGTAGAACAACTTCTGAAAATTAGATGTCGCTGCCTTCAGCGGTCTAGACACGCTTCATGTTTGTGAGAAGTGCAATTTTAATGTCTAATTGGCAAATTTTCGTTAATCGTTACCCGCCAAAAAACCTACTCACCGCCGATTTCTTTTCACTTCAACTTCTGACGATTATCTAAGGTTTAAAGATAGTGTCAGGATACCCCTCCCCCGCCGCTCTTTTAGAGCTGGTTAGGCAATGTGGCACCGAAACCTGGGACGTTATGCTCAATCGCAGCTCTACAGTCGTCTACAACACTGCCCGTGTCCATTCTAAACTGATAGAGTCGGGACGAATAGTACTCTCAGATTCCAAGCGATGCGTGGTGTTTTCCACGCGGTCCGGACACTCCAAACAGATCCCAAAATGTAGGCCAGGGTTCGTAGAACAAGTTCTGAAAATTTCAAGTCGCTGCCTCCAGCGGTCTGAACACCGTTCGTGTATGTCTGAATTGCTATTTTAATGTCCAATATGCAAATCATCGTCAATCTTTTCCTGCCTGCCAGAAACCCACTCACCGCCAATTTCTCTTGACTTTAAATTTCTGAGATTCTCGTAGGTTTAAAGGTTGTGTTGGGATCCCTGGTGGCTGTCTTAAAGAAGCAACTTCCATTTACAGTCAACTCTCCACCAGTCACACACAATTGTAACATTTAAGTGGACTTACTCCAGCGAGGAGGCACTGGAAGGATTCTGCGCCCATTCCCAACGTCTTTTTTCGAACTGGCTTGAAAAGGAAGGACCAAATTCAAACAATTACCTCCTCTCTCCAAAACACCATATCTCAGCTAATTCTAGGCAGATTTCCATGAATTTTTCACTCATTGTTCATGAATAGTTGTCGCATCACTTTCCATGAAGAGCGACATGAATTTCGCATTTCGTCACGTCGAATTGGAAAAGAGCGTGTGCGCAGGGATTTCTCTGAAAACATCTTGGAAGATTTTAAAGAAAAAATGGCCATTTGCAGTTCTTCGTGTGACATTACAAGTTGCATGGAAAAATATTCCTGTTACTACTTGTTAACCCTCTACAAGCTGCCAGACATCAATATTTTGGATACATTTGAGATAAAATGGACCATTTTCAAATAGACACAGCACTCAGTGGGTATGTGTGAAACAAACATAACTCCTTTTGTGGGTCATTAACTTGTCGGACGACGATATTGATATTAACCCACTCCACCGTTAATGATGGTTTTTACCTAAACAATTTTCTTATCAACTGAGTCATTTGAGACGAACAAAATGGTTTGACGCGCCGAAGGCACGCAGGGACAATTTGGAGGACAAGCCTCTTTCAACCCTCGTTAGCTGTTTGTTGTTGTTGTAGGATGTCAAGGCGCGGTGGAGGAGGAAAAGGAAGGAGGGAGGTGGCTTAACTCCGTCTAGGCTTCTTCCGGCTCTTTTTCTTTGGAGGTGGTTGAGATTGTGATGTGGAAGTCGACGATGTTGAGTTTAGTGTTGAGTTTGGTGAATGGATTGCGTCTAATTCATTTTTGAGATCTGCCTTGGATTGTTCCCTGAACTCGTGGGTTTCGGAGGCGATTCGGTTTCCCATCTCAACTGCCCACCTTCCCATCTCTATTATTCTCCTTAATTCTTCGGCGGTGACTGCAGACTTAGGTGGCTGTGTTGCTGAGATTGACACACCCGGGCTGTCCGGTAGAGAAGGAAGTGGGGAGTGAGGGGTGGGAGGTGGTGAAAAGGCAACCTCCGGTTCCTCCTCAGTCTCCACCAGACGTTCCTCATCCAACAGTACCGGCTCAGGAGCTGACAGTTGGTTGGGTGTACTAGTGGGACTAGGAGGGGAACTGGCAGCTGCCTCCAGGACCTCCATCCTCTCGCTCACCTCTTTCTTCCAATTCCGGAAGGCCTCCAGGCGCCTGGAATCCCGGCGCTTGGTGGACGGACTCTTCTTCTTCTTGCTCTTTTTCTTTTCAGGGCCAGGTCCAGGCTTCTTCGGGTGAGGACCAGTGTGAGAGGGGTTCCTCTCACAAAAGGTGCTACCTCTCCCCGAAGAAGGTGTGGCGGTGTTGTGCTCTTCAATGACGAACTCCAAGTTCAGATGGACTCTCTTGCCTGTCTCCAGGACAGTCCAGGTGACAGGGCAAGAGATGCCCAGAGCTGCTATTGTTCTCTTCAGTCGCGCTGGTAGTTCCAGTGTTTCCATAATTATGGTGTTAATTAGGATCGAGCCAAGTCATTTGAGACTACTATACTCACCTTTCTCATAACATCAATGAAGGAACTTCAGTGAGACAGTTAAAAACAATTCATCAGACACTGTGGGGTCATGAAGAATCATGGAATCTCATCGGGAAAAGCCATGATTCTCCAGAATCATAAAGTCTAGTTTTGGTTTGTTTTTTTTCCACACATTTTGTCCGTACGATTCAGAAGCCATTTTCGAACCGATTTTCACGAAATTTTGCACACGCATAGAGGGGCACAAAATCTAAAAATGTACCAATGCGGAATTTTCGATTTAACCTTCATTTTGTCAGAATTGGCAAAAAACTGCCAAAATTGGGGTTTATCGGCACTTTCTCGAGACACGTCTTGTAGATTTTTTTTATACATTCGTCATTGCTAGACCTGTCTGTGACACGCCCTTTGGTACACACGACATATCAGGCAATGCATATGGTAACCCTCCACAGGCTGCCAAACATCGAAATTTTGATGAAATAGGCCGGATTCAGGCCCCCACTGCACCCAAACAATACACGAGATAAACATAACTTCCTTTATTGGGAGTGGAATTCACCGAGGATCATTTTTGTCAGTAATAAGGGTGTTTAGAAAACCAAGCGTTAACCCGTTTTGGGCTGGTTAAACAGCAATACCCCCATAAAGCTAAAGAATTCGTGTTTTCCGTGGATTTCTCTAAACGAGTCTTGTAGATTTTCAAGAAAAATTTGTCACTCCCAGGCCTTGGTGTGACAATAGAAGGTGCATGGACAAAATACTGCGGTGAGCATTTGTTAACCCTCCACGGGCTATTAAAAGTCAAAATTGTGACAAAATGGGCTGTTTTTGGACGCCAATGGGTACGCCACAAAGAAACGTGCCTTCTTTTATCAAGTGCACAATCTATACGCAAACATTTTTGTAAGTAGTAAGGTTATTCAAAAGTCAAAGTCTTAACCCATTTTGGACAGGCTAAAGAGAGAGACCCCTTAAAATCTTAAAATTTCCATTTTCTGTGGATTTCTCTAAAAACATCCTGTAGGTTTTCAAGAAAAATTGACTACTCGCAGGTCTTTATGTGATATTACAAGTTGCATGGACAAAATATTCCGGTGAGCATTTATTAACACTCTAGAGGCTGCCAAGCATCGTAATTTTGTTGAAATGGGCTGTTTTCAGGCACGCACATCACCCAACGTGTACCTGAGAAATAAACATAATCTCTTTCGTTGGAAGTAGAATTCACCGAAGACCATTTTTGTAAGTAATAAGGGTATTCAAAAAACCAAGCGTTAACCCATTTTGTGGTTGTTAATAGTGATACCCATCAAAGGCTTAAAAATGTATGTTTTGCCTGGATTTCTTTACAAACATCTGGTAGAGTTTTAAAGAGAAAATGGCCATTGATAGGTCATGGTGTCATATTACCAACTGATTGGATAAATTATTCCGATAAGCATTTGTTAACCCTCCATGGGCTGTTAAATGTCAAAATTTTGAAAAAAATAGTCTGTTTTTGAACAACAACAACATCAAATGGGAATACAACAGAGAAACGTAACTTCTTTTACCGGACGCACAACTGACAGGGAAACATTTTTGTAAGTAGTAAATGTTTTCAAAAATCGAGGTCTTAACCCATTTTTGACTGGTTAAGGAGATATACCCCTTAAAAGCTTAAAATTCCAGTTTTCTGTGTATTTCTCAAAAAAAAATTTCAAGAGCAGTTGACCATTCGCAGGTCTTCGAGTGACATTACACGTTGCATGAAAAAAATGTTTCGGTAAGCATTTGTTAACCCTCCAGAGGCTGCCAAGCATAGACATTTGGAGAAAATGGGCTGTTCTTGGGCAACCATAACACCAAATGTGTACCTACGAGATAAATATAACCTCCTTCATTGGAAGTGGAATTCACCGTCGATCATTTTTGTAAGTAATGAAGATATTCACAAAACCAAGCATTAACCCTTTAGAGTTGGTTACAGATAGATATCCCTCAAAAGGTTAAAAATTTGTGTTATCTGAGGCTTTCTTTAAAAACATCCCGTAGATTTTCAGGAAAAAATGGCCCTTTTCAGATCTTAGTGTGACATTACAAGTTGCATGTACAAAATATTCCTGTAAGCATTTGTTAACCCTATGCAGGTTTTCAAACATCAAAATGTTGATAAAATAGGCTGTGTTTGCGTACCCACAGCACCCGAAGTTGGGAGGAGAGATCAAAATAAGTGGAAGTAGAATTCACTGAGAATTATTTTTGGAAGTAATAAGAATATTCCAAAAACAACACTTAACCCATTTTGGGCTGGATTGACAATGATACCCATCAAAGCTTAAAATTCCTGTTCTCCCTGGATTTCTCTGAAAACATCTTGTAGATTTTAAAGAAAAAATGGCAATTCAGAGTTCTTGGCATGACATTACAAGTTGCATGAATAAATATTCCTGTTGGCACTTGTTAACCCTCTACAAATTGCCAGACATCAATATTTTGGATACTTTTGAGATAAAATGGACCATTTTTAAATTGACACAGCACTCAGTGGGTATGTGTCAAACAAACATAACTCCTTTTGTCGGTCATTGACTTGTTGGACGACGATATTGACATTAACCCACTCCACCGTTAATGATGGTTTTTACCTAAACAATTTTTGATCAAACTGTGTCATTTGAGACTACTATCCTCACCTTTCTCATAACATCAATGAAGGAACTTCAGTGAGACAGTTAAAAACAATTGATCAGACACTGTGGGGGGTCATGAAAAATCATGGAATCTCATCGGGAAAAGCCATGATTCTCCAGAATCATAAAGTCTAGTTTTTTTTTGTTTTTTTTTTTTTTTGTTTTTTTTTTCCACACATTTTTGTCCGTACGATTCAGAAACCATTTTCGAACCGATTTTCACACAATTTGGCACACGCAGAGAGGGGCAAAAAATCTAAAAATGTACCAAAGCGGAATTTTCGATTTAACCCTTATTTCGCCAGAATTGGCAAAAAACTGCCAAAATTGGGGTTTATCGGCACTTTCTCGAAACACGTCTTGTAGATTTTTTTTAAACATTCATCATTGCTAGACCTACCCATGACACGACCTTTGATACACACGACATATTAGGCGATGCATATGGTAACCCTCCTCAGGCTGCCAAACATCAAAATTTTGATGAAATGGGCCAGTTTCAGACCCCCACAGCACCCAAACGGTACCCGAGAGGTAAACATAACTTCCTTTATTGGAAGTGGAATTCACCGAGGATCATTTTTGTAAGTAATAAGGGTGTTCAAAAAACGAAGCATTAACCCGTTTTGGGCTGGTTAAACAGCAATACCCCCATAAAGCTAAAAAATTCATGTTTTTCGTGGATTTCTCTAAACGAGTCTTGTAGATTTTCAAGAAAAATTTGTCACTCCCAGGCCTTGGGGTGACAATAGAAGTTGCATGGACAAAATACTGCGGTGAGCATTTGTTAACCCTCCACGGGCTGCTAAAAGTCAAAATTGTGATAAAAAGGGCTGTTTTTGGACGCCAACAGCACCCAATGGGTACGCCACAAAGAAAAGTGCCTTCCTTTATCGAGCGCACAATCTATACGCAAACATTTTTGTAAGTAGTAAGGGTATTCAAAAGTCGAAGTCTTAACCCATTTTGGGCAGGCTAAAGAGAGAGACCCCTTAAAATCTTAAAATTCCCATTTTCTGTGGATTTCTATAGAAACATCCTGTAGGTTTTCAAGAAAAATTGACTACTCGCAGGTCTTTGTGTGATATTACAAGTTGCATGGACAAAATATTCCGGTGAGTGTTTATTAACCCTCTAGAGGCTGCCAAGCATCGTAATTTTGTTGAAATGGGCTGTTTTCAGACACGCACAGCACCCAATTTGTACCTGAGAAATAAACATAATCTCCTTTGTTGGAAGTGGAATTCATCGAGGGCCATTTTTGTAAGTAATAAGAGTATTCAAAAAACCTTGCGTTAACCCCTTTTGTGGTTGTCAATTGTGATACCCATCAAAAGCTTAAAAATTTATGTTTTCCCTGGATTTCTTTACAAACATCTGGTAGAGTTTTCAAGAGAAAATGGCCACTGATAGGTCTTGGTGTCACATTACCAATTGATAGGATAAATTATTCCGGGAAGCATTTATTAACCCTCCATGGCTGCTAAATGTGAAAATTTTGAAAAAATAGTCTGTTTTTCGACACCAACAACATCAAATGGGAATGCAACAGAGATGCATAACTTCTTTTACCGGACACAAAACTGACAGGGAAACATTTTTGTAAGTAGTAAATGTATTCAAAAATCGAGGTCTTAACCCATTTTTGACTGGTTAAGTAGATATACCCCTTAAAAGCTTAAAATTCCAGTTTTCTGTGGATTTCTCAAAAAAAAATTTCAAGAGCAACTGACCTGTCGCAGGTCTTCGAGTGACATTACAAGTTGCATGAACAAAATGTTTCAGTAAGCATTTGTTAACCCTCCAGAGGCTGCCAAGCATTGACATTTGGAGAAAATGGGCTGTTCTTGGGCAACCATAACACCAAATGTGTACCTATGAGATAAACATAACTTCCTTCATTGGAAGTGGAATTCACCGTGGATCATTTCTGTAAGTAATGAAGATATTCACAAAACCAAGCATTAACCCTTTAGAGCTGGTTACAGAGAGATACTCCTCAAAAGGTTAAAAATTTGTGTTATCTGAGGATTTCTTCAAAAACATCCTGTAGATTTTCAAGAAAAAATGGCCATTCTCAGATCTTAGTGTGACATTACAGATTGCATGTACAAAATATTCCTGGAAGCATTTGTTAACCCTATGCAGGTTCTCAAACATCAAAATGTTGATAAAATGGGCTGTGTTTACATACCCACAGCACCTGAATTTGAGATGAGAGATCAAAATAAGTGGAAGTAGAATTCACTGAGAATTATTTTTGGAAGTAATAAGAGTATTCAAAAAACAACACTTAACCCGTTTTGGGCTGGATAAACAATGATACCCATCAATAGCTTAAAATTCATGTTCTACCGGGATTTCTCTGAAAACATCTTGTAGATTTTAAAGAAAAAATGGTGTGACATTACAAGTTGCATGAATGAATATTCCTGTTAGCACTTGTTAACCCTCTACAAGCTGCCAGACATCAATATTTTGGATGCATTTGAGACAAAATAGACCATTTTCAAATAGCCACAGCTCTACGTGGGTATGTGTCAAACAAACATAACTCCTTCTGTCGGTCATTAACTTGTTGGACGATGATACTGATATTAACCCACTCCACCGTTAATGATGGTTTTTACTTGAACAATTTTTTTATGAAACTGAGTCGTTTGAGACTACTATACTCACCTTTCTCATAACATCAATGAAGGAACTTCAGTGAGACAGTTAAAAACAATTCATCAGTCACTGTGGGGTCATGAAAAATCATGGAATCTCATCGGGAAAAGCCATGATTCTCCAGAATCATAAAGTCTAGTCAGGCTTTTCCCCCTGGAAAAGACTATTGTTTTTCTACGGATTTTTATTTATTTTTTTTTTTTTTATTTTTTTTTTCCCCCACACATTTTGTCTGTACGATTCAGAAACCATTTTCGAACCGATTTTCACGAAATTTTGCACACGCATAGAGAGGCACAAAATCTAAAAATGTACCCAAGCGGAATTTTCGATTTCGCCCTTATTTCGTCAGAATTGGCAAAAAACTGCCAAAATTGGGGTTTATTGACACTTTCTCGAAACATGTCTTGTAGATTTTTCTTATACATTCGTCATTGCTAGTCCTGTCTGTGACACACCCTTTGGTACACACGACATATCAGGCGATGCATATGGTAACCCTCCACAGGCTGCCAAACATCGAAATTTTGATGAAATAGCCGGTTTCAGGCCCCCACCTCACCCAAACAATACATGAGAGATAAACATACCTTCCTTTATTGGGAGTGGAATTCACCGAGGATCATTTTTGTCAGTAATAAGGGTGTTCAAAAAACCAAGCGTTAACCCGCTTTGGGCTGGTTAAACAGCAATACCCCCATAAAGCTCAAAAATTTGTGTTTTCCGTGGATTTCTCTAAACGAGTCTTGTAGATTTTCAAGAAAAATTGTCACTCCCAGGCCTTGGTGTGACAATAGAAGTTGTATAAACAAAATACTGCGGTGAGCATTTGTTAACCCTCCACGGGCTGCTAAAAGTCAAAATTGTGATAAAATGGGCTGTGTTTGGACGCCAACAGCACCCAATGGGTACGCCACAAAGAAACGTGCCTTCTTTTATCGAGCCCACAATCTATACGCAAACATTTTTGTAAGTAGTAAGGGTATTCAAAAGTCGAAGTCTTAACCCGTTTTGGACAGGCTAAAGATAGAGATCCCTTAAAATCTTAAAATTCCCATTTTCCGTGGATTTCTCTAAAAATATTCTGTAGGTTTTCAAGAAAAATTGACTACTCGCAGGTCTTTGTGTGATATTACAAGCTGCATGGACAAAATATTCCGGTGAGCGTTTATTAACCCTCTAGAGGCTGCCAAGCATCGTAATTTTGTTGAAATGGGCTGTTTTCGGACACGCACAGCACCCAACGTGTACCTGAGAAATAAACATAATCTCCTTTGTTGGAAGTGGAATTCACCGAAGACCATTTTTGTAAGTAATAAGGGTATTCAAAAAACCAAGCGTTAACCCATTTTGTGGTTGTTAATAGTGATACCCATCAAAGGCTTAAAAATGTATGTTTTGCCTGGATTTCTTTACAAACATCTGGTAGAGTTTTCAAGAGAAAATGGCCACTGATAGGTCTTGGTGTCACATTACCAGTTGATGGGATAAATTATTCCGGGAAGCATTTGTTAACCCTCCTTGGGCTGCTAAATGTGAACATTTTGAAAAAATAGTCTGTTTTTGGACACAAACAACATCAAATGGGAATGGAACAGAGATGCATAACTTTTTTTACTGGACGCAAAACTGACAGGGAAATATTTTTGTAAGTAGTAAGTGTATTCAAAAATCGAGGTCTTAATTTTTGGGGTTTTTTTTTAGTTTTGGGTATTTTTTTTTTTTTTCACACATTTTGTCCGTACGATTCAGAAGCCATTTTCGAACCGATTTTAACGAAATTTTGCACACGCATAGAGGGGCACAAAATCTAAAAATGTACCGAAGCGGAATTTTCGATTTAACCCTTATTTTGTCAGAATTGGCAAAAAACTGCTAAAATTGGGGTTTATTGGCACTTTCTCGAAACAGATCTTGTAGATCTTTTTTATACATTCGTCATTGCTAGACCTGTCTGTGACACACCCTTTGATACACACGACATATCAGGCGATGCATATGGTAACCCTCCACAGGCTGCCAAACATCAAAATTTTGATGAAATAGGCCGGTTTCAGGTCCCCACTGCACCCAAATGATGCACGAGAGATAAACATAACTTCCTTTATTGGGAGTGGAATTCACAGAGGATCATTTTTGTCAGTAATAAGGGTGTTCAGAAAACCAAGCGTTAACCCATTTTGAGCTGCTTAAACAGCAATACCCCCATAAACCTAAAAAATTTGTGTTTTCCATGGATTTCTCTAAACGAGTCCTGTAGATTTTCAAGAAAAATTTGTCACTCCCAGGCCTTGGTGTGACAATAGAAGTTGCGTCTACAAAATACTGCGGTGAGCATTTGTTAACCCTCCACGGGCTGCTAAAAGTCAAAATTGTGATAAAAGGGGCTGTTTTTGGATGCCAACAGCACCCAATGGGTACACCACAAAGAAAAGTGCCTTCTTTTATCGAGCGCACAATCTATTTGGAAACATTTTTGTAAGTAGTAAGGGTATTCAAAAGTCGAAGTCTTAACCCATTTTAGGCAGGCTAAAGAGAGAGACCCCTTAAAATCTTAAAATTCCCATTTTCTGTGGATTTCTCTAAATACATCCTGTAGATTCTCAAGAAAAATTGACTACTAGCAGGTCTTTGTGTGACATTATAAGTTGCATGGACAAAATATTCCGGTGAGCGTTTATTAACCCTCTACAGACTGCCAAGCATCGTAATTTTGTTGAAATGGGCGGTTTTCAGACACGCACAGCACCCAACGTGTACCTGAGAAATACACATAATCTCATTTGTTGGAAGTGGAATTCACCGAGGACCATTTTTGTAAATAATAAGGGTATACAAAAAACCAAGTGTTAACCCCTTTTGTGGTTGTTAATAGTGATACCCATCAAAGGCTTAAAAATTTATGTTTTCCCTGGATTTCTTTACAAACATCTGGTAGCGTTTTCAAGAGAAAATGGCCATTGATAGGTCATGGTGTCACATTACCAGTTGATTGGATAAATTATTCCGGTAAGCATTTGTTAACCCTCCATGGGCTGTTAAATGTCAAAATTTTGAAAAAAATAGTCTGTTTTTGAACATCAAAAGGAAATGCAACAGAGAAACGTAACTCCTTTTACCGGACGCAAAACTGACAGGGGAACATTTTTGTAAGTAGTAAATGTATTCAAAAATCAAGGTCTTAACCCATTTTTGACTGGTTAAGGAGATATACCCCTTAAAAGCTTAAAATTCCAGTTTTCTGTGGATTGCTAAAAAAAAAAAATTCAAGAACAATTGACCATTCGCAGGTCTTCGAGTGACATTACAAGCATGAACAAAATGTTTCGGTAAACATTTGTTAACCCTCCAGAGTCTGCCAAGCAAAGACATTTGGAGAAAATGGGCTGTTCTTGGGCAACCATAATACCAAATGTGTACCTACGAGATAAACATACCCCCCTTCATTGGAAGTGGAATTCACCGTCGATCATTTTTGTAAGTAATGAAGGTATTCACAAAACCAAGCATTAACCCTTTAGAGCTGGCTACAGAGAAATACCCCTCAAAAGGTTAAAAATTTGTGTTATCTGAGGATTTCTTTAAAAAACATCCCGTAGATTTTCAAGAAAAAATGGCCATTCTCAGATCTTAGTGTGACATTACCAGTTGCATGTACAAAATATTCCTGTAAGCATTTGTTAACCCTATGCAGGTTCTCAAACATCAAAATGTTGATAAAATGGGCTGTGTTTGCATACCCACAGCACCCAAGGAGGAGAGATCAAAATAAGTGGAAGTAGAATTCACTGCGAATTTTTTTTGGAAGTAATAAGAGTATTCAAAAAACAACACTTAACCCGTTTTGGGCTGGATAAACAATGATACCCATCAAAAGCTTAAAATTCATGTTCTCCCTGGATTTCTCTGAAAACATCTTGTAGATTTTAAAGAAAAAAATGGCCATTCACAGTTCTTGGTGTGACATTACAAGTTGCATGAATAAATATTCCTGTTAGCACTTGTTAACCCTCAACAAGCTGCCAGACATCAATATTTGGGATTCATTTGAGATAAAATGAACCATTTTTAAATTGACTCAGCACTCAGTGGGTATGTGTCAAACAAACATAACTCCTTTTGTCGGTCATTGACTTGTTGGACGACGATATTGACATTAAACCACTCCACCGTTAATGATGGTTTTTACTTAAACAATTTTTTTTTATCAAACTCTGTCATTTGAGATTACTATCTTCACCTTTCTCATAACATCAATGAAGGGACTTCAGTGAGACAGTTAAAAACAATTCATCAGACACTGTGGGTCGTGAAAAATCATGGAATCTCATCGGGAAAAGCCATGATTCTCCAGAATTATAAAGTCTAGTTATTTTTTTTTTTTTTTTTTTTTTTTGGGGGTATTTTTTTTTTTTCCTCACATTTTGTCCGCATGATTCCGAAGCCATTTTCGAACCGATTTTCACAAAATTTTGCACACTCATAGAGGGGCACAAAATCTAAAAATGTACCCAAGCAGAATTTTTGATTTAACCCGTATTTCGTCAGAATTGGCAAAAAACTATCAAAATTGGGGTTTATCGGCACTTTCTCGAAACACGTCTTGTAGATTTTTTTTAAACATTCATCATTTCTAGACCTGCCTGTAACACGACCTTTGATACACACGACATATTCGGCGATGCATATGGTAACCCTCCACAGGCTGCCAAACATCGAAATTTTGATGAAATGGGTCGGTTTCAGGACCCCACTGCACCCAAACAATACATGAGAGATAAACATAACTTCCTTTATTGGAAGTGGAATTCACCGAGGATCATTTTTGTTCGTAATAAGGGTGTTTATAAAACCAATCATTAACCCATTTTGGACTGGTTAAACGGCAATACCCCCATAAAGCTAAAAAATTCATGTTTTCCGTGGATTTCTCTAAACGAGTCTTGTAGATTTTCAAGAAAAATTTGTCACTCCCAGGTCTTGGTTTGACAATAGAAGTTGCATGGACAAAATACTAAGGGGAGCATTTGTTAACCCTCCATGGGCTGCTGAAAGTCAAAAATGGGCTGTTTTTGGAAGTCAACGGCACCCAATGGGTACGCCATAAAGAAAAGTGTCTTCTTTTATCGAGCCCACACTCTATACGGAAACATTTTTGTAAGTAGTAAGGATATTCAAAAGTCGAAGTCTTAACCCTTTTTGGGCAGGCTAAAGAGAGAGACCCCTTAAAACCTTAAAATTCAAATTTTCTGTGGATTTCTCTAAAAACATCTTGTAGGTTTTCAAGAAAAATTGACTACTTGCAGGTCTTTGTGTGACATTACAAGTGGCATGGACAAAATATTCCCGTGAGCGTTTATTAACCCTCCACAGGCTGCCAGGCTTTGTAATTTTGTTGAAATGGGCTGTTTTAGGACGCACACAGCACCCAATGTGTACCTGAGAAATAAACCTAATCTCCTTTGTTGGAAGTGGAATTCACCGAGGACCATTTTTGTAAGTAATAAGGGTATTCAAAAAACCAAGTGTTAACCCGTTTTGGGGTGGTTTAAGAGTGATTCCCCCAAATGCTTAAACATTCATGTTTTACGTGGATTTCTCTAAAATTGTCAAGTAGATTTTCAAGAAAAAACTGGTCCGTCGCAGATCTTGGTGTAACATTATAAACTGCAAGGACAAAATATTCTGATAAGCATTTGTTAACCCTCCACAGACTGTCAAATATCAACACTTTGATAAAATAGGCTGTTTTCAGCCCCCCACGGCACCCAACCTATAGCTGGGAAATAAACATAACTAACTCTCTTGGAAGTGGAAATCACCGAGGATAATTTTTGTAAGTAATAAGGGTATTCAAAAAACCAAGCCTTAACCCATTTTGGGCTGGTTAAACAGCGATACCCATCAAAGGCTTAAAAATTCAAGTTTTCCCTGGATTTCTTTAAAAACATCTTGTAGATTTCAAGAAAAAATGGTCATTCATAGGCCTTAGTGTGCCATTACAAGTTGCATGGACACAATATTCCAGTCAGAATTTGTTAGCTCTCCACCAGCTGCTGAACATCAAAAGTTTGATAAAATGGGCTGTTTTGAGACACCAACAGCACCCAATGGGTATGTAAAGGCAAAACAAAACTTCTATTACTGCACGTAGAATTCACAGAGGATCAGTTTTGTATGTAGTAAGGGTATTTAAAAGAATGAAGCTTAACCCATTTTGGACTGGATAAGGAGAGATGCCCCTTAGAAGCATAAAATTTACATTTTCCGTGGAGTTCGCCAACTGCTTGTTGGCGATTTTCAAGAACAGTTGGACATTGGGAGCTCTTGGTTGGTATTACAAGTTGCAATGGATAGAATATTCCGCTAATCATTTGCTAACCCCTCTACAGACTGCTAAACATCATAATTTTGATAAAATTGGCTGTTATCGGGCTCCAAATGCGTATGTAATAGATAAACATATCCTCTTTTATCAGAATCAGAATTCACGAGGGATAATGTTTGATAGTATTAAGGGTATTCAAAAAACCAAGCCTTAACCTGTTTTTTCCTGATTAAAGACAGACAGCCCATGCCATGTATGCCGCCTACATTACGTGTAAAATCGACACCCCCACTAAATCTACTGTGAGGTGGGGTGTCAGACCAGACCACCTGACCTCATTAGATAACACTCCTTCGCCGTATTTAGCAGCATGGATTTCCCCAAGAAGCAAAGATAAAAATACGTCATCGGAAAATAATGCCAATTGTTTTATTTAGTGTGTATTTTGTCCGTATACAAAATTTCTCACCCACATATATCTAAAAATAATTCAATGATACGATTGGACATATTTCTCTCATAAAACATGCATAAAACGTGAAAAAAGACTTGATTTGTTGCATTTTAGGATTGCACATGTATATTTTTAAAAGATTCTCTGTCTGTTTTTTACCTTCGGCGTCAGGCTTTGATCTCGTTTGGGACGATCAGCAATTAACACCTTTTCGACAAGAGCCATCGAAATTTAAAATAAAAAAATAATCAAATTTCACTAAAACCTTTTGCAGAATCGAGTTTTTCAGAAAACTCTGTCGCGATTGCGTGTGTCATTTTCAAAATTCCGATCAGAAATAATGAAATTATAAATATGTAGTTAGCAATAACAAAATTGAAGGCATGTCGGCCAAACTTGCATGACGTCAGAACTCGATTCGGGTGAAATACTGCGGTGATGCACTGAAAGGTTGAGAGTAAGGAACGCTGATATCGAAGTAGGCTTTAAACTGTCCATGGAATGGTCCTAAAATCAAGTTCATGTTTGCAGCATTACTGCAAATAGGTTTCCCGTATTTCTTGTTAAAATGTTTTGAACCGCCTCACTTCATTTTCCACACTGCACTGCATGATATTATTTATTTATTGGTGTTTAAGGTTGGAAAGTAGTAAGGGTATTTAAGAGAATGAAACTTAACCCATTTTGGACTGGATAAGGAGAGATGCCCCTTAAACACTTAAAATTTACATTTTCCGTGGATTTCGCTAACTGCTTGTTGGGGATTTTCAAGAACAATTGGACATTGGCAGGTCTTACAAATTGCATAGATAGAATATTCCGCTAATCGTTTGTTAATCCCTCTACAGGCTGCTAAACGTCAAAATAGTAATAAAATCAGCTGTTTTTGGACAGCAAATGGGTATGTAATAGATAAACATGACCTCTTTTATCAGACTCAGAATTCCTGAGGGATAATGTATGATAGTATTAAGGGTATTCAAGGGAGCGTGGTGGCTCAGTGGTAGGCTGTTGTACTTCTATGCTAGAGGTCCCGAGTTCGATCCCCGTCCGGGACGACTCACGTTGTGTCCTTGGGCAAGGCACTTTGGCCCGGTTGCCAACATGGGGGAATGATGTCACCGTGTACTAAGGCATACTGTACATCGATGGTACACATGTCTTCAACCTCTGTAACCCTGCTTGAGCGGAGCTTGAACAGAGTTAGAATGTTGAGGAGCTGACAGTTGCTCGTCGATGCTTGGTGGTACTCTCCGGGTACTCCGGCTTCCTCCACCTGTAAAACTGTCATGGTCATGATTAGCCATTGTGCAGAAGTATGTGACCTTAAACACCAATAAATAAATAAATAAATAAGGGTATTCAAAAAACCAAGCCTTAACCCTGTTTTGTCGGATTAAAGACAGGCAGCCCATGCCGTGTACACTGCCTACATTACTTGTAAAATTGACACTCCCACTAAATCTTCTGCGAGGTGGGGTTTCGGACCCGACCACCTGATGGTTCTGACCTCATCAAATAACACTCCTTCGTTGTATTTAGCAGCATGGATTTCCCCAAGAAGCAAAGACAAAAATACGTCTGCGGAAAATAATGGCAAATATTTTATTTAGCCTGTATTTTGTCCGCATAGAAAATTTCTCACCCACATATACATAAAAATGATTCAATGATACAATTCGACATATTTCTCTCATAAAACGTGAAAAAACACTTGATTTATTGCATTTTAGGATTGCGCATGTGTATTCTTAGTAGATTCTCTGTCTGTTATTAATCTACGGTGTGTCTGTGATCTCGTTTGGGACGATCAGTGATTAGCACCTTTTCGATAAGAGCCATCGAAATTGAAAATAAAAAAAATAATCAAATTTCACTAAAACCTTTTGCAGAATCGTGTTTTTCAGAAAACGCTTTCGCGATTGCGTGTGTCGTTTTCAAAATTCGGATCAGTAAGCACGAAATTATAAATATGTTGTTGTCAATAACAAAATTGAAAGCATGTTGGTCAAACTTGCATGACGTCAGAACTCGACTCAGGTGAAATACTGCGGTGATGTAGTGAAAGGACGAGAGTAAGAAACGCTGATATCGCAGTAGACTTTAAACTGTCCATGGAATGGTCCTGAAATCAAGTTTATATTTGCAGTTTTACTGCAAATAGGTTTCCCGTTGTTTCTTGTTGAAATGTTGTTTCCGTCAAGGCCAAGTACCATAGAAAATTTGGAATACTGGGCAGTGGGATAGGACATCTGCCCCATGAACAACTGCCTCCTATTAAAATTAATTAGCGGGGGACACCTGCCCCCTGCTGTTCTTTTTTACCTAGGACACATGCCCCCCACCCCCTACTATTAGATTAGATTAAACATATTTTATTTGCCATTTGACAATGCAAATCAGGATTGGAGGATAAGTGCTTACCATTTAGAAGCCCCTCCGTTCCTGTACAATGACTAACAATTAACAATATGGCAGAACGTATTCCATAAATAACAGAATCTAGCAAAACCTAAATATTATAAACATTATAGACAAACACAAATTAAACTGAGAGAGAGAGAGAGAGAGAGAGAGAGAGAGTGAAGAGATCCAAAAAATAAATAGAATATAAAGAAAAAAAGAAAACATGAAATACAACATTAAATCCAGTGATGATGCCCGCCACCCACCCATTTGCATTCTGTAGTAACTTGGCCATAATGTGAGTCTAAATTAACATCTTGATTACTGCCGCTAAGCATAGGTTTTCACTTCTGGGGATGTTCACACAACTGTTTTTTTACCAAGTACACCTGCCCCCTTTTGCTAACGGGCCCCTCCCCATTGACTTTTCTATCTTTAGAAGCACCCGGGTCGACGGGGAGAGGGCGTGGTTGGGAGCATGGCTAGATTTTGCTATAAAATGGGGTTGAAGGAAGGTACCCTCAAATCTGGGTCGAAAGTGGCGAAAATGACAAAAGGCTACTTCAACATATGGTAACGGTATAAACTACAGGCGATCTGGGCGATGTACAGACGAAAAATCATACCTTGGAGCCGGTTAGGCAATTTGGCACAAAAAACTCCGACTTTATGCTCAATCGCTGCTCTACAGTAGTCTACAGCAGTGCCCAAGTCCATTCCAAACTGATAGAGTCGGGACGAATAGTACTCTCACTTTCCATGCGATGCATGGTGTGCTCCACGCAGTCTCGACACTCACAACAGATGCCAAAATGTCGGCCAGGGTGCGTAGAACAAGTTCTGAAAATTTTAATGTTTAATTGGCAAATTTTTGTTAATCGTTTCCCGCCCAAAAACCTACTCACCGCCGATTTCTTTTCACTTCAACTTCTGACGATTATCTAAGGTTTAAAGATAATGTCAGGGTACCCCTCCCCCTGCCGCTCCAGCCACTCCTCCCCCACCCCCCTACCCCCACCCCACACACACACCCCGCACTTCCCCACCTTGGCGGCATTCTGGGTCGAAAGTCTCGAAAATAACAAGAGGCTACATTAATGTATGGCAACGGTATAAACTAGAAGTAGTAAGGATGATATTGAGACAAACGATCATACCTTGGAGCCGGTTAGGCAATGTGGCACCGACACCTGGGACGTTATGCTCAATCGCAACTCTACAGTCGTCTACAACACTGCCCATGTCCATTCTAAACTGATAGAGTCGGGACAAATAGTACTCTCACATTCCAAGCGATGCGTGGTGTTTTCCATGCGGTCCGGACACTCCAAACAGATCCCAAAATGTAGACCAGGGTTCGTAGAACAAGTTCTGAAAAGTTCAAGTCGCTGCCTCCAGCGGTCTGAACACCGTTCGTGTATGTCAGAAGTGCTATTTTGATGTCCAATATGCAAATCTTCGTCAATCATTTCCAATTTCTCTTGACTTTAAACTTCTGACGATTCTCGTAGGTTTAAAGGTTGTGTTGGGATCCCTGGGTGGCTGTCTTAAAGAAGCAACTTCCATTTACAGTCAACTGTCCACCAGTCACACACAATTGTAACATTTAAGTGGACTTACTCCAGCGAGGGTGCACTGAAGGATTCTGCGCCCATTCCCGACGTCTTTTTTTGAACTGGCTTGAAAAGGAAGGACCAAATTCAAACAATTACCTCCCCTCTCCAAAACGCCATATTTCAGCCAATTCTAGGCAGATAAAAAGGGAAATTTTCACTCCTTGTTCATGAATAGTTGCGGCATCACTTTACATGAAGAGCGACATGAATTTCGCATTTCGTCACGTCGAATTCGAAAAGAGCGTATGCGCAGGGATTTCTCTGAAAACATCTTGGAAGATTTTAAAGAAAAAAAATGGACATTTGAAGTTCTTAGTGTGACATTACAAGCTGCATGGAAAAATATTCCTGTTAGCACTTGTTAACCCTCTACAAACTGCCAGACATCAATATTTTGGATACATTTGAGATAAAATGGACCATTTTCAAATAGACACAGCACTCAGTGGGTATGTGTCAAACAAACATAACTCCTTTTGTGGGTCATTAACTTGTCGGACCGCGATATTGATATTAACCCACTCCACCGTTAATGATGGTTTTTACCTAAACAATTTTTTATCAAACTGTGTCATTTGAGACTACTATACTCACCTTTCTCATAACATTAATGAAGGAACTTCAGTGAGACAGTTAAAAACAATTCATCAGACACTGTGGAGTCATGAAAAATCATGGAATCTCATCGGGAAAAGCCATCATTATCCAGAATCATAAAGTCTATTTTTTTTTTTTTTTTGGGGGGGGGGGGGGGGGGGGGGGTTGGGGGGTTGGGGTTGGGGGGGGGTCCACACATTTTGTCCATACGATTCAGAAGCCATTTTCGAACCGATTTTCACAAAATTTTGCACACGCATAGAGGGGGCACAAAATCTAAAAATGTACTGAAGCGGAATTTTCGATTTAACCCTTGTTTCATCAGAATTGGCAAAAAAACTGCCAAAATTGGGGTTTATCGGCACTTTCTCGAAACACGGCTAGTAGATTTTTTTTATACATTCATCATTGCTAGACCTGTCTGTGACACGCCCTTTGATACATACGACATATCAAGTGATGCATATGGTAACCCTCCACAGGCTGCCAAACATCGAAATTTTGATGAAATAGGCCGGTTTCAGGCCCCCACTGTACCCAAACAATACACGAGAGATAAACATAACTTCCTTTATTGGGAGTGGAATTCACTGTGGATCATTTTTGTCAGTAATAAGGGTGTTCAAAAAACCAAGCATTAACCCGTTTTGGGCTGGTTAAACAGCTATACCCCCATAAAGCTCAAAAATTCGTATTTTCCGTGGATTTCTCTAAATGAGTCTTGTAGATTTTCAAGAAAAATTTGTCACTCCCAGGCCTTGGTGTGACAATAGAAGTTGCATGGACAAAATACTGCGGCGAGCATTTGTTAACCCTCCACGCACTGATAAAAGTAAAAATTAAGATAAAATGGGCTGTTTTTGGACGCCAACGGCACCCACTTGGTGTACCACCGAGAAAGGTTCCTTCTTTTATCGGACGCAAAATGGATGGGGAAACATTTTTGATAGTGGTAAGGGTATTCAAAAGTCGAAGTCTTAACCCATTTTGGACTGCTTAAAGAGAGATACCTCTTAAAAGCTTAAAATTCCCATTTTCTGTGGATTTCTCTAAAAGCAACTTGTAGGTTTTCAGGAAAAATTGACTATTCGCAGGTCTTTGTGTGACATTACAAGTTGCATGGACAAAATATTCCGGTGAGCATTTATTAACCCTCTACAGGCTGCTAAGCATTGTAATTTTGTTGAAATAGGCTGTTTTCAGAGCGCACAGCACCCAATGCATACCCGAGAGATCAACATCATCTACTTTGTTGGAAGTGGAATTCACCGAGGACCAAATTTGTTGGTAATAAGGGTATTCAGAAAACCAAGCATTAACCCCTTTTGGGATGGTTAATAGCAATACCAATCAAAAGCTTAAAAAATCATGTTTTCCCTGAATTTCTTTACAAACGTCTCGTAGGGTTTCAAGAGAAAATGGCTGTTGATAGGTCTTAGAGTCACATTACCAGTTGCATGGATAAAATATTCAGATAAGCATTTGTTAACTCTTCATGGGCTGCTAAATGTCAAAATTTTGAAAAAAATAGTCTGTTTTTGGACACCAACAACATCAAATGGGAATGCTGCAGAGAAACATAACTTCTTTTACCGGACGCAAAACTGATAGGGAAAATTTTTAGTAAGTAGTAAGGGTATTCAAAAATTGAGGTCTTAACCCATTTTCGCCCGATTAAGGTGATGTACCCCTTAAAAGCTTAAAATTCCCATTTTCTGTGGATTTCTCAAAAAAATCTAGTAAGTATTCAAGAGAAATTGACCATTTGCAGGTCTTGGAGTGACATTACAAGTTGCATGAACAAAAGATTCCGGTAAGCGTTTGTTAACCCTCCAGAGGCTGCAAATTTTGAGAAAATGGGCTGTACTTGGCCACCCATTACACCCAATATGTACCTGCGAGATAAACATAACCACCTTCATTGGAAGTGGGATTCACCGAGGATCATTTTTGTAAGTAATGAAGGTATTCATAAAACCAAGCATTAACCCGTTTAGAGCTGGTTACTGGGTGATACCCTTCAAAAGGTTAAAAATTCATGTTATCCGAGGATTTCTCTAAAAACATCACATAGATTTTCAAGAAAAATTGACCATTCTCAGATCTTAGTGTGAATTACAAGTTGCATGTACAAAATATTCCAGTAAGCATTTGTTAACCCTAAGCTGGTTCTCAAACATCAAAATGTTGAAAAAGTGGGCTGTGTTTGCACACCCGCATCACCCAAAGTTAAGAGGAGAATTTGAGACGAGAGATCAAAATAAGTGGAAGTAGAATTCACTGAGAATTATTTTTATAAGTAATAAGCATATTAAAAAAACAACCCTTAACCCGTTTTGGGCTGGATAAACAATTATACCCATCGACAGCTTAAAATTCATGTTCCCCCTGGATTTCTCTGAAAACATCTCGTAGATTTTTAAGTAAAATGGCCATTCACAGTTTTTGGTGTGAAATTACAAGTTGCATGAATAAATTTTCCTGTTAGCACTTGTTAACACTTAAAAGCTGGCAGACATCAATAGTTTGGATACAACTGAGATAAAACGGACCATTTTCAAATAGATACAGCATTCAGTGGGTATGTGTCAAACAAACATAACTCCTTTTGTTGGTCATTAACTTGTTGGATGACGATATTGATATTAACCGTCTCCACCGTTAATGATGGTTTTTACCTAAACAATTTTTTTTATCAAACTGAGTCATTTGAGACTTCTATACTCACCTTTTTCATGACATCAATGAAAGAACTTCAGTGAGACAGTCAAAAGCAATTCATCATACACTGTGGGGTCATGACAAATCATGGAATCTCATCGGGAAAAGCCATGATTCTCCAGAATCATAAAGTCTAGTTTTTTGGTTTTTTTTTTTTTTTCCACACATTTTGTCCGCACGATTCAGAAGCCAGTTTCGAACCGATTTTCACAAAATTTTGCACACGCATAGAGGGGCACAAAATCTAAAAATGTACCGAAGCGGAATTTTCGATTTAACCATTATTTCGTCAGAATTGGCAAAAAACTGTCAAAATTTGGGTTTATCGGCACTTTCTCGAAACACGTCTTGTAGATTTTTTTTAAACATTTATCATTGCTAGACCTGTCTGTGACACGAGCTTTGATACACACGACATATCAGGCGATGCATATGGTAACCCTCCACAGGCTGCCAAACATCGAAATTTTGATGAAATGGGCTGGTTTCAGGCCCCAACAGCATCCAAACTATACAGGAGAGATAAACATAACTTCCTTTATTGGAAGTGGAATTCACCGTAGATCATTTTTGTAAGTAATAAGGGTGTTCAGAAAACCAAGCGTTAACCCGTTTTGGGCTGATTAAACAGCAATACCCCCATAAAGCTAAAAATTCCGTGGATTTCTCTAAACGAGTCTTGTAGATTTTCAAGAAAAAATTGTCACTCCCAGGCCTTGATGTGACAATAGAAGTTGCATGGACAAAATACTGCGGTAAGCATTTGTTAACACTCCATGGGCTGCTAAAACTCAAAATTGTGATAAAACGGGCTGTTTTTGGATGCCAACAGCACCCAAAGGGTACGCCACAAAGAAAAGTTCCTTCATTTATCGAGCGCACAATCTATACGGAAACATTTTTGTAAGTAGTAAGTGTATTCAAAAGTCGAAGTCTTAACCCATTTTGGGCAGGCTAAAGAGGGAGACCCCTTAGAATCTTAAAATTCCCATTTTCTGGGGATTTCTCTAAAAACATCCTGTAGGTTTTCAAGAAAAATTGACTACTCGCAGGTCTTAGTGTGACATTACAAGTTGCATGGACAAAATATTCCGGTGAGCATTTATTAACCCTCTGCAGGCTGCCAAGCATTGTAGTTTTGTTGAAATGGGCTGTTTTCGGACACGCACATCACCCAACGTGTACCTGAGAAATAAACATATTCTCCTTTGTTGGAAGTGGAATTCACCAAGGACCATTTTTGTAAGTAATAAGGGTATTCAAAAAACCAAGCGTTAACCCCTTTTGTTGTTATTAATAGTGATACCCATCAACAGCTTAACAATTTATGTTTTCCCTGGATTTCTTTACAAACATCTGGTAGGGTTTTCAAGAAAAAATGGCCATTGATAGGTCTTGGTGTCACATTACCAGTTGATTGGATAAATTATTCCGGTAAGCATTTGTTAACTCCCCATGGGCTGCTAAATGTCAAAATTTTGAAAAAGTAGTTTGTTTTTGGACACCCACAACATCAAATGGGAATGCAACAGAGAAGCATAACTTCTTTTACCGGACGCAAAACGGACAGGGAAACATTTTTGTAAGTAGTAAGTGTATTCAAAAATCGAGGTCTTAACCCATTTTTGACTAGTTAAGGAGATATACCCCTTAAAGCTTAAAATTCCAGTTTTCTGTTGATTTCTCAAAAAAAAAATTTTCAAGCAAAATTGACCATTCACAGGTCTTGGAGTGACATTATAAGATGCATGGACAAAATATTTCGGTAAGCATTTGTTAACCCTCCTGAGGCTTCCAAGCATAGACATTTGGAGAAAATGGGCTGTTCTTGGTCAACTATAACACCAAATGTGTACCTGCGAGATAAACATAACCTCCTTCATTGGAAGTGGAATTCACAAACGATCATTTTTGTAATAATGAAGGTATTCACAAAACCTAGCATTAACCCGTTTAGGGCTGGTTACAGAGCGATAACCCTCAAAAGGTTAAAAATTCATGTTAACCGAGGATTTCTCTAAAAACATCTCGTAGATTTTCAAGAAAAAATGGCCATTCTCAGATCTTAGTGTGACATTACAAGTTGCATATACAAAATATTTCTGTAAGCTTTTGTTAACCCTATGCAGGTTCTCAAATATCAAAATGTTGATAAAATGGGCTGTGTTTGCGTACCCACAGCACCCGAAGTTGAGGGGAGAGATCAAAATAAGTGGAAGTAGAAGTCACTGAGAATTATTTTTGGAAGTAATAAGAGTATTCAAAAAACAACACTTAACCCGTTTTGGGCTGGATAAACAATGATACCTATGAAAAGCTTAAAATTCATGTTCTCCCTGGATTTCTCTGAAAACATCTAGTAGATTTTAAAGAAAAAATGGCCATTCGCAGTTCTTGGTGTGACAATACAAGTTGCATGAATAAATATTCTTGTTAGCACTTGTTAACCCTCTACAAGCTGCCAGACATCAATAGTTTGGATACAGTTGAGATAAAATGGACCATTTTCAAATAGATGCAGCACTCAGTGGGTATGTGTCAACCAAACATAACTCCTTTTGTCGGTCATTGACTTGTTGGACGACGATATTGGTATTAACCCCCTCCACCGTTAATGATGGTTTTTACCTAAACAGTTTTTTATTCAAACTGAATCATTTGAGACTACTATACTCACCTTTCTCATAACATCAATGAAGGAACTTCAGTGAGACAGTTAAAAATAATTCATCAGACACTGTGGGGTCATGAAGAATCATGGAATCTCATCGGGAAAAGCCATGATTCTCCAGAATCATAAAGTCTAGTTACCCTTTATTTTCTTTGAATTTCAATCTGAATTTCCTATGCTGAAACCAGAGTTCCTAATCAGCCTGTCTAACTGTTGCTCTCTCTATCAGGTGAGAGTCCCCTTTTGTGAATTAAAAAAAATATTTGGAGAACCCTTCCAGTTTTTCAAATGGTTCTGACTGAACTTCATTGAACAATGAAGGCAGTGTAGACGTCATTATATCACCTCCATGAATTACATCCTGTGACGAAAGAACCTTACATTATTGGAACACAACTGCATCTGACCAAATATCAATCAGTGACTCTCTCAATTCATCAAATGATAATGGTGCTGAAGCACAAATATTTCTCATCCGGGCTTTCTGATTATCAATGGTAGTTTCTTTCCTCCCTAACTTCCCATACTTAGGTTTGTTAAAGTGAATGTCACAAACTAGTTTGCATTTGAGAATTGTTCTGTCTGCACCATAATTGTCCCATGAACACTTTGTTTCAGTGCATGATTTATTTGTCCGGCCTGTTTCTAATAATAGTCCATCGTGAAGAGCAATGCCGCAATATGATTGCATGTTGACCCAAACCTGAAGAAGATAGCATATTTACTAACCTTAAATGGCTAAATAAAACAAAAGTGAACTTCTGCTAGTAGTTTATATGTGTGGCCAGTTCTTGTTTATTGAATCATGAATGAAAAATAGTCAACACATACAAAAAATCAATTCAATTAAATATAAAACAATAGAGCAACACAAATACTATGATTGTTCTTTAATGCACAGGTGCTTGGCACAAACTCAGCGTGAACCCGAAATAATTATCATATAATCATTTTTTGAATGAATACTGCCATATCCGCTCATAGATATATAAATATTATATATGTATGGGGGAGGGAGGTTTGGGGGGGAGGCATGGTAGTATTTATTTTAAAAAAAAACGATGCTTTAATGTATACATAAAATTATGAGGTACTTTTCAAATTTTCAAACAGTATGTGTTGACTTTTTCAGTTAGTACTTATTTAATTATTGGAGTTTAATGACACGTTCAACATCTAGAGTCACCTCGTGTCAGACAGTTTACGGGTGAAGAAAGCTGGTTTTCAAATAGTACATAATTATCGCATGGCAGTTGAGAAAAACAATTTCAACAAAAAAATAACTTTGGAACAAGCTTGTCAGAGTGCTAATGAAATTTTCTACGTGTTGGAAACTTTGTAGTTGTAGTTGGAATTTTGCCTACCAAGGCAGGGGGTGAATTTGGAAATCTAGAGGTGGTCACCTCACATCCGAGACCCCTTAGCAATGTTCCTGATGAAAATCTGTCTGAAGGGATGAAGTACTGTTCCAGTTGATTCTGTGGGCTGGGGCCACCAGCCTACTGAGCCAACTTAGATCCCTGCTATGCTTCATAATGCAAAAAACGTTACTCGTTATTTTGGAGACAAGGTTCATGGATGTACATGGCTCATAATTATCAGCACTTCTGAGCTTGTGAGTCATTACTGGGTGTGTTCATCTGCTGGATGAAGGGGGGGTGCAGCTTGATGGGGGTGTGTCAGCAGGTATCTTCTAAGCAATTCTCTTCAAAATAAGCATAAAAATAATAAAGTTTAGAATTTTGTTTGGTTCCAGTCCATATTGGGTCATTTCAGTCCCAAGTTACTCAGTTTTGTTTGCATGTTGATCCATTTTGGCCAGTTTCTGTCCCATCTTAGTCAGTTTCTGCCATATGTGGGTCAGTTTCTGTGCCGCTTCAGTCCAGTGCTTGTTTGTTTGTTTTGGCCTCATGTTGGTCCATTTTGGTCAGTTTCTGTCCCATTTTGGTTGGTTTCGGTCATTCAACACATCACTAATTTAGTCACTTACCCTGCAAAACAGGTGCAGTATGCCGCATTTATTTGACAGGTTCTTTTGATAATAATTATCACCCAAGAGGTGTGTGGTGTATTGCCAATCTTCTGAGATGGTGTGCCGAGGTCCTTCAAATAGCATACTTTGCTGTCAGATGATATCTCATTATGCTATATTTCTTTTAGCCGGGAGGACTGGAAATAGCTGTATGCCTTTCCTTCTTTATATGCAGTCATGGCTGTCTCTGTGATGGTCTGGTTAATACTTCCACTTAATGATAGCAGGAATTTGCAAATATCTCCATGCATCGTTAGGGGCCATGTACACCTACTGTCTTGCTCTCCCTTCCAACCACTCTGCATGCCCAATGATATGTCAGGCTGCCTCACACCTTCATAAAAAAGTAAGTTGTTGTAGGTGCTCGATTTCATTTTAGTCTCTTCATCCTTTGATAACACATTGGGAACATTATTTTCCAAGGCATAAAACACCCTTGATATCAATTTTTTCTTTTTATCAGACACTTTTAAACCCTTTTGCCAACAAAGAACTTTTAAAGCAATCACACTCCACATCAGTTGATCATTATCTTCAGCCATGATCGTTTGTTTACATTAAATGACCTCAACTAGCTATGACACGTGGAAAAGTGTGACCTCGGCTATTGCAAAGTGGTTCCTACCACCACAACCTTTACAAGTCTTACCCCAGGCAGGGTACTGTTCTTTCTGAATGGGTGACTAGTCCCACAAAACGTGCAGTGCTTCTGTGGCTTTGTATTATAAATCTACAAATCGACGCCTGAGTAACTTAATGTTCCATGTCCATTTTTTTCATTTTGAGAAAATGAGGTTCAAAGTTTGGACCCCTTGTTTTTGAAACTGTTAACACCTTTACATGTTCTAAAGGTTGATTTGTCCGTTAAAGTACTCTAGCTATTTGCGAAACACAAAAATACTTGGCTAAACTTGTTTATTTATCTGAAATGGGAGGTTTGATTTTGGAGATAGAATAGTTTAACACAAAGATTGCACCTTCTCTGTTAGAATAGTAGTGGCGATGGATATCGAACAGTCTGGCTGGTTCTTCCCTTTTGTACTTTTACAATAAATTACTCTATGGTTCATAATGATTTGTATGTGTATTAAGTGGTACAATTTCAAGAAGCAATGCTTTACCGTGCTCTAACTAGGAATTTAACCAGTCCAATATTGTATGACAGCGATCAATGGGCTGTGCCAACCAATATTAAGTTCGTTAAATTTCTGTGATTGCATTATGCGGGAAAATGCAGCTTGGAATTTTGATATTTCGCATTATTGTGCAGGAGGTTAATCAACCATCAGTTAAATGCTATAATGAAGGGCACATCTATTCTAGTTGGGAAGGTGAGCGTTCAAGCGTTGGCTGAAAATAGATGAATCACTCACGACAATGCTTGGATAAAAAATGTCAGCGAGGTCAAATCTGTATCATTCAAGTTCTGGGCACAGTCAGCCAAAGCTGACCTTTGTAGGGCCTATTAAAGAAACAAATGTGAGATGACCCCAGGCAAATTTTGGTGTCTAATTAATAACTTATTGTATATATAACAATTCTTCCCGTCCACTTGGACATGGTAATTTGTTCTGTAACTCCATATTCACAATAAATAAAGTAAAGTAATAAATAAATAAACTTTTATTAATGGTTTGATCATAATATAGAGCTGTCTTCAACAATATTGGAAACACGTTGAAACTGTTTTCAGTAATTTTCAATACAACCAGACCTTGAAATTCGCCATGGCAATAGGAAATGCTGTGAGGTAAGAGCTGTGACATTTTGCCATGATTCTTACCCCATCGCATTGCCGATTGACATGGTGAAATTCTAGTAATTTAACACTTAACGTATGGTGTTTTTTTGTTAGATAATTAGAATTATGTAACAGATAAAAAACGAAGAAAAACAATATACCGTATGATATTAACTCGTAAATATAACCGAAGATGCCGCCATATCTTGAAGGACAATTTTAGCTCACTTTGTAGAACACAATTTTTGACAAAAGTCATTTGGTAATACTGTAATCAACATTATTAAACCCACTTTGAATGTGTTTTCAATAGTGCCGATGACAGTGTTTCTAAAGACTCATCATTATGGTTTTCAATGGTAATAACTTAAATGAGGTTGTGTTTGTATAATCCTCTGAGAGTTAAGTATAAAATCAAAAGGCGTATCTGCCCACATGTTAACTAATAAGGATGATGCATTTCTTTAAAACTTTTAAATAAATGGGAACAAAATTGGTGACACTGCATTCCATATTTTTACCAAAACCAAACTTAACAACCCTGCATAACTACACTGTGTAAGTTGCTTTTGCCAGATAATGTTAGAGTGCCGAATCAGCCATGAAAATGAGACAACTTTTAACAAAAAAGGACACTTCTTGCCTGTGTATTAAACAGACTGATGCTCACAATCTTTTGTGGAACATTACCAAGAACTTGTGAACAAAGTAACTATTTTGTTAACCCTTCATTAAGGAATATTGACAGGCATTAGGCGTCTCATATAAAAGATCTACAGTTGCATTTTAATCACTATGTAGGACAATATATAACTAAAATGATTCATTAGCATTTAATATGAAGGTGGCAATATTTACTCTAGGTGAATATCTGCTTCAATTTAAATGTTAATGATTCACTGCAATTAATAATTTGGGGTAAAATAACCGTAAACATTTTATAGGATAGCTCCTGCCTGGTTAAAACAAACTTTTTCTCACATCTTGAAAACGTATTTCAAGAGATCTACTGTATACTGTCAATTTGTCAGTGTTTACATACTTTTAAAGGTTTATGTTTTTTCGGTCTTTTTAGCAAATTTTGTTGGTGTCCACCAATGTCAACTGACCTGATCGGGTTGTAGTATTTCTAATAGAGACTTCTTCGAACGTATCACTGCTAAATGATCTTTTGAATTTGACATGAAAAGGTTCTTGAGATAGGTATCTTATTTGCTTAACTTGCATAAATGGTTTGTTATTAAACTTTAGAGGAATTGCAGCCTTTGAGAAGTTTAAAAAATGTTCTTTTTTTAGCTGCAAAAGTTTGGAAGACTTTGGCCTTATTTTCTGAAATAGACGGATTAAACCCATGGGACTATAAACTTCAGACAGTTTTAACCCCTTTTCAAGGTGACTATGAATGTTGTCACATTCTTGAATTGCTGAGTGGCCTGGAGTACAAAATTTCTGATCAATTATTTCTACCTTGGGATGATCAATAAGATTTTTTTTTAAAGCAAAACAAATGAAGGAGTTCCTGTTTTGAGGCACACATGAGTCTGACCAAAGTGTTATTTTAGTTGTATGTGGAAAGTCTTGTACAACTGCTTCGAGTATTGCAACAAGTGTACTCGCGATCTCATTTGCACCTCTGCCTGCAAAATTCTCACTCCAAATAGCATTATATGCTTTTCTGTTTTTTGAACAATGGCCAGTAAAATTAAATGTGTTTAATTTTCTCTTGTAATAAAAGTTTGAAATGTTGGCCTTGGGTAATGTTATAACCTTTTGTAAATCAAAGCATACAGTTAATTGCTCTTCACATTTGTTAAGTCGATCACTGTCTCTTTCAGTCTTAGTTTCAATTTTGTCTTTTGCATGATGTTCATATTTTTCTTTCAACACTGCGTCAACCCTGTTAAGCCCACTTTGTATTTTAAATTTCTCACAAAGGTCACCCCAATATTAAAGTCATTGTTAAATATTCTATAAACATGATTCTTTTTAGGAACAACATCATCCTCTTTACATTTTTGTAAATACAAGTCATACATTTTAGTTAGATTTAAGTCATTTTCAAGGTATTGTTTTTGTGAATCTTTGCGACAATAATGGGGTGGGAATTCACGGGAAAGAGTTTATGTGTTTCTTTATGTAGTCTGTGGATTCGACAGAAATTCTTTTGGCAGTTTTTCTGCCCCTCTTATCAGATAAGTTACTTGTCTCTGCTTTGTAATAGAACCACTGTATTTTGCATTGACTTATGTTTAGTGTTTTTAGATAATACTCCTTACACACTCTGATCTTGTCTGTGCCTTTGTTAAAAAAATAAGTGTAGGTGAATTTCTTTTTGGAATTTAGAGTTAATGTTCGAGTGCGTGCCTTTTCACGCTTTTCTGTTGTTTGGGAGTAAAATATATTTTTAAATTTACATTTAAACTCCAAAACTGAGAGAAGAAACTATGTCGCTCGGAATCTGATATCAAGTTAGCACAGTTAAATTTACAATTTGTTTTACAATCTTTTGTTGTTGTTACTTTCCGAGAAGGCACAGCTCTACCACTGGCATCTTGGTATTCTTTACCAGACTGTCTTCTTCGTTTTCTTATATTTTGTTTCCATTCTGTAACATTTTGTTTTCTTTTTCGACTTAGTCTTTTCGTTGAGCATTCTATAACACAATCAGAGTCCTCAGGTAAATCAATACTACCAACACTGGATTCCAAATCATCCGTTACACTAGAGGTGTTTCCGCATGTGCTGCTATCATTCTCACCAGTGCTACATGCATAGCTATCATCAACAGTATCTCTACAATCTAGACTACATTTTGCTTCTTTATCGCTGAATGATGTTGAGACTAAGCACAACTCAGAAACTTCATGGTCCAACGCAAAGTCTAAATCGAGCTCTGAACCAGGTACCATACTAGTTGTATTGGCGAAAACGACACCCTTTTCTGGCTCATCTCTACAGTTGGCATTTAAACGGCTCTGGATATCTGCTATCGGAAAGGCTATAACTGGTTCAACTGCTACTTCATTCCCACTATTAGAGTCGTCACTACAATCACTTAGTTCATTAAATAACTTCAAGGCTTTTTCAACATTCATTTTAGAGTATTAACTGAAAAATGGCAAAGTGAGTATTTGTCTTCTACGTGTCATCTAAACAGACTTTTATCAACAGTTCGCTCCAAAGACAAATCAAAATATGATAAGGAATTACCCCAAATATTTAAAATTGCCTCACAATCAACTACACTTAGTTTGATACCGCAAACATCTAATGTAATAATACGTCAATTTTTTTATAGTGTCACATTAAATTGTGTTGAATGATAGGTACAAATGTTCAAGTCTAGGACAAAAGTTAATGGCCAAAAAGTCATCAAACATCAAGGTTTTGCAACCTGATACATTTAAAATTCTCAAATTTGGCATTTCCTTCAAAAAACAGCTCATCGAAATTAAGCTGTCTGATATATCTAACCAATAAAGTTTTTCAGCTGATATGAGGTGTTTCACAAAAACATAATCAATGGTAGGTGTGTCACACAAAATGTCAGCTTTGGGAATTGTAAAAGTTTTGAGTGCACGTGAGTGTTTCAGTACTTTTATAAGGTCTTGCTCTGTAGGTTTTATCAGACAGTCAAACTCAAATGTACTCCACAATGTTGAATGTTCAGTTATGATATTGTATAGGTGTTTACATGTTTGGCAAATAGACTGTAAGAGTTCTTTAAGATCAATATATTTGAATATTGTAACAATTATGTTGTCAGGAAGATTCAAAAGTATCAACGATTCGTTGCTGAAGAGATAGAAGAAAAATGTGCTCAATAATAGCAATTTCAAATAAATGTTATGATCGGGGGGGGGGGGGGGGGGGGGGGGGGGGGAGCATTTCAAACTATCTGTGTGGGGGTGGGTGGGGGTGATGGTCATACAGATGTACCCATACACTGATATGTATAATTATGCCTCATGTATCTTCAACAAATTAGCTCACCAAGTCGAAACAGTGTTTCTGCCTGATGGGAAAATTTGTTACCTATGTAGTAGTTACTTACTGAGCTAGAGGTATTCATGAATTTGAACAATGTTCAGAGCCAGTGTGGATCCTTTCTGCTAATTTATAATAAGATTGCAATGACCGGAACCCAAAAGAGAAATACAAATTTGAACCATTTGGGATCTTCAACACACATCCATCCTCAATCACCACCTCATTCTATGACGTTATTATATTGGTATCAATACTGTTGGCCTAATTTGTTTTTCTGTCTGTCTTTCTCTCTCTCAACCGCTTCTTCTATCTGGCTCAAATACTTCTGGAAAAAACATTGGGGTCAAGACCCTATGCCCCATACGACACCAAGGATCCCACATCCCAGATTATGGTCAACTATTTTGGCTAAATTGTTCTTATTAACGTGATACCTGGTTCATTTCTTCACAAAACACCAATGCTGAATGAACACAGTGTTTTATCTCCCATTAGTGCATTGAAGGTGTACAAAAAAACCCGAAAATAATGAGAAACAAAATGTTCTATCTCTAAATCTTCTTAAACAGGGATAAATTGTTGTTTGAAAATGCCAAACTCAATTATTTAGAGTGCAACAGCTTTCTGTCTGTTATGAACTATTTGGAGAAGAATATATGGTGTAGCTATGTAAATATCTAGTGATAAAATTCCCCAAAATATACCCACCGAAATATACTCACCTATAAAATATTTGCTTTGTTTCTTTACAGTTGGCCATTTTTGTATCACGCGACAAAATGAAAATATTTGATTAGTTACTGGAGATAGAACAGTTTATTTTGCACGTAATTCGCGCAATTGGACATAAAATAAAAAAATACTGGTGTTATCTCCTCCTTTAAGTGTGTTTTAATGTTCAATTTTGTTTTAAAATATAGATTCGAACTATGGGAGTTCAAAACAATCAAAATCTCATTTTTTTTTGCAAAAATGGACTTAGAACACTCTGTTTCTCAGGATGCGAAATGTTTTATTGGAGGAGATTTTTTTTAGAACCTGGTGTTTTTGTTTTCATTGTGCTTACATAATTATCAGATCTGTTTTCTTGAAGAGTTTTTATCTGCAAGGATGTCGCTTCTGAGCTTCAACAGATATCTATACATTATGGTAATGTCAACTTACCATGCTCCAGAAGTCTTTTTCTGATCTATGGACACTTGACGCCAAGAACAATATGGTTACAAATTAGACAGTCATGAATACAGCCACAAAATTCACAAGATTTTCCTAATGTTCTAGGAATAATTATGTAAGCATCAATGTTTTCACATCATGTTGATCCCTGTTGTTGAAAATAAGCCATTCAAATGTTTTGTTGGTTCTACAGACAATATGAGCATAAAATTTACCAATAATAACAGATAAATCATATTTATTTTCATCACCACTAAATTCAAAACCATTATATATTTTAAGAGTGCCCATGCCTATACAGTGGAGAAACATTGCTACTCTGTATACATCAGGACATGTTTCAAGTTTTGCAGTGGTGGCATAGTTTGCCCAGGTCTGTTTCCATTTGTTGATTTTATTATCATCTAAAACAAATGGTTTGGCATTGTGAAGTTTGGTTGCACAGAAGATTTGGTGTTGCCATATTTACACAAGAATTACATGATATTTGAGCATACTTTTCAGATCAGCGAGAACAACAATGTGTTTCATATCAGTACTGAGGGCATTCAATCTCGGTCACCACATGAAATTAGGGAAACTTCACTTCATCTTGTAAATAGCTCTGCCTGACAAGTGTCAGCGGAGTTTTTCTGGTAATGATTCATCTGTCGTCTGTCCATCCATGATCCGTCTGTCATAAACATTTTGTCCAGGTCAAAACTTTCTTAACCACTAAATATTTTTTGACAAAACTGTATAACGGTATGTATTATCAAAAGACAGTGTTATAATATGGTATGTGTTCCTCAGAGTCAAGGACACAGGCCTTGTGTTAAGGTGACAGAAAAACCTGGACATTTCATTGTCACCTTTGTCCAGTCCAAATAACTTGGTATGATTGACAGATCTTATTCATACTTTGTATAATTATTGCTCATGACTCAGAGGTGTGTCATGACTTTGATCCAAGGTCATATCATCAAGGTCAAGGTCACAGACAGCAAAAGTTTGATATTGTTATACAGTCCTTGTCTGGTCTGTATGATTGAATTTAGGTTATGTGTCATATCTTGTTCATCCTTCACACAACTGTTACCCACAACCTAATGTTGTGCCATTACCTTTACTCATTGTCATGTCATCAAGGTCAAGATCACAAGCAGCAACACTTCGATTCTTGAATACCATTCTTGTCCCGGTTGTACAATTTGATGATTTTTGTCTGGTCCATATAACTTGCTATTATTGAAAAATCTTATTCATACTTGGACTAATTATGGCTCATGACTCAAAGGTGTGTCATTGCTTTTAACCAGTGTCATATCCTCAAGGTCAAGGTGACAAACAGAAAAACTTAATTTTTCATTTCATCATAGGTTAATGAATAGTGTCAGAAATCTTTATATTATTCCTTGAGAGCCTGGAAATAATTAATGAGATTTCAATATACTCTCTCTGCCTTATATTTATCCTGTATATATCTGTCCTGAAAGTAGTGGCTCTAAGTGGAGCTATATAGGCTGAGAGGCCTCTTTTTTTTTAAACATAAAAACAAACATCAAGACGGTTCATCTTGTTCGCATCATGCAAACTGCTGGTTTAGAGAAACCTTATACCACCACTGCCACCATGTTTTGATATGTTGTGGTGATGCATACAAAATATTGACATTTATAGAGCAAGATAAATAAACAGACTTCTTGGAGTACCTTAATTTAATACAGAACTTGGAATGGACACGGAATGGTACATGAAAAAGTGTACAGAATTTTTAGGCCCCACAATTCATGAAATCACCATATTTATTTCTTATCAACCTACCTACCATTGTTTACTACAAGCTTGCACTACAGTGGAAGTCCCTAACTCGGAAAATATAATCTCTATTTTGATCTTTCCCAAGCAATTTGGGAAAGAAAAGTGGTACAAAAACACCAAGAAAAAATAAGCCAAAACTGGGTGAGTGCTACCAGCGCAGACCCAGTAGGGGACGCTCTCTTCCAAGTACAACTCCACGACTTCCGTTGCCAGTGCGCATATACGTCGCTAATGACTTTTTTTCGTCCGCCATGTTGACGAAACATTCTTCTCAGCACTAGTATCAGTGATCATCCTGCTCGTTGATTGTGTGTATCCTGCCGCAAGTTGGATCAAAGTATCCTTTTCTTATCAGGAACTGTTTTTGATTATATTCTCCATGCAATTATTTATCCATAATGTATTATATTTTCTTTTCCGAGTTGCGCGCGATTTTCGTGAGCCATGCGGTTTTGGTCTTTAAATTGTCACAATTTCATTTTGTTAATTGTGTTAGAGTTAGGTGCCAGCGAGATACCTTTATTACAGATTCTCTTCTCTCCTTTGAGAGTGGTCCTTCTGTTGTTTGGTTCCCGGTCGACCGTCTGGGGTCTGTTGTTCTGTCACCTTTCTCTCTTCTTTGGTGGTGTTCTTATGTTTTCTACTGAATTCACCTTCTCTGCTTCTCTCACTTCTGTCATGCCCAGGACTATTCCTTGTGGGCAATGTTTGCTTCCTAAGCATGTGGACGATTCGCATGCTTCATGCTCCTCTTGCAATGGGTGTTCGGCCGATCGACCCTGTGGTCTTTGTGGATTAGGGTCATCCACTTTCTGGGAGTCCGTGAACCGTGTTGTGCATTCTCGTGGCCGTGCCTATCGCTCCCGCAGGAAAGGGGAATGCAGTTGTTCGGGGGCCTCCCGAAACGACCACGTCTGGTGAGAGTTATTCCTCCTCCCTGGGGGATGTGCAGTCTATTCCTGTAGTGGATACTGCGGTCTATTCCTGTAGTGGATACTGCGGGAGCCGTTGAGTTGTCTGGTGAAGAGGTGCCTGGTTCCAGGACTGCGGTCCCCCTCCAGTCGACATCTGAGGCTGTCACTAGGGTTATGACTCCTCCTTCGGAGCCGAGCAGGGGTGCTCTCCCCACTATTCCACCAACCTCAACGACTCCCGATGTATCTGCTATTACTGTTGTTTTGTCTGCTATGTCTTCAGTTTTCGTTTCAGCCGGCCTTGGCTTATCCCTGCAGGGGTCTGCAGGGATGTCTGGCAGTGTGGACGTGGGATATCGGCCTCAGCCTTCCCTGGCTTCAACTCAGCGAAGTTGGAAGGAGCTGTCAGCCAAACCCTGTACTGTGGTCTCTGCACCGTCGAGCACCATGACTTTGTCATTGGATTCAGATGTTCATGTTGGGGCCACTATGAACTCTGTGGCATTTCCGTCCACTCATTCTGGTCACACGGCCAGTTTTGCGGGACCAACGCCTTCTGTGCAACCTGGACCTTCTGCCCCGCAGAGGTCCGTGGCGACTCTCCTGAGTTCCCGCTATGTTGATCCTCGGGGTGTGTCGTACCCCTATACACATCTGCCCGCAGATGTTTCGGCTGCCACCTGTTGCCCCGCTTCGGGTGTATTTAAGAATCGTGACCCTTCGCTGGTTAAGAGGGTCAGGTGTGAAGCCACTTTGCCGACACGGGCAGTGAGCTTAGGGAGGCCCTCTCCTTACTCAGGTTCTGTCCAAGAGCCTTTTCGTTGCTTCCAGCGAGGCAGCAAATGGTTTCCAGGCACCCCCTATGGCGCCGCCTCCCGGGATTGGAAACAGGCCGTTTTCTGATCCCCCTGGTGTGCCTACACCATGGGAGGCATCGGCTGGTTTGCCCACGATGGGCTATGTGTCTTCCGACTCAGGGGAGGAGTCAGACACACCTGATGTCGAGGGCCATCTTCTGACTTGGGGGCAGCTCTTGACTTTGTGTTTGGGTTCCTTCCGGATCTCAAACCATCAAACCAGCTGACAGTGTCAGCCAGGCCGCAATCATCGGTCGCACGTCTACAGCCTGTGGAGCAACCTGCTTCTGGGCGTCTTCGACCGTGCCAGTCAGTACAGGTGATTGAAGCATTTTCAGCTTTGGACTCTAAGAGTTCCAAGGCTATGAAGACTCCGTTCTTCACCAGGGTTGACACCTTTTTGCCTCCGGCGCATTATCGTTCCTATGATTCCGCCAATCCGTCAGTCTGCCAGACTTTGTCGGTTTTGGATCAGGACTCCAATTCCCTTGGGCTTGTCTGCTGTCATTCCTATGACGATTCTGGAGTCCGTGTTGGGCTTATCGAGAGAAATGCTGGGTATGCTTTCTCTCTCAGATCACGTCGTCTCTGCCTTAGCTGCTTATCTGCCCCCAGATAAGTTTGATGATGTACAGGCTCCTTTGCATGTGCTGTCCGAGGCGCTCATGCATCTTACTCACACACATGCCTGTAACACAGCTAATTTGGAACTAGTTCGAAGGGACTCTGTGCTGGATACAGGCCGTTCCCTTCCTGAGGGGCAGTGCACTGCTCTTTGATCTGCTTCTTTGGCAGGTCCGCAACTGTTCCATGGTTCCGTGTCGACGGTCCGGGATGATGTCCTACGTCATTCCAAAGATCAGCTGCTGCTTCGTCAGCTTGATCAGCCTTCTGTGGGAGGCAGGGGCCGTTCAAAGCCTAACAAGTACCCTTCTGCTTCCGCTGCGAAGCAAAGGGCTGATCCTTCTGCCACCGCTTCTACGTCTTACTCACAGGGTAAGGGTAAGCGTCGGCAGGCTAGAGGGAAGTCTCAGGATTCTTCATACAGCAGAGGAGGTGGTTTCTCCTCTTGTGGGCCTCGTCAGGGCTCGAAATGAAGGTCCTCACCTCGATTCGTCCCAGGTTGGAGGAAGGATAGCAGAGTTTGCAGACCGTTGGGTCACCATCACATCCGATCCTTGGGTGTTAGATGTTGTTCAGTTCGGGCTGCGAATATCCTTCCGGAGGCACCCCACTCTGTCCAGAGTGCCTCTTCCAACCACAGTTCCTTCAGACGTTTTACGTCAGGAACTTTTGTCCACAGAGATAGACAATCTCCTGGCAAAGGGAGCGATCGAGGTCATCAAGAACATTCAGTCAGTGGGGTTTTATTCACGCCTGTTCTTTTTGCCAAAGAAGGACGGGCGACTCCGACCGGTTATCGATCTGAGTATCCTGAACCAGTCCATTATTGCTCCCAAGTTCAGCATGGAGCTTTCAGGTCAGTCCGCCGTTCCATTCACCAGGGAGATTTTGCTTCCAGCATCGACCTGCGAGACGCTTACTTTCACGGTCCGATTCATAGGATGTCGCAGAAGTATCTCAGGTTCGCGTTTCTGGGGCGAGTTTACCAGTTCAAGGCCATACCTTTCGGCCTCAACCTGGTTCCTTGGGCCTTCACCCAACTGATGTCGCATGTGATTGCCTTCCATCGCACTCAGTCCAGGGTGACTACTTCGGCATATCTAGACGATATCCTCCGGAGGCATTCCAATGCTGCCTTACTGGAGTCAGATGTCGACACTCTGTTGAGCTTGCTCACATCGCTAGGATTCAAAGTCAACGAGGAGAAGTCGAATCTGGTCCCTTCTCAGTCGTTTTGTCATCTGGGGATGGCCTTCCGCACTCAATTCAATTCGGTGGCGGTTCCCCAGGCCAGGGCTGTGATTCTCTCAGCTTTTGCCCTGACTCTGGTCCCAGTCCACATCCGCGACAGCACGGAGTATTCTCTAGCTGCTCGGTCTCTGCAGTTCAGTGGTAGATCTCATTCCTGTAGGTCGGCTGCATGTCAGACCTCTCCAACACTTTCTGCTCAGTCGTTGGAGGCCGAATGTCGATTCTCTGGATCTGGTGCTTCAGTTACCAGAATCTCTTCATCCTCACCTTCTCCCCTGGGCGGATGTTCAGTGGATTATGCAGGGTGTCCCGTTGGATTTACCCACGTCCGATCGCATTCTGACGGCAGATACCAGCGATCTTGGAAGGGGTGCGACATTCGATCCTCTAGGTCTTTCCCTTCACGGGATGTGGGACCAGGATCAGGCAGCTCTACACATCAACCAGAAGGAGCTTCTTCTCTGTTTCAGGCAGTGGATCCCTCATCTGTCGAATCGCCAGGTCCTTCTGTTGTCCGACAATTCGACAGTGGTTGCTCACATTCGGAACCAGGGCGGCACGCACTCGGTTCCAATGTATAAATTGGCTCAGTATCTTCTACTGCTCGCTCAGGATGTCAACGCCGGGGTGGTGGTTCATCACATTCCCGGTCGTCTGAATGTCCTAGCCGACTCGCTGTCCCGACGAGGCAGGGTCATTTCCACCAAGTGGATGCTCCAGAGGGCAGTGTTCCAGTCTCTTTGCGATCTCTGGGGTTGTCCCCACATCGATCTCTTTGCGACTCGTTGGAACCATCAGGTGGACACTTTCGCGTCCCCATTTCCATATCCTCTGGCTTTTGCCGTGGACACTCTGTCACTTGATTGGAACAGTCTAGTAGGCTACACCTTCCCACCGGTTCCGATTCTGCCTCAGGTTCTAGCCAAAATTCAAACCTGCAATTGTCGAATCATTCTGACCGCTCCCCTGTCGCCTCAGCGGGTGTGGATCAATCAGCTCCATACTTGGAAGAGAGCGTCCCCTCCTGAGTCTGCGCCGGTAGCACTCGACCCAGTTTTGGCTTATTTTTTCTTGGTGCTTTTGCACCACTTTTCTTTCCCAAATTGCTTGGGAAAGATCAAAATAGAGAGTATATTTTCCGAGTTAGGGACTTACACTGTAGTGCAAGCCTGTAGTAAACAATTGTGGTAGGTATAATAAGAAAGGAAATTTACTATAAAATTTTAATTTCTTTAGAATATTCAGTAAGAATGCAAGATGTCAGTAGAATTCTTAATGTTATTCACGGGCCTAGAAAGTCTTGCAATGAGTTTTGATAAAAGAAAGTTTACCTAAACTTGCAAGGCTGAAGAATTTACTGTTTTTTCTGTCTCTTATAGCATGGAATTGTGCCTTGCAGTGTGAAGCAGATCCTGTAACCATGAAGGAATTATTCAAGATGTGCTATCAGGTATATTTGGGAAAGGCGAAGTGGTCAAGATACATTTACTGAGAAAAATACTCAAGATTTAGATACTTAGAATTATTATGATACCCCCACCCACCCTTCTCTTCAATAGGTTTAGGGGCTTACAGTTTTTGCTCTCAGCCCCCTCCCCCCCACCCGGCCCCCATGCAACCATTTGTTTGTTTATTGAAAATGTCCCATTTTCATTAATCATAACATTATGTGCCAAAAGTGGACTTGAAATTTTTGTTTCCATTTAAGAACTCTTGAATTACTACATTCAGACTCAATTGAATTACTACATTCAGACTCATGTAGTTTTATAATTATAGAATGTCTATGTCCAGTTCCATTTTGAACTACACTATTAAAAAAAAGTAGAGGATATCCAAACTGATCGGAAAATGGTATTGGATACGCGTGATTGGACACATCAATATGTTACCAAGTTTAGTGTGGATCATAAATGTAACCGGCCCACGAAAACTTTATGCAGGTTTTTCGTACGAGTGCCATGTTAATGTCTGTAGGGTACGTTTTTAAATTTTCATTTGTACTGGATGGGCTTTTTCGGAGGTCTTATTGTTCTTTTCATGGTATAAATTCGTTCATCAATAGTTTCTTATTGAAACGTAACTTTTGAGGTATGCAAAGACTAATAAATGACAAACGGTTATGTGCCATTGGCATGTTGGAAGCTGGCAACAATCAGACTGCAGTGGCTCAAATTCTCAACGTTACTGAATCGGTGATTAGCAGGTAGTGGTCACGCTACCGTCAGACAGGCAATGTTGATGACAGATGTCAGTCAGGTCCAAGGGTGACAACTGCTAACCAGGATCGTTTCATCCGAACCACAGCATTATGTAACTGCCTTCAAAGTGCCTCAGAAATTGGCCAGCAGCTGCACCGAGTGACAGATGTGCGAGTCAGTGGTTAGACTATCTGAAATCGCCTACACAGCTGGAATTTGTACACTAAGCGACCTCGAATATTTCCACGTTTGACTGAATGTCACTTCTCAGCAAGGCATCATTGGTGTGGAGCATGACAGCACTGGGACAGTCATCGGTGGAGCAACGTCATGTTTTCCGATGAATCGAGGTTCACTCTCGACTTTCACGACAGGTGAAACAGAGTGCGGTGGCGACGGAACAAATGATACCATGACGTAACCTTTAGGCAGCCCAATCGTTTTGGTGGTGGATTGGTTATGGTGTGGGGAGGCATAACCATGACAAGCAGAACAGCATTACATGTCATCCAAGGGCATGTCACAGGGCAGTACTACCGTAACAACATGTTAGCAGCTCATGTGGTGCCATTTGCGCGAAGTCACGGCCGTCGATTCATTTTCCAAGATGACAATGCAAGAGCACACAGGGCCTGCGTCGCAACAGAGTTCCCTCAGGAGCAGAACATCACTACACTGCCTTGGGCAGCACTAAGTCCCGACCTTTCACCAATCCAGCACATCTGGGATATGCTTGGCAGGCGCATACGCCAACGCCAACAGCTCCCTACCAATGTCCATGAACTCACTGCTGCACTGTAGGAAGAATGGAATAACATCAGTCAAGCTGATATTGGACGTTTGGTGAGGAGTATGCCACGTCGGATCCACGCTTGTCACGCAAACCTAGGAGGATTTACAAGGTATTGAGGTCTTGGACTGATTGTGGTAAATTCTCTGACTAACCATCCATGTCTTCTACAGCTCAGTGCATGGAATGTGTGCTTGTCAGACACCCAACTATCGCTGAAATCATCCACAGACATCACATTGCAATGCCTCAACTGTCTTTTTGATGAAAATAAATATATGTCTTCATATATCTCACTTTTATCAAATATCCCCTACTTTTTTATTTGCTTCTAAAATAGTTACTTACTACATTTAGAAGTGAGCAAGGGTGTTGCGAGATGTTTTTAAAGTGACTTTCAACCAGATATCAGCTTGAATAACATTTGGGGATGGGGATATCTTAAGAGTAGTGCTTACTGACTAATAATCAGGTCTGACAGGTCTAATAATCGTTATGTGTTTTTTTTTTTAATTATGTGATTATGTCATCATATTTTTGTACATATTTTTGTACATTTAGATACATGTAGTGTAAGATACTTATAAAATTATTGCAGAAGAACATTGTGATATGAACAATGAGTTTTGTCAGTCCATGATATTCAAATGCCATGTTTTTGAGAGAGAAATTGAAAGAATAACAAAATTTGAATGATGATATTTTGTGAATACCACTGGCCAGTTATGACCATTATGTTAGGTTAAGGCAGCAATATTTTATGGAATTGAACTGACCCGTCAATCAATATTTAGTTTGGAAATATGAGTATTCTCTGACAGCAGTTTTAAATTATTATTTTTAGATGTCAGGATTTTGTTTAGATGATCCAGCGAATATATCAAGAAAGAAAAGTTGCTTAATGATGTCAGCTGCTGGATGTCTTCAAGCTGCCAAAGTTGTTCATGACAAGAATGAAAAGGTAAATATAAACTTGGGGATTGGTGATCAAATTTAGTGTTCAATCGATTACCAAATATGGTCACTGACCCATTACTGGTTATTTGAGTTCACAATTGGCCAATTCTGATTCCGATTGTAATACTGCGCACTACTAGACAAGTCGAGGCTCGAAAGAACTACATTAAACTAAACATTTTTCACAGTGTTGAACTTCCTTGACTGGGGCCACAGTAAGATTACCAGTCACGCACACTTGGGCAGTAAACATGGCTCTCATAGCCACGTTTACCTCCCAAGTGAGTGCGACTGGTAATTTTACTGCAGCCTGAGTCAATGCAGTGCAACCTTCACTTTTCCGGTATGAACTGGCGATTGCCGCAAGTACGCTCAACTGTGAGCTGTAAGCTTCACGTGTCTTTAACTGGTGTATCCCGTAAAGGGGCATTTAGAGAGATTAAGAATACACATTGTGGTTGTTTTTCAACTTTATTGAATGGTATCATTGACAGCAATTTAACTTAAAAAATGGACAATTGCAGAAGATAATAAAATGCGGTGAATGAATCATCACAAAATGCTTGGCAACAATCGGTTGAACCGATGTTCCAGGAGCCATTGTTATCCGATTGCCCACAATTGGCCGATTGTGGTGGCTGGTTCCGATCATCGGTTGAACACTTATCAAATTACCTTCAACTGTTGCAATGAAGTGATACTTTCTAGATGTGTGTTAAATGCATAATACATCTATCTTGTGGGGGTGATGGTCACTGGATAACATACCAAAGTAAATCAATTAGACTCCACAAATTTTCAGCCCCATGGCCTTTATAAAGTGGAAGAAAGCTTTAATGGTTGCTACTATCTAAATTCCATAGGGGCAGCAGAACTGGGGGGTGTGGGGGGGGGGGGGGGTGTGGGGAGGGGGAGTTGGAGGGGGGGACATATACAAGTACCAAATCCACCCCCAGACAAGATAATCCACAGACAGTACAATTGCGGTTAGCGTCTGGTAAAGCATACAGGTGAGGTCTATTTATCAGCTTTGGTCGTTATGACCAAAGCTGATAAACAGACCTCACCTGTATGTTTTACCATCATTTTTTAATGGCTCTCAAAGTGTGAAATCTTTCAAATACATCTCCTAAAAATCTCAAAATATCTGCTCAGATGCATGGAACTGGGGGTTTTGGGACCCTGGAATTTAACATTTTTGTACCACGGGTTGAACCGTGGTCGGCCCATCATACCGACAACCATCCATAAAGTATATAGTGACAAGATGGATTTTACCTGGTATTAAGCATTAAAACTTTCTTCCACTTGATAAAGGCCATGGGGCTGAACATTTGTGGATTCTAACTGAGTGACTATGTTCTGAATATTTTCACAACTTCCCTTTGGAGGACTTTCAATGTGAACATTCCATTTTAGTTCTGCTGTACTCAACCTTACTGTATATTCAAGGTTTATTGTGCATATGGTGAAATGTCAATGTTTTGGACGCCGTCTTGAATTCCAAAGTTTCCGCAATGTCCATTTTAGCAGACTTGGTGTATGTTGTTTGTGAGACATTTCTGTGCAGAATGATACCTAAACTAGCTTAATAACAATTTCTTCAAGGTCTAACCCTCCAATGACTTCGTTACAAGGTGAGCTCTGACAATGCCTTATGTTCATACTGCAGCAAAATCTTTTTTACCAAGGAGGATTTTAGAGGATTTTGCATATTTTGTTCCTGGAACATTTCTGAATGAAATAACATCAGATATATCTTGGTAACAATTTCTTCTAGGTTGACCACTTTCATCTGCTTCCATGACTACTCTACTGGGCCTTAGATGTTAACACTGAGGGTAATGGGGAAAAACATTTTAAACATTTTTAAAAATTCTAATCCAAAACCACCACTGCAAAGACTTTCATATTTGACATAGGACATACTTGATCTGATTCACATATCTGATTACAGTTTCTTCAAACTGGGGATACTGTGGGTGAAGGTTAAAAATTTTTTCTTCCAAACAACTATTCCAAAATACCTCAATATTTAACACATACCATTATTGTGGGGATGATCTTCAAGTATGTTCAATTTGTCCCTAATGACATATTTAGAGGCACTAAGTGGTCAGATTTTAACATTGTGCATAATAGGAAGATCCTTCAAAACCATCTTTTCCCAAAGGACTACTCCATTATTTGATATTTATCATTTTTATTTAAAACATCCTTACTTAGTCCCCTCACTTACTCGTTGGGTTTCAGAGTAGATAAATCTACTGAGGGCAATACCAATTTTTAGACCCATTTTCCACAGTGTGGACACTTTTCTTTAAAAGTATATGTTTTATATGTTTTTGACTCAGTAGAAGCCAAAAATTGAATTTTATTGAAGTTTGTTCAAATTAAGCTTCTAATGTCAAATGTAAGGGTGTTATGGGGCCTCATATTTTAACACTCACGGTATGTGAGAAAACAGGTTGAAAATTGTCATCTCAAAAACCATTGCTTCAAATGCTTCCAAACTTGACATGTAACACCATTGTAAGGATGATATACTACACAAGTTTGTTCAAACAACCTCTTGGGATAATATTGAGGAGTGTCTTGGGGCCTATAGGATTTTAACATGTGTAGTTGAGAAAACGTTAATGAAATTTTCTCACTATCCACTGGTTCTAACACTTCATGTTAATCATATAACATCTTGGTAAGGAGGTTTATACCATGATTGTTGTGTGTATTCAACATTATGTGATACATTAGACACTGATAAATGTTCCAGGTAAACCTAGAGTGGAATCTGGATTACTTATAAGAACATCATGTAAGAATGAATCCGATTGGACATTATGCATATGAGTTATGTTACGACATGAATGAAAACAAAAAATGACAAGTAAGAAAGGTGTCGGATCACCGTTGATATTTTTAATCGAGTTGTGACGAAGTCAAACTCGACTTACAGTTTGATGAATGGCGGGCGGTTGGGCAAGTGGGCGTAAACAATTGCTTTCTGGATGATAACTTGATATTGGTTCGACCCATGTTCATGAAACTTCATAGGTAGATTGGGATCGATGAGAGGAAGAACCCTATTTATTTTGGACGTGCTTGGTCAAAGGTCAAGGTCACAGGGACCTTAAACATAGTAAATTGAAAACAATTGGTTTCCGGATGATAACTTGACTATGGTTCAACCCACATTCATGACACTTCAAATGTAGGTTGGCCTTCGTGAGAGGAAGAAGCCTATTTATTTCGGACTCACTAGGTCAAAGGTCAAGGACACAGTGACTCTGAACATAGTAAATGAAAACAATTGGTTTCCGGATGATAACTTGATAATGGTTCGACCCACATTCATGAAACTTCATAGGTAGGTTGGCATCAGTGAGAGGAAGAACCCTGTTTATTTTGGACTCGCTAGGTGAAATATCAAGGTCACAGTGACCTTCAACATAGTAAATCGTAAACAATTAGTTTCCGGATGATAACTTGCTAATGGTTTGACCCACATTCATGAAACTTCATAGATAGGTTGGCCTAGGTGAGTGGAAGACCTTTATTTTTTTGGACTCGCTAGGTCAAAGGTCAAGGTCACAGTGACCTTCAACATAATAAATCATAAACAATTGGTTTCCAGATGATAATTTGACAATAGTTCCACCCATGTTCATGAAACTTCATAGGTAGGTTGGCATTGGTGCAAGAAAGAGCCTATTTATTTTGGAATCACTAGGTCAAAGGCCAAGGTCACAGTGACCCTTCACATAGTACATTGTAAACAATTGGTTTCCAGATGATAAGTTGATAATGATTAAACCCACTTTTGTGCTGTCACAACTCGTCATTGGATCGGTGATCCTATCGGCATTTTTCTTTAAAAATGTCAGCTTTGTTCATTTAATTCAAGTTTAATCTTAGTATAAATACAAAATACAAGCCTGGTAGAGTGTAGGGGCAGGAAACAATGACCCTTGGTGGAGTTTTTCCTGTATTTCATGTGTGTCTTTGGTATTTGGGCTCCATACAGGAGCTTAAATTTTTGAGAAGCCCTTAAAAATCTTCATCTCCAGAACCACCGGTCTGGATCTTTTGATGTTTGTTGTCCAGTATCCTTAGTGAAGTCAGATTCATGTTTGTTCAAATCAATTCCTCCGGAAGCCCAAATTTTAGCTTGTGCAATATCAAGAATAATCTTGAAAAAATCTTTTTCTCCAGAACCGCCAATCAAGATCTTTTGATGTTTGTTATGTTGCAGCCTTAGGGTGGATCAGATTCAATTTGTTCAGATGAAGTCCCCAAGTATATAGATGGGCTCCCAATTAGAGACCATATTTTAACAAAGTGTAGTATGAAGAATATTCTTAAAAAAACTTCTTCAGAACCACGAATCAGAATCTTTGATAATTGGTATACTATACCCTTAGAGGGTATTTAATTTTTTTTCAAAACAAGTTTCTTAAGTTCATATTTGGAATCTGTATAATCTTTAAAAAATCTTCTTCTCCAGATCCACTATTCTTGGGCTGCACGGTATACCAGTAAACCAGTAATTACCGGTATTGAGAATGATACCGGATGAATACCGGTATTGTTTTGAAAGTACCGGTATATCGTAATATATCGTAGGCCATATGTACAGAATTTGATAGCCTTACTATAGTCATAACGCATAGATTAACGCGCATATCGACGTGCTATTTGCGCGCATTTCATGACAGGACTTCTAGTTTTAACTGTACCTCTGATGAAAATGTGTCTTATAAGCCTCCATAGGCTGGATTTCACATAAAAATTTTGTAAATACTCTGTGTATATTATGTATGCGTATTGAAATGTGCCACTTAAATAAAATATTCTACTACTACATTAAAGTAGTCGGGATTGAAGTGATTAATTAAATATAGTAGATTAAACTACCACTTTCACAAGGTGTGAAATGACATTTGAGTGGCGCGACAAAGCACAGAGCTGTCCTTCAAACCAACATCTGTTTTAACACCTCTGCACATGACAAGCTTGAGAAAAAATAAGAGACAAATCAACTTTTTCAATTACTTTTTATTAATTCAGCAATCATAATTATAACCATATGTAAATAAAATCAAAAGAAAATAATATTTTTTTTATTTTTCAACAATGACATGCCGATCGACAAGCCAATCCACCACACATCATAACCGTAGCTCAAACATGCCCCGAAATTTCGTATTATAATTTTTTGGTTTTGTCCCCCCACACGTGTCTTGAAACCCCAAAAATTAAAATAGGTCTTTCAGACAGGAGATTTTAGTTCCTCTATCGGAGATTTTTACGGAGGCATTGTCCAACCATCCACTTGTCTGTATATCCAACTGTCCATCTATGTGTGCATGTTTTGGTTTCTGGATGATAAATTAAGGTATACTTGTTACATCCAATCCATATTTGGTGTATGGCCTCATCCATAGAAAATGCAGCTGACATGTGATTTTGACATTTGTTCAACTTTCGTTATGGAGTTACTATCTTTGAATTTCCAAGCCATTTGGTATCCTGATGACAACTTCAGGTCTGCAACCTCAGATATTTCATGGATGAGAACTTGTCAAAAGAAAAAACATATCTTGCATATCTGCAGGGCTTCGTATTAATATCTCTGGAATATCAGTAGGTTGTAGAGTGTGATTGATGAGATGACAGCACATTCATGCCTTTATTACAAGCTGTAAAGATTATTGCAACTTACTCAATGTTCCATTGTAACAGTCCATCATTGATAAAATACAAAATTGATAAGAACAAAAAATATGCGGCCCTTGTAATTACTATGAGTGCACAGTCTTGTCAAATTACACCAGATCTTTGCTGGCTGCTTCCCAGGGTAAGGATTGAATTTAAAAAATCCTCAGATTGACTTACAAATGCCTAAATGATGAGGCCTCATTGTATTTGGAAAATTTGGTTTCACGTCCTGAACCCGGAAGAATTCTGCATTCAAAAAGGTTAAACAATCTTGTTCTTGTACCAGGTAACCTTGCAACAGCTGGAGATGGAGCTTTTTCAGTGGCTGCTCCATTTCTTTGGAACCAGCTTTTTGGTGAGCTAAAGGCTAAAGAATATTCTTTCCTTCAAATCTGCCCTCAAAACCCATGTTTCAGTGGGTATACACCTTCTATTGAAGGCACCCAATAGATTATTTGTTTCCTGCCCAGTTATGCAGAGTTTACACATTTTTTTTCTAACCATTATAAAGCCTAAGAGCTTGAAGAGAGTATTTGGCTTTAAACATTATTAGCTCAGCTGAGCGAAGCTCAGCGGGAGCTTTACTGATCGTGATCCGTCCGTCGTCTGTCTGGCGTTAACTTTACATTATCGACTTCTCCTCCTAAACCACTAGCCCAATTTTATTCAAATGTTGGCTAAATGTTTATTACCTAATGCCATTTCAGATTTGTTCAAATGAAGTTGCCCCTCCTCCTGGGTGGGGCCACGCCCCCAAGGGGCACCAAAATTATTGTAAATCTTCTTCTCATGAACCAGCGGTAGCAGAGACTTGATATTTGGTGTGCAGCTTCCTTTTGAGGTGTAGACTCAGATTTGTTCAAGAGAAGTTTGTGGGGCTATACTTGGCGTCGTTAGGTGCTATGCTGAATGGAACACAGTCTCCTGGCATTTATTTTTAGTAACATTTGTATTGTAAATAGCCGTCATTGGGAATTTGTGTACTGTTATTTGAAACCGTTACGAGTTTCCCAGTTAATTTAAATAAATGCATTTGAGATGCAGGATAATTGGATAACTAATAGTAACCATTGCTTGATATAAAAGTAACAGTCATAGTTGAAAATAAATCGCATATAGGCAGGTATGTGGGGTCGAATTGATTAATAAAAACACGCAAACATTTGTTTTGTATTTCAGATTTCTGAAAAATATGATTTATGGATGAACTGATCATTCAAATGGGTTGTGATAATTTTGAATATAATGGGGAAAAATTGCGATTCACGATTTTATTAGGCAGGTTGTAAAGGGATTTTTTTGGGGGGGGGGGCAAAATAAATCTGTGAAAGTTGGCACTTCGACATTTGATTTGTCCCAGAGACGTTTCATCCCGAGACATTTCACCCACGAGGCGTTTTGTCCTGTGTCATAATTTTCACGTTTCACTGAAAAAACAAACATTCAAACCCCACTTCATTTATGACCCAACACCCCTATGGTGAATAACCAATATATTTGTGAAATTTTGTGTGGTCCACCAGGCGTTTGGGTGGGGGTCGAATTACCACAAACAACCTTTCGGGGAGAAATAAAAAAAAAAAAAAATTGCCCACCCGCATGCTTTTTTGGAAAAAAATGGCCTGAGAAATAGACAATCAACTTTGTAAGGCCTAAGCTGGATTGCACAAAAACTGTTGCATACATCTATATTTTCAAGTTAAGAATGTTGAAGTCAAATATAAATATATTTGAACTCTTAACCTTTTAGACAATTTTGTTAGAAGAAGCACTTGTCCATGTTGGAGAATGCCACAGACTCTGTTTGACATTTGAAGACACAAGAACAAAAGGTATGTATGTCAGAGCAGTCTTAAACAACGATGATTCTCCCATTTTCCAATATCTTTTTGATGCCCTGAGGAATTTAGAAAATTTCATATTTCAGGAGAATTTTTATTATACTCCCGCTCCCAGTGTGGGTATATAGGATTCGCCTTGACTGTCAATCAGTCTGTCTGTCTGTTCATCTGTCTATCCATTAATCCATCTGTCCATCCGTCCGGGCAGACATATGGGGTTTAGATGGCTATTTGTTGGTACAAATGGGGGTTAGGTGACTACCGCAATTTATGTGACAAGTCACATAGTTAAATGTCATTATTCTAGGGGGGGGGGGGGGGGGGTTAGAGTTGGGGTGGGGTGGGGTTAGGGTCAGTAAAGGGTATGGTTAGGGTTTGCTACCGCCTCCCAAATTTTTCATGTCCGCCCATCTGTCCGTCCGTCCCAAAATTCAGTCATGTATAACTTTTAAAGTACTTGGTTGAGTGATTTGATATTTGGTATGCAAGTGTATCCTATTAGTGTATACTCATAGTGAAATGCAGGTGTTGTGCAAGATTTTATTTCCAGAGTCATTGCCCTTTATGGACTTAGAATTTGTCCGCCTTGAAATTAATTCATGAATAACTTGTAGAGTACTCAGTGGAATGACTTCATATTTGATGTGCAAGTCTATTCTATTGGTGTCTCCCACAGTACAAGATGTATGTCTTGCAGTGTATTATTGTAGGAGTTATTGCATTTTATGGACTTTGATTTTGTGCATACATCCGTCCGTCCCAAAATTCAATCATGAATAACTTGTAAAGTACTTGGTTCATTGACTTCATATTTGGTATGCAAGTGTATCCTATTGCTCTATACGCATAGTGAAATGCAGGTGTTGTGTGAGATTTTATTTCCAGAGTCATTGTTCTTTATGGACTTAATATTTGTATATACCCCAAAACTGTATACCTATAGTCACGCTTGTATTGTTAAATAAGCAGGGTATCTTTTTGTGTCTCCGTATGGTGACACTTTATTTTCCTTTCTTCTTCTGAGTTTCAAAATGAAGCACCTATACAATGTGCTAACATGTTTTTAAAAATCTATGTGATAGCAATCTTTAATTTGTGTTGGCCTGCACAATGCGGAGGTATTTCATTAGCTGTGCTTACGAACAGGTCTCGTATTAACTTGGGTAAATATCAGACATGAACTTTTTAATTTTTATTATTAGCTCACCTGACTGCAAGTCAGTGGAAGCTATTGCCATCACTTGGCATCCGTTGTCTGGCGTCTGTCAACTTTTGAAACTTGTCTTCTTCCAAACCACTGAGACAAATTCAAACATGTATTGCACAGACCATCTTTAGAGTATACCCTTTCTATTTGTCTGCCTTGAAATTAATTCACGAATAACTTGTAGAGCACTCATTGGGGTGACTTCATATTTGATGTGTAAGTCTATCCTATTGATGTCTACCCACAGTCAAGGCATATGTTATGCAGTGTATTATTGTAGGGGTTATTGCATTTTATGGACTTGATTTTGTCCGCTCCAAAATTCAATCATGAATAACTTGTTTAATTAAGGGTACCTTCCTGGTGTAATCCACTCCTCCCACAATTTCTAATGTAGAGAGTTGAAACTTTAGGATATGGTTACACATGTCTTGCAGATGCGCAACATACATAAAGTATGCAGAAAAATATTTTTTTCACAGAATTATCAAATCAAGTCATTCTCACATTTTGTACAGAGGCAGGGGTACCTTTTTGTATCACCCTATGGTGACACTTAATAGTTCTCATGATATATGCCCCAATGGTCTGTAATCTGTCACTGGTCTGTCATCTGTCATTCTTCAAGATCACCCAGTAATAAATGTTTCATTTTTGTAATGCTATCCATGGTATTGCAGGTGGGGTTATATGCCACCCTTGACTTTGCTCTAGTTTATTTCAATATTGTTTTCACTTCTTCTTTTTTTGCAGTACTTGTACATGTAGGCATCTACATCAAGACTGACTAGAAAACTATACCATATCGATGTTGTGATAAAAAATTATAAATTACATAATGGAGCTCCAATTTGCAAGTCTTTGAATTGACTGAAGTCAGTACCTTTTTAACTGGAATGCTGGAAAGCTATATTTCACTTTATTCTGAAATGCAGATACCATACGACTCAAAGGCTTTATATTCAGTGGATGTGCTTCATATTATCTCTATGAAATGAAATTATTTCATCTGTAAGAATTTTCCTTGTTACAGTTTACCTGTGAGTGCTTACCGGCATCTTCCAAAAATTGTAACAAGGCAAAGACGTGTACAAATTTTGATTATCAACAGTACTGTAGTGCTCTGCCAGTTAAAACCAATTTTCACACACCTGGTGCAACATGAAGATGGTAATAAGTGTTGCTCATGTTCATCCATTGGCATATACAAATATCTATGCGTCTATACTTACCGATGTCTACTGTTTCTATGCATTAATTTTGCTTGTAGTGGCTTAACCCTTTACCCAATGTAACAGCCAAAACCGGTCAGCGCTATTCTAAAAAATCGCCATTTAATTATCATTATATTTTCATTTTTTGTCTCAAAAACACAGGTTATGACTCCTGTTTGGATCGAGCTCATCAAGCTCGTTCCAATGAGGGGTCATAACCTATATTTTTGAGACAAAAAAATTAGTTATTCAAGAATTTGGTTTGCAAGTGTCGTCTGCTTTTCATGTTAGGTAAAGGGTTAATGAAGGTTTTGGAATTTCGAGATTTTACTTATGATCACAAACCAAAGGCTAGATTTGATTTTAAGAAGTTTGATGTATATAATCACCCTCTCATACAAGCATGTATGCGAGGGATGAGAAAGATTCTTCCTTACATAAAACGAAATGTCAGAGGAATTACTGTAGCATTATGTTGTCCTAATTACATGCCTGATCTCTATTTGAAGCACAGAGTGATTAAATCATGAGATTTCATGGTTGGCTGATTGCAGGGTATAAAAGTCAGTGTCACAAAGAATGGCACATCTTTTAAAGCCAAATTAGTTTATAAAAAATATAAATCATTATGGGAGGATTACTGCTCCACAACGTGGTGGGCAGTAATCCTTCCGACATTTTGTTTTATGTAAGAAAGAATCTCTCTCATCCCTTGCATACATGCTTGTATGAGAGGGGGATTCTTTCTCACATAAAACTCAGTCTACTGGATTGCTGTAGCATATTTAAAACATTTTGCAACTGAGAGTTAATATCATAATTATGAAGAGACTGAATAATATAAGCCTAATAGTAACATCCTGGTTGAATATATACTCGCCCAAAAAAGAAAGTGTGTGTTGCAGAAATTAATCAAACTCCACAAAAATAATTTTGTAGGTGTAAAGAGTGTTAACCTGTTCATGAATAAGTTATATTGAACACAAAAACAGCTTTCCCCATTAAAATTGCAGTAACGTTAAATGACGTGCTGCACGTTTATGAAAAGGCATGTTTTGCACGTGGAGAGTCTGAAAATTCATGCAGCAGTGTGAATCCTTGGGTATTTAAACACTAAAGTAAGGCCTTCCTATCATACCAGATATTGAGTGTGTGACTTTTGTGTTTGACCCTTAGTGTCTTTGACTCTTCATGGCACCAAGAGTATTCGTCGTAGCGTAATGAAAATCTCGTGTTGATCACAAATTGATTCATCTGGGATTGAATAAAATTTCCATGAATGAAAATGATATATATCTTTTTTTAGTGTTATTTTTTAGCATGCACACTTTCTTTTTTGGGAGAGTATTTGTCGCATCTTGGTATGAATAATAAACACTGAATACTGCACTGTTGTATTTATTAATACAGGAAAACACTGATGATATTTAATGTCCAATAATTATCAATCTCTGGAGCCAATTCCAAACTCTGCACTTCATCTGATGAAGAAAAATCTCTCTGACATCTTCTGAAATTGAAATAAGACACCTTCAGAAAACTTCTTGGACTCTTTTACATCTCTGAAGTAGAACTGTTGAAATGTTTTGGCAGATGACCAATTTGCTGTTTTTAGAATGTTTTGAAGCGTGACCCTTGATTTCAAAGTAGCTGATGTAGCTGCACCCCTTGTTGAATGTGGGTGAAAGATAAATGGATGTATCAATCCTGACAAGATTTAAGCTATCTGCTATTCATATAGATATTGCTGAAGATGAAACTTTATTGAAAGTTTTAAAAGAAATAAATAAATTAGGAGACTTTCGTACGCCTTTTGTTCGGCTGATATACTCTTTTAGAGTACAGATTACACACAATTTGTGATTTTTAAATTCAAAAAGTTTGAAAGTTTGACCCAGTTTAGATGGCCTTGATGTTTTCAGGAGCTCATATAGTGAAAGTGACAGTTTTCTGGGAAGCATTCATATACTGAAGATCTAGAGCAGCCAAAGTTTGAGATCTAGCTGCAGTTGGTAAAGCAATCAAGCTTACCAAATTGTGAGTGAGCTGTTTCAATGACAGACCCGATAGTGGTGTTAATATTGATAAGTATTGTAATAATTTGCAAACATCCCAAGTGGCTGTATACCTAGGTAATGGAGGATTCGCATTGAAAATCCCTTTCATGAGCCTATTTATAATTGGAGAATGTGTAAATGATTTGCCAGTAATCAAAAGTAAAGTTTGCTTGAGCATTGACCGGTGGGTGTTAACCACATAATATGATTTGCCTGCCTGTGCTAGAGAACTTAAGTAATGGAATCTAAGATGTTTTTATCAGTTTCATGAATTGGTACACTGAAGTATGCATCTTTGAGATTGGCCGATGTTAAAAATTCCTTTGGCTGCAGAGCCTGAAGTACCACATCCAAAGTTTCTTGCTTGAAATGATGGTATGTAATATATTGATTGAGTGGCCTTAAATTTATGATGAGGTGGAATGAGCCATTTTCCTTACTCCTGAGGAAAATATTAGAAATGACTTGGCCATCCTGCTTGTCTGTAGTCTCAATAGCCCCTTTAGTGAGTAGCTCTTCAACAGAAGAATTAATAAACTGACATTCTTTCTGATCAAATTTGATAGGTACTGGGAGTTTTAGGTTCACTGGAATATCATCAAATTCCAGTTTGTGGACTGAGCTGAGGATCCAGGCATCCAAAGTGTATAACTTCCAAGTATTTAAATGATTTTTAAGCTTCTCAGCTTGGGTGTTTTCAGAATTGTCACCTTCATACTGATGTACCTTAACAAAACTTGCCATCAGTTGTCTGATTGTTCCCTGCCTTTCAATTTGTCTTGCCAAGGAACTGTCTGTCTTTCGTAGTAGGGTCGTCTGCCTCTGTTGAACCCCCTGCCTCTGCTCCTGTTCATGCCTCTGCCTAAAAAAGACCTTCCATAATTTCCAGAACTTGAAAATGATTCTCGCATTGACCTATTATTTGCAGTCTTGCTGAGCTCATTAATCTCCTTAATTTTCTTACATATTTCATCACCAAGAAGTTGGGTTGAAACCTTGTTATCAGCAGAAAAAAGGCCCTTATGCATCTTCTTGAAGATCGGTCTAAAGGCATTTCTTCTGAGCATAGATAACTTAGTTTGCAGCTGCAAGTTATCGACAGCCAGTTGTTTAATAATGTCAGTGTTAAAGTCTTTGGAACGAAGTTCCTCTGTAATTTTTAGTGTAGCCGAAATGGAGGATGATAAGATTTTTTTAATCTTTTGGAGATTACAATCCAGAGTTCTAGGTGGAGCAGTAACCATTGCATTTTCTGGAATTGGATACCTATCAAGTAATTACTCAATTTTGTCCTTCTCACCCAAATTAGTAGCATTTCTATTTTCATATTGAGCCATATTCTTATTAATTTTTGGCCCAGTTTTGACAGAACTGTATTCCACAGTTATCTCAGGGAGGTCAAAATCTGATCCTTCACTGGAAGTAGGTGAGGTTTTGGAACAGCCAAAGAGGTCATTCATCCCGTGGATGCTATCAGCACCCTCTGGGTTAGCCTTAGTGATTTGTATAGTATCCAAATCTGCATAATCATTGGAATAATTGTGTCAAAATCAAAATTATTATTATTCAAATCTACTTCTGGTGCATCCACGTCAAGGGTCTCACCTAACATGTGTTTTGTAACTGTCTGAGATGCACTGTTGTGTTGAACACTATTATACCGGTACGACTTTGTCAAGGAGGCATTATTTTTGGAAGGTGTTTTTTGAGGCACCAGTGGCTTTCTGCAACCAGACTTATACTCGACCTTGTTGAGTCTGTTATTTAATTCTGCTATAGTCGACAGTATTTCGTGATGGTCTGCAGGAATATCTGAAATGGATATTGCGACTGTGTCGTGTTTATTACCTGAATCAGGACTTACAGTTTTATGTTTCTTTGCATGTATGTCTTCAGCGACCAGTTCAATTTTATCATCCAAAACAGAAATAGCTGGATTATTTCCCTTTTGTTTACGACATTTTGCTTTTTTATCAGAAATGTCTGGACACTCTCATGTAAGTTTTTCCTGCTGGATTTAACTGCCTCGTGATCAGTTGTATAACCCCTTAAACTGCTCTCCTCCGAATCGGAGACAAAAAGACTAATAGCGTTGTCATCCTGACCATGAGCTTCGCTTTCATGGCGAATGATATCTGCATTCAAATTCAGTGGATCATTTGAAACACCACAGGTTAGGGAATGTTTCTTCTAGACATTATATTCGAGAACTAAAAAGTGAATGAAAAAATGATGTGATGAGGCGTGCAACTCAGCAACAAAAGATGGGCCATTCTTTGTGACACTGACTTTTATACCCTGCAATCAGCCAACCATGAAATCTCATGATTTAATCACTCTGTGCTTCAAATTGAGATCAGGCATGTAATTAGGACTACATATTTCTACAGTAATTCAGGAGACTGAGTTTTATGTGGGAAAGAATTTGATAGTTTAGGCACTTGATTTTGGAAAAGCTGTGGTAAGCCATTCAAGATACTATTTCAACAAGGTAATATATACATTAAAAATGACACCTTCATTGCTTCTTAAAGTGTAATGAAAACAAATCCAGAAGCAGATGGATGGATAGAAGAGCAGACCGACAGATACACTGGAGAATATCTGTTAGGACGTCCTGTTTATCATTGTGCTTATTTGTTCACAAATAGGTTAATTACGATGGGGTTGAATTTTCCTTAACTGTCTTCCGAGTTTTACTCTATTCGTAATCGAACGTATTCCTTTCTTCTCTGCAGTTTCAACCGTCAATTTTTCATTGTTTAGAATGATTTTGATTGGGATGTTCAGCCTTCAGCTGCTAGAATTAATTTTCATATGTTAAGTGTTAAAGAATGTGTGTCAAACAAAATTCTGAGAAAAAACATTTGAGCAGAAGGAGGACAAGCTTTGTTTCTTGACTCAACTAAACCACAACTATCCAAAATATGCAACAAATCAGTGTAAGCTCCCAGAGCTTTTTCAGAAGTCTCAGCTCCTGCAAAGTCATCCAGATAATTGATAATTTCTATCCCAAACTGTTTGCAAATGAAACTGACAGCATTTGTAACTCTTTGGCAAATATAAGCTGCCGATCGAAGCCCCATAGAAAGGACCACATCAAAATATAGTAAACCTTTCCAAGAAAAGCCTACCAAATGTATATCTCCAGGATCTATAGGAATTTGTCTGTAAGCTCTACTTAAATCTCTTTTAAAAAGAAGACAATTTTTTTCCTTTTATCCCAATTAAATTAACTAAATCATCAATGGATGGATATTTTAATTCAACTGTATCTCCAAGATAATTAGATTTTGGAATACCCTCATTTATAGAATAACCATTTGGACAGCTCAGATCTAAAATAACCCTTCTTTCAACAGAATTCTTCTTGGGAACAGTATTAAGAGGATTAAAATGAGCATTGACAGAAAAAGGATTATGGGTGAAAGGGCCAATAATAGCTTGATGATTCAATTCAGTGATAATATATTTGTCAAGATCTTCAGAAAAATTTGTAGCACCTTTGTGATTAGAAACAATTTTGTTGGTATGCTCATTTTTCCCCAAATAATTGATAGGAAAACCATACTGCAAAACTTTACAGACATTCTTATCTGAATAATTAACTAGCCACTCTTGAAAAAAGTGAACATTCAATTTAGAAGACACTGGATAAAGACAAAGTTGAAAATCATAAGCTTTTGAATTCAAGATATTAAATATGTATATCCATCCATCCATCTACCCATACGAGTTCATAAGCTGATAGTGGTACAATTTTGATGAAATCTTACATTAATGACCAGTATGATATGCTCTTTCTGACACATGTCAAGTTTTGCAGTCCACACATTCCACCTGTGATTTGTGCTCTTTTTCTCTTTGAGAAATGAACAATTTTTTGTCTGTACGAGATCATAACTCAACTGATAGTGGACCAGGTGTGTTCCCCGAACAACTACTGGACTAAAACAACACCTAATCAAGTTGCTGGATTATGGGATCTATTGAGGGTGAAACTTACACTTACAAATTGTGACTGTGTTTTCTCTGAATGACTACTACACTAAAACAACACATAATCAAGAAACAGGTATCACAGTTTTTTTTATGTATGAGCACAGTTGAAATGAATTATAAGAACAGCTCATATATGCTTATTTTAAATCTTAATATGCACGAGCACACTTCAGGTTTAATATTCGTGGAGGGTGAAAAACTTCAGTAGTTAAAACTTTTGAGAAATGCTATATAAAGGCTGGAGAACTGAGATGTCTCATTCCACTTACTTACTTATTCAGCAATGGCAAATGCACAGGTGAATGTTAAGTTTATTAGCTCACCGAAGTGAGCTTAACTTATCACTTGCCGTCTGTCGTCCGTCTTCGTCGTCCTCCGTGAACTTTACATTATTGACTACTCCTCCCAAACAACTGGATCAAATTGAACCAAATTTGGTGTGCATGTTCCCCATCATATGTCAATTCAAACTTGTACATATAAACTTGCCGCACCCACAGGGGGCACCACAAGGGGCATAACTCTGATAGCACCCATGAATTTCTTTCCAAAATTCAAACAAATCTTCTTCTTCAGATCCACCAGGCAGAATTCTTTCCTATTTGGTATACATCATCTCTAGAGGGGGCAGATTCAAATTTGTTCAAATCGGCCCCGTGGATTCATATTTGGGCTCACTATAGAAGCTCAAATTTGAACTTAGTGCATTTCAGGCAAATTTCTTAAAAAATCTTCTTCTCCAGATCCAGCAGACAGAATCTTTTGATATTTGGTATGCAACATTGTGGGGTGGATCTGATTCAAGTTTGTACAAATAGGCCCCCTGGGTTCATATTTGGGCTCAGTATGGGAGCCTGAATTCAAACTTAGTGCATTTCAGGCAAATTTCTTTAAAAATCTTCTTCTCAAGATCCAGCAGGCAGAATCTTTTGATATTTGGTATGCAACATTGTGGGGTGGATCTGATTCAAGTTTGTCCAAATTGGCCCCCTGGATTCATATTTGGGCTCACTATAGAAGCTTGAATTCGAACTTAGTGCATTTCAAGCAAATTTCTTTAAAAATCTTCTTCTCCAGATCCAGCAGGCAGAATCTTTTGATATTTGGTATGCAACATTGTGGGGTGGATCTGATTCAAGTTTGTTCAAATTGGCCCCCTGGGTTCATATTTGGGCTCAGTATAGGAGCCCAGATTTGAACTTAGTGCATTTCAGGCAAATTTCTTTAAAAATCTTCTTCTCAAGATTCAGCAGGCAGAATCTTTCGATATTGGATATGCAGCATGCTTAGGGGGTGAGATTCAAGTTTGTTCAAGCCAAGTCCCTGGGTTCATATTTGGGCTCACTGTGGTAGCCCGAATTATAACTTAGTTCAAAATGAGGAATTTTCTTTAAAAATCTTCTTCAGATCCAGCAGTTGGAATGTTTTGATATTTGGTATGCGCATCATTAGGGGGAGGAGGGGGGGGGGGGGGGGGGGGGGGTGAGATTCAAGTTTGTTCAAGCCATGTCCCTAGGTCCATATTTGGGCTCACTATGGGAGCCCAAATGATAACTCAGTTCAAAATGAGAAATTTTCTTTAAAAATCTTCTTCTTCAGATCTAGCGGTCAGAATGTTTTGATATTTGGTATGCAGCATCCTTAGGGGGGGGGTGAGATTCAAGTTTGTTCAAGCCATGTTCCTAGGTCCATATTTGGGCTCACTGTGGGAGCCCGAATGATAACTTAGTTCAAAATGAGGAATTTTCTTTAAAAATCTTTTTCTTCAGATCTAGCAGTCAGAATGTTTTGATATTTGGTATGCAGCATCCTTAGGGGGGTGAGATTCAAGTTTGTTCAAACCATGTCCCTAGGTCCATATTTGGGCTCCCTGTTGAAGATGTCTGTTTCCAGGCCTTGGAAGACAGAGATGATGCCAATATAATTGAACAGACGCAATCATTCACAGACTATTGACAGAGCAATAGATTGAAGGAGACAGATCACTTTGGAACCATTTTGGAACCGAGGGTCCCTGCACCACCAACAGTCTTGAGGGATGGCACAGTAAGTAACCCCTAATCCCCACCCCCCCCCCCCCCCCCCCCCCCTCCCCTGTGCAGGCTGAAAAAAAATTACAACATGAGGAAAGCAGGGTGAAATGTAAGTGAGTGTTAAAGGATTTTTTGCAAGAGGGGACAAGGGTTGCAAAATGTGTTATCTTGTTCTGTCGTGTGCTTCTTGAAATTATATGCAATAACATAAACTGATTTGTTCTATGATTTTGTAACTGGAAGATATTGATATGCTCTCAAGGTGAAAAATTGGTTTGGGCATTTTTTATTACCTTTTGGTGAGTCTAATAATTTTTCTTCATTTCATTTCATTAGAATCCAAAAATAAAGCTACAACAGAGAAGCTGCTATTATTGTATGAGTTTGAAGCAAGAGTGAAATTGGGAATAGATGGTGTTGATTCAGTGTTAGAAAAGGCTTTGACACTGCCATGTGCTGATCCAAAAACATTTGAGACACTTGCAGGTGAAATAACTTTTTGATAATTTTCAAAAACTTCAAGAACAACTTTCTCCCAGTAGGAGAAGTTGGGTTGGGGGATTGAGAGAGATATGGAATACTCGGTTTCAAAAACAAAAAAATCCAAGTCAGAGTCACATCCAGTGACTATGTATCAGTTATGTAAAGTCAGGTCCATCCAGAGTATAGATGTTTTTTGCTTAATTTATTAATAAAAGTCATTAATTATAATTTTTGCTTGCCATTGGGGTTGTAAATAATAGAGAAGAAGAAAAAGGCGTTTACAGTTTTCTCATAAAACATTCTGTGATGCTTACCATTTATCACTGGAAATTATCACCTTACCATTAGGAATTGAAAATCTGTTGAATCCAGTTTATTCTGGAAAAAAGGGAGTTTCCACCTAAAATAGTGTGACTAACATGTCTACATGTGACACTGCATTATACCATGCTCGCCTATGTTACTACCTGTGAAAAACCTGTATGTTAAATTTTAGCTTTTAATCCCACTACTGGTGTAAAGTGTCTACTGGGGTTAAAAAAATTTACACCCACAGTAAAAAGTTCAACCTTGACGTGGCATAACCTAATTTGCAAACTTCGATACATTCACACTTCGTATTATTTCATTCAAACATATGACGTACTATCTACTACATACAATGAGTCATTAACTATTTAAAATCAAATTTAAGAATTGTTAATAATAATTTGACTGAAAAAGCAATTTAAATTCCATCAACTTTGACAATGTGTCTAGCTGTAATCAAGCATTTACATATAGCCTGTAGTACTGCCCACCGGTGCAGATGTAAACAAAACAAACCCGAGTGTTTGCGGTAGAAAGTGTCATTTTTTCTCCATTTTAAGTGACAAAGTTGATTAATTATTAAGAGCATGGTATAAATAAAACAAATAGGTACTTGGGCTGGTAATCAAATTTAAAGTTCTCATTGAATAAGGAATTTAACCACTCGGCAAGCTAAGTAGTTAAAACCCTTATCCTATTCATGATTTAAATCTGATTATCGGCCCAAGTACCTATTTATTCCACATGTATACAGGGTTTGATGCACCAGTCATAACAGTTAACAATTTGCTCAAACCAAGATTATTGGACTAATGTATTGGTCTGGAAGACAATACATAAACATTGCGTTATGTTGGAAGTATGTGTCTTGTTTGTAATTGCAATTGGGCACAAGCTAATAAGTTCTTTAACTGGATGTTTAATTGCAGTGAGGGGGGCGCGGTGGCTCAGTAGGTAGAGGTGCAGGCTGCAAGCCGAGAGGTCCTCGGTTCGAATCCCACCTGCGGCAACCGCGTTGTGTCCTTGAGCAAGACACTTCACCCCCATTGCCCATGTGGAGGCACGATGACGCCGTGTACTAAGGCGTACTGAACGTCGATGGTACGCATGTCTTCAACCAATCTAACCCTGCCTGTGCTGCAGTGCGGACTTACGATGTTGGGGAGCTGGCAGCTGCTCGTTGTTGCTCGGTGGTTCTCTCCGGGTACTCCGGCTTCCTCCACCCATAAAACTGATGATTAGCCATTGTGCATAAATATGTGACCTTAAACATCAATAAATAAATAAATGAATAAATTGCAGTGAAATGTGTTTAATGTGGTATAATATAAAATAAACTTATTTTTGGCTTATCTTTGAAATGCTGAGAATAATTCCTTCAGTTAATTTTAGAACACAGAGATTTTCTACTTTTAACATAATTTATTGTGGCTATCAAGTTATGGGGTAATTAACATAGTTAATAGAAATTCATGCAAAGCATACAAACATAATTCATGATGAAAATATGACTATCATAACTTGAACATAAGTTATACATGTAACATCCCAAACACATATTCATACAAATTGTTTCCAGCATTCAGACTGGAAATCATGCATTTATAATTCAAGCAATTAAGACAAACTTTACAATTATTCTTTTGGACAACCACATACACAAGAATTGAGATTTATGTAACTTTTCATCATATACTGTTGCCTCTTTCGTGAGATCATTGGTAATGGATGCTGCTGCTAGGTAGTTCTCTCCAGGTACTCTGGCTTCCCCCATCCATAAAACTATCCTAAATGAGGTGACCCTGTCTATTAAAAGTGTTGGTACAATACATCCAGTTAAAGTACACAGATTTTCAACTTTACATAATTTATTAAGGCTATTAATTTTTAGAGTAATTAACATAATAAATAGAAATTCACCCAAAGCTTACAACAAAATTCATCATGCAGATATGATGAACACAACTTGAACATAAGTTGTACATGCAACATCACAAACACAACATATTCAGTCAAATTATTTTCGGCATTCAGACAGGAAATTGTGCATTTTTATAATGCAAACAGTTAACAGAAACTTCAAAATTATTTTTTTGTCATCCAATTATATGATAATTAATTAAAATTGCCCAAACAAAAGGCTGCTCAACAAACAATAATACAATTCAGAATATAAACATACTAAGAGAAATAAGTTATAAGCACAATCCTTGACAAGAATAAAATTATTCCTGAAAACAGAACTTAAAATGAGCTTCAAAGAAAATATTCAAGATCAAAATAATAATACACAATGAGAAAAATATCTCAACTGATAAATCAAACCCTCCGTACAAGAAGAAAAGACTTAATGTAAAAGATATTCAGTTTTCCAAATAACCTCTACCTGAAAGCATGCAGAAATGCAAATTATATACACAGATTAATATGCTGTATGAAATGTGCTAATCTTCTCTGAAAATACATTTCTGTTTAGTACCTTCATCATTAAGACGCAACCACCTATCCCAGACAGAAAATAATTCTTTCCAACAAAAGAAAATATCTATATGACTGTAGAAACACAACTCTTTGTGAGAGTCAAGAAACTGTAATCTGATTTATTTCCTAGACATTTTGGCTGAGAAATTTGAAAATCTATTGGTCTAAGCAGATACATAAACACAGTCAGTAACGAAGGATGCTGCAGCTGGATGATGGGAATTATGATTATTCAAATGACAAGTCAAATGGTCAGTTCATCGTTCAGGCATTATGTGTGCTTTGAGATGGAGCAATTATGAATTTTGAAATCAAAATTGTATGAGGTCAATTTTCTTCTCAGTCTAGCTGTTACTTGCATAAATAAATACTTTTATATGAATTTGTGCAAAATGATTGGAGTATGGGCTTCACAGTGTATCTTTGTTTCTAATTGGAAAAACATGGAAAAATCCATGTTTTTCCAATTAGAAACAAAGATACACTGTGAAGCCCAATGTGCCTTGGTTTCAAGGAACATCCTCGAAATTTGACTGAAGATCAACTAAGCCCTTAAAATCATAGAAAATGTACCAGGAGGACATGAAAAGCCTTGAATATTTACGAAATAAAAATGCTGACGAAGCACATAATCACAGCTATATAGTTTTATATGCCAAAATAATAACACACAATGAGAAAAATATCTTAACTGATAAATCACCTTACAAGAAGAAAAGACGTAATGCAAAAGATATTCAGTCTTCCAAATAACCTCTACCTGAAACCATGCAGAAATGCAAATTATACACACAGATTAATATGCTGTATGAAATGTGCTAATCTTCTCTGAAAATACTTTTCTGACTGTTTAGTACCTTCATCATTAAGACACAACCACCTATTCCAGACAGAAAATAATTCTTGCCAACAAACGAAAATATCTATATGACTGTAAACACAACTCTTTGTGAGAGTCAAGAAACTGTAATCTGATTTATTTCCTAGACATTTTGGCTGAGAAATTTGAAAATCTGTTGGTCTTAGCAGATACATAAACACAGTCAGTAATGAAGGATGCTGCAGCTGGATGATGGGAATTATGATTATTCAAATGACAAGTCAGATGGTCAGTTCATTGTTCAGGCATTATGTGTGCTTTGAGATGGAGCAATTATGAATTTTGAAATCAAAATTGTATGAGGTCAATTTTCTTCTCAGTCTAGCTGTTACTTGCATAAATGAATACTTTTGTATGAATTTGTGCAAAATGAATGGAGTATGGGTTTGACAATGTATCTTTGTTTGTAATGGGAAAACATGGAAAAATCCTTTTTCAGGGTTCCCAAGGGACCTTGGATTCAAGGAACAGCCTCGAATTTGACTGAAGATTAACCAAGCCCTTAAAATCCTGGAAAATGTGTCAGGAGGACTTAAAAAACCTTGAATATTTACGAAATAAAAATACTGATGAAGCACATAATCACAACCATATAGTTTTATATGCTAGAATTCATGAAGGTATACAGTAAAACCTGTCTTGAGAGACCACTGTGGCCATGCACCAATTGTCTTGAGAGACTGCAAAACTGTGGCAAAAACTCAGTTTTTCACCTGTTTTGAGAGACCAGAAAATCGATTTTTGCAATTTCAGAGTATTAAAATCAATTAAGATCAATGCAGTGTGTACAGAAATCAATAGTTTAAAAATTTAACCAGGACATCTGCCCAACAGTAAAATTGTCAGGACAATTGTCCCCTGAAACCTTCATATCTGAAATCATACACAAGTATAACAAATGTCTTTCACTGTAGATTGCCTGAAAAGTATATTAATTAGCTTTCAATTACATTGAATAACACGAATGAATGAAAAGTTTCAGCGTGCCGAAGGAGCACAGGGACGATGAGGGATTTAAGTCCCTTGTGACCCAAATAATTTTATTTGCTTTATAACTTTATTTGCTTACAAATCCACAAGAGTCAGAAGCGAGAACCAATAATCTTATTTGCATGTGTGCACTGGCAGTAGGGCAGTGGGTGCAACCTCGAACTGGAAGATGACTCAGAATTGTGCATAACTACAAGAATTCTGCTCTGTGTTTGCTTAGAGACTTGAGCATATTTATGGTAATACTGAAAACGCGGTTTGTTGGGTGTTTTAGAAAAGAAAAAGAAACCAAAATAGTCTCCGGTTTGGGAGCAGCCCCAGCTTGTTATCCATTAACGGTTACAAAAAGGAAACAATCCCCCAATATATGATTTTGAAGCTGGGAGTCATCCATCAGCCTATAAGGGAGAGTGGATGCTGAGCTGTGGCCATCTTGTCTGTCTTGTGATAACACTTCAAGTCTGAGAAATTTTTTGTTAAGATCCCTTTGAAAATATAAAGATTATTGTTAAAAAAACAAACTTAGTTTATGTCCATTATTTGCTCAAGTGTGATGAAATCAAAGAGGATTAAAGCAGACGAAAACACCCTGGTAAGCTTATTTTTACTTAAAGTGTGACTGAAATTATTTTCTATTAACACAAAACCTGACAGACACAAAAAACAGACTTTTCAAGGTATAACTGTATATTATTACAAAAATAACTCATTTCATTACCTGTACAGTGCATTAAAAATCTGAGTCCTGTTAATCAAGGGTAATTAAGATAAGTTATCCTCTAAATAGATTCTGTCAATCATTGACTGAAATGGAACTATTTCAGTCTCCATGGTAATAAACAAGCTGGCTGTCTGTGTTGAGATGAGTGTGGAAATGTTAGTTATTTGTACCAGAGAGAAAACTGGGATTGTTGAGGGTGTTATAACATGACACAAACCAGTAATTTACATTAATTTATTCTTTTATTACAGTAATTAAAACAACTATGTACATTATCAAATATAGACTTTAGAAACATAACAGGTATAAACAAGTTCAAGGAAAATAAAAATTAACTTCAACAGTATAACTAGACAGGCATAACTTGTAGAATAAATTGGGTTTTCAAATTTAAAAAAAAACCTGCCAAACTATGGTCTGATTTGTTGACAAAAAAACTGGATAACTTGACGAGCATCTGATCAATCTGTGGCAAAATTTGAAAAATTGGATTATGAAATATATCTTTGGGATTCCGGGCAAGACTTTATTCATCAAAATTGTCATTACTTACTTTCTGCTTGTCTCTTCCTAAGTTTGATACATTATCTATCCAAGACACAAAGGAAAACACGTGAAACAAATGTGTTTGCAAATTAAATCCGAAATTAAATTTCGATCAAATTAGAAATCTGGGGTAAAATGTATTTTCGATCGGCTGAGAGATGTGACGTCATTATTCATATTTAGATGTGTTGAGCCATTATAGGCTTGCTTGGCTGTTTTAGTCTAATGACTGTCCCATATGTTACGTGACTTTTACATGTTGAGCATTAATATTATAGTTGGAGAGATTAAGAAAGTGCCTATGAGAAATATCATAAAACGAGTGCTGGGAGATTAGAAGGGACAATGGGGTTGGGATGACACATGTGGGATAGGGGGAATCAAGGCCTCCTCAGTAGAGAGAAGCGGCAAATTAATGAACGTCTTGTGTCGGAATTAAAACTTTTATTCTACAAGTAGGCTCCAGAATTAAACTTTCGAGCCTTTGGCAAGTAAGTTTAATTCTGAAACTTACAAGTATAAAAATTCTGAACGCAGACGGTAACATATTTACTCTACAAAAAAAGAGGTGTGCCTGTAACATTGGAAAAGTAATGCTAAAAATGAATATAGTTCGCAAATATTTTCTCATACACTTGATGAATTGGACCTTTCGCATTTAAGTCTTGGCGTTTCGGCCTCGAACAAGACACCTCGCAAACACAACACCTAACATTAAGTCCATAGATTTCTATACTATACTAACTCCACACAAGCATGGTTAGCTGTGGTTGAAGATAAGTGCACTATCAACGTGCATAATGCCTTAGTACACGGCGCCACCATGCCCCCATCTGGGCAATCGGGATTAAGTGCCTTGCCCAGTGGATTTCCTTTGCTAAAAACCAGGCATTTCTATGCCCGTGAAGATGTGCGTTGTTTATTGAGGGAAATCACTCATCCACTCTCAAATTCATGTCTAAGAATATTTACAAAACAAAAGAAATTCGGGAGGAAGTTGACTTCCATGACAAAATGTCCTCCAATACGCATGCCAACATGTTGGTTTTGGTCAGAGGTTTGGTCAAGGGTGAACAAGAAATTGCACAAAAGAATATTCTCCAGAAGATGGCATGTGGGGAATTGGATGAGGCAGTCCCCCACCCTTCAATTCAAACCTTATTCCAACTACTTTCATCCATATATCGCATGTTACACCCATAGGCCTATTGAGGCAAAACTTTTCTACAGTGTTCGGATTGAGTAAGGTTCACAGACAGTTACCTCCAGTCCAGTTGGGAGCAAATTTTACCTGAGACACTAAGTGCACTAGATTTTTAAAAGATTTTCGGTGTGGGAGGGCCTCTGAACCCCTACTTTAAGGAGGAGTGCTTCCTCTCCTAGGCCTACTGCCTGCTTGGACTTGGGACATGACTAAGGCATGTTATGCTATGCTGCTGCTTAATATTGCTCATCCACCCCCCCCCCCCCACCCCCCCCATATTTGACAATCCAACCTACGCCCCTGCATTCAATAAGATTCATTAACATAATGAGGCCTATCTCTGCCATAAACATAATTAACTATAGGTGAACATATACCCCCCCCCCCCCCACCCTTTTTTTAATTATTGTTAAACTTCTTCCCTCAAAAGTATGGATTGTGACTCCACATTGGTACAAGCCTTTGTCAATGAGTGTCAGCCTATGTTTTTAGGGCAAAAAAAAAATTCATGTATTTTGTAAATTTGTTCAGGCCGTACCTACAAGTGAGTGTACAGAGTCTTCCATTTATATGTACGTAAGGCAGGGGTTAAAGAACAGTGTGTTGGGGGGGGGGGGGAGGATATGGGACCTGGTGAGGTCGTGTCCCTTTCCAGTACCCCCCCCCCCCCCCTCCCATTTCTGCTTGTCACCATTACTGGTGTTAGTAACAATGATTGCTGTGATCGAGAAGTTATCAATCAAGAATTAAGAAAGAAAAATACATTTTAAAAACGCTATTTCCACCAGTCATGTGGTTCTGGTATTTAACCGTTTGCCTGCATGTACAAAAATACACTTTTTATCCATAAAGCAAAAATCAGACAGAAGTCAGTCAGTCAAAATCTGTGTTTGTACGTCCAATCACCAGAAAGACGGTCCTTTGGGGTTATTCGATATTCTGATAATCGCATACACTTTGAGCTAAATTGTTAGTTAAAGGAAGGCGAATATCTGTAGGACAGAAAACAAGGAAAGGAAATTACAACTTTTTTATTCAGCAATAACATTGAGTAGCCTTATTTTTTCACAAGTGCAAAAGAGTTTCACACAGTCATGTCGAACACATGCACAAGAATCCAGACATTTTGCTGTTTAGCGCAAGTACATTTCGCACCTATTCAGACCGACCCATTCTGTCAAATCGAATGAAACGTCATATTATAGGTGTGGTGGACAACCTATTTTTTGACGGTGGCTGTCCAGTAGCCAGGTGTAAACTCTGCAGAATACAATGCCATATTGGACAGATTTGAAAACACCCACCAAGTGCAAATTCCACCCAGATAATAAATCAAGTTCAGTGTGAGACTCAGAAAAAAAAATATATTTAAAAGAAAAGTTAGTAAAGAGACTAATGAACTAAAATAAGAAACTGCAAGAGGAAACTCCACTCTGAGTGTGCACATCATAATTAACCTTTGCCGTCCATCATCTCATTCCACGTATTGAAGACAAATTATTAACATTACACGAGAGTCCTGAAAACCAAGAATGTAACAAATTTGTCACAAACTCCCAATAAAAATTGACTATGGATACAGAAGTCACACCTCACAAAGTCTATTGAACTTGCACATGTGAAGATGATAACAATAGTTTGTTCAGTTATTAAAAGCTGTGGCAATAATCTTTTATTAAGACAGTCACGACAGGGGTATTAGCGGCCAGTGACATAATCGAACTACTACTTGTTATTGTTTAAAGCTTCTTTTGTTCAACGACTCTCAGCAGCTTATTGTTTTGTACATGTTAATTTCAAATTGATAGTCGGAAAGGATCACTTGGCAATGTGAATAACTCTACATTCATTTAACAGAGAAAATTAGTTTAAACAATATTTATTCTTAGAATCTATTTTCTATTTTGCATGCATACATTTCAATGTTAACAAAAAAAAAATATAATACAAAATACTGACATACACAGTGTAACAACTTACAAGTTAATGTAAAGATGAGGGATTCGACAGGAAGCATCAAGCTTAAGTGTGTCATCTCCCAAAACAGAGAAAATTAGTTTTTAGACCTCTTTCTCAGTTTATAATCTTGGGATAAACTTCAGAAAAAATTAACAATGGAGGTAGGGAAGGGGCGATGCAAGTCACGAGTGTTTGGTAATTTCTTTTTTTTTATTTTTTTGGGGTGGGGGGAGGGGGGATTTCCACGTCACTAGTTGTGGCAACTAATTCTTAAAATTTCTGGATAAAATCTTAGGAGCCACCCACAACCATTGAAAGATGGCTAGCCCTTTTGATAATCTGTTAAACTTATAAATAATTGTTGTTCTACCCCCCCCCCCCCCCACCACACCCACACACACACACACAGTGATTTAGTGGTAATCAAACTAAAATGCATGTGATGAGCAACAACTTTGATATGTAAAGTCTACATTGATCTTGCAGGCTGTGTTTTGACTCTGAACTAAGTTAAAACAATTGCTGTATTCAACAATATTATGGCGAATTAATAATTAAAATTGCTGGTGGTCTTTCTTTTTTGGGGTGGGGTGGTGTAGGGGTTATCATTTGAAAAGGTAATTATTAGATTCCAGTTGATGAAAGCACAGATCCATACAAATTATGAGGTCCAAAACCTGGGTGATTAAATTGAAGCCTTAATTTGTTGATTCTCTGGCAAGTGACAGCTCGCTTTGTGGAAATAGGTAGTGTTTACGATGGTATTAAAGGTTGGTGGGAGAGACCTAATTTTTTTTTTGGGGGGGGGGGGGGGAGGTGGGATTGGATGTTGCCAACAGTTGGTAAATAATAGAGATATGCCCAGCATGTTTATTCTTGGACCTTCCCTGGTTTGTGTAGGCCATGTGTACCAGTAACAGGCCTTATCTTTTGTTTTTAAAAACTTTTTTCTGTTAAACTTTAGCTTACTGTTATACACTTAGAGTACCAGTATTCCCATATTTATTTGCGTGAATGTGTCATTTACAATGACATTTATCTTACAGTGTGCAGTGAGCATTGGTGGGATGTCACACATATTTGTACTGGTGCCTCATTGGTTGATAATAATTAATGGGCAAGATTACGGTCATGTCAGTGTGTCGAAAACAGAGTAGCACTCTGCAGATTAAAATGTCATATTATTGACACTTTTTCGACACGTAGGCCTGTCAAATTAATAATTTTCTTATGGTTATGCATTTTCGAACAAAATAGTTTTCTTTTGATTGATTCAGATCTTGCCTGTTCGACATTTAATTCGCGAGATGTGATTTTTTTGTTAGGCCGTACTGATGATAGCGTGGTTAATTGGTTGCACCTGGTATTTTCCCAGTGATGTAGATAGTAACACAAACCAAACTCATCACCCCTAGTTTAGCACTAGAAATCAGGGGTGATGGAAACCGGATCTTTAATGGACTGTATGTAAGAGTAAATCTTACGCCGATACTGTTTGGGATAATTGCTCTGTAACTAAAGTGGAGGAAATGGAAAAGATCCAGATTGCTGCGGCAAGGATTATTACTGGGGCAACCGTCAGTGCTAGTAAGTCCTTACTTTATACGGAAACAGGATGGGAACCGTTGCAAGATAGACGCTACAAACACAAGTTAATCCAGTTCTTCAAAATGTACCACCGTATGGTTCCTCCGCACATCTCCAGTAAAATCCCGCAACGTGCTTCCTTGATCAATCCTTCACTTAGTCTTCGATCAGGTCAAAACCACCGTGTTCCGTTCTGTCGGACTGAGCTGTATAAATCTTCCTTCATACCCAGCGTTACTGACCAATGGAATAATTTGCCCTTGTCCGTGCGTGAAAACTCATCATTGACAAACCTCAAGACTTTTCTAAACGATGGCAACCGACGACCGCCAAGGTTCTACTGCAGATCAAAATCTCGCACAGCCCAAATATATCACTGTAGATTGAGACTAGGATGTAGTAACCTCAATTTTCACTTATATCGCAACCACATATCACCAACCCCTCTATGCCAGTGTGGAGAGGAAGAGACTCCCGCTCATTTTCTCCTGCATTGTCCAATTTTCTCCGATGCTCGTAATTATTCAATTAATCTCCTTCCGTTTGGAGCGGACTCCTCAACACTTCTATTCGGTTCGGAATTCCTGAGTAATGATGACAACCGCCTTATCTTTGAAGTGGTACACGACTTTATTTTATCAAGTAAGCGATTCACTAATTAACCCCAATGTAGTACTAGCCCATTTTATATACTTACTATAATAAATACTAACCCACAATTAAATCAAGATGATCTCCGTGGGAATGCCTGTAAACTAAGCTACACTTGTTTACTGTGGTAAACAGGCGAAGCCTCACTGATCGATTTGGACTTTCACCCAAACATTGATAACAGAGTCAACCGTGACTCTGTTGTCGGTGTTTGGGTGAAGGTCCAAATGGGCATCTTGGGTGGCAAATAATTGGAGTTACCTTGATTATATTTCTATCTTACGTCACGCGTAGCCATTTCGCATAGGTGATTGACATTAACACAAATAAATAACTCTACGCAATGAATACATCCATCCCGCACTTTCCAACTCTTCTTGCAGCTCAACCCATCCCCGTCTGTTTCCATACAAGATTAGTTGCTGCCGCTTTTCAAACGCTTGTATAATGCAGATAAACACTGTTTGTACTTGATACTCATACCTGCTATTGTCATCGAGGTATCTTTGTGATCTTGTGTTGGTGGAAACGGCCTTGTATAAGCTTTCAGCTTACTGCCGAATTCACATTAATGTTTGAAATGTATCTGTTATGGTTTGTTTTTCTTCTTGTAATAAATACTGTTTAAACTAAGAGTAAATCTTATCCCCTGGAAAATATATCCACATGGATTATATTTTACTAGGAAATGTTATGTCAAAATAGTAAAAGCTATCCCCAGTAAGGAATGAAAGTTGTGTTTTTTTCTATATGGACAGGATACTATTTACAGTGGAGATTTTATTCACTGGAAATATTATCCTGTGAAATTATATTCATAAATAAGATGTCACACCAAAGCATGCAGTCCCTGAAAATACAATCTACATGTAATTGAAACAGGTGAAAAGTACTAGTGTGTAGGAACAAATTGGCCAGTTGACAGGTACCAGTTAGATAAGTAACATGGATTCAAATGAGTATCAGGCTATCTGGGATTATATTCTCAATAAAAACAATCCTATTGGTTTCACAAGTGCTTATCACCCACAATCCAATGGGAAGTGTGAAAGGTTCAATCAAACTCTGAAGTCGATGATTAACAAGGTGGTGATAGATAGTGGCATGAGTTGGGACACTAAATTGGATGAATGCTTATTTGCATATCGCTCTACCATTCATTCAAGCACTGGTTTCTCACCATTTTTCCTTATGTACATGCGTCAGCCAGTTATGCCATTTGAACAAATGGAGTCACGTGAGAACAGAGCATATATTGACAATAATGGACATTCATTCGAAATGTTTACCGTTGGTGATGATTGTAATGATGATGTCAATGATATTACTTCACGTCTTTCACAACAAAGAGCAGATGCACAACAGAAGGCAATGGAAACTATTACAAAGGCTCAAGAACGACAAAAGATAGCCTATGACAGAAGACATCGAGTTTTCGAAAAGAAGTTTAATGTTGGCGATAAGGTCTTATTGAAGAACTTTAGACGTCGCCATGGAATGGGTACAATTCAACAAGTCAAGTTCAAGGGACCTTATATTATAACTTCTTATTGTTCTCATGGACTGTATATGCCGAAAGACTCGGGTGGAAAGAAGATTGGGCCTCATAATCAGACAAACTTTAAACTTTGGTTTGAACCAAATCAGGGTACCGGTATACCCAATAGCCCAAAACAATCTGATGACTATCAAGAAGTTGCTCCATTTTCAAGTGCCAGTGCTGCTCAACATAGCGACAATGTTCAAGGTTCAAATAAAGACAATAGCTCAGATACTGATATTCCACCTTCTGGAATTGTTTCCAATGCAACATGTGCAGCTCCACTTGATTCTTCTACGAATTCCTCCCTGGATTTTTTTCTGACTGATTCACCTGATAAGCATCAAGATGATAATGAATGCCTTATTCCAAAAAGGCCTCAGAGAAAAAAAAAATAAAGTCCACCAAGACAGTGTACATGAATATTATTTCTGAAACTTAAACTTTCTAAGGTGCAGTTTGAAAACAATAATATGATCCTAGGGTCATTTTTGTCAGGGACACCTGAGGCCCCATAAGGCCTGGGGGCCCCATAAGGCCTGGGCTGACGTGGGGTTATTTAGTCCCGCTGATGAAGTTGCAGGAAAATTATACCAACGTGGAGGGTCGGAATCCAAGTGTCGTGAACTCGGCGCAGGGAGCTGAGTTAGGCCGACGCCGTGATTCCTTCTCTGCCAAATTGGCCTGAAATAGGTTCGATTTCCGTTAGGTGTGATTCCTAATCACTTCAGGCTGTGTAATGGAAAGAATGACTTAAAGTAACAACGATTCTTTTATTTACACATAAAAATAAAGCCGTTTCAATATTTCAACAATCAACAATTCGATTCTTTTCACAGAAATTTGGTTGCTAGAGTTAAATAATTCTCAACAATCATATAGTCATTCTATAGCCCTGTACTGGCACTATAGTCTACACACTGGAAATGTTACTACCATGAGCTCGCCATAAGAGCTTCACAAATCTGAAATGTTATTACTGTGAGCTCGCCATAAGAGCTTCACCCGCTTAGGCTCAAATGTCAACGTCTGCACGTAACTGTACCTCTGGCTGTCGGAGTGTTCCGACCAGCAATGTTCATCATCTATGAAGCCACCGTACTTCTGATTTGGGTCAGATATTGTCTACTCATACCTAATGTGCCTTTTGAAAGTCCTCCGTGAAAGTCCTATTGAAATATTCACCGTTCCTGGTTGAATTCACGATTCACAAATGCCCCTTTTGTGCTAGGGCGAAATTGTCACTCACACCAATCTCCAGTCGGTATTGCGATGCTTCTACAGCAAAACAAACTACTCAGAACGCAATCAGTCTGACGCTTCAAAGGGTTAATACGCACAATACAATTAACCTACACTTCTGACTAATGCAGGCTGATACCTGCTATTCGACAATCTAAACTTTAACGTTTCACCTTGGGTGTTCCTTCTCACGAATTCGGCTCTTGTAGCCGCCTATCAACCTTAAGCTAAATCAATCGTGGAATGCCCTCCTGTGATCGAAGGTACCCTTATGCCAGGAAACAGAGTCCGCCTGCCCTGGACTTCACCAACGTGTGTGTGACCCCAAGTGTGTGTCTAATGCTCTGCTCTTCAAGGTATATATACTTTTTACCCTAAACTGTCAGGTGGACCGACGCTCATCTGTCCACCTGTCAAAACGGTAGGAGATGACGTATATCGAGGCAGAATCAATACAAGTCATCTCGCGCGTGACTTAACGGTGATTTCACTTGTCGAGAAAACCGATTCGTTCCTGTCATTCATTGCTACCTAATGATCAGGTGACGATACGATAGACATTTCTATTGTTTAGAATCTCGTTTCTCAATTGGCCGTGACGATATCCTGCCACCAACCGATTACGTCTCGTAAGACTCGCGACTACTGTATAAATTAAATGAGATTAGACCTTATCTAACATACCGTTTCTCCCCTGGGTCCCTGCGCTGGAGCTGGATATACACCACGTGTGTTTTTTCCATGTCCAGCTTCACAGAGAAGAGCAATTCACGTAGGTTTTTTCGCCTTGATGCGGAATATCTTTTGAACTTACAATATCTTTATATATGAGGCCCCTTTCCCCCATATTTAGACTGGCTTTGCCCTGACAATTTTTCACAGATGAATATTCCTAAAAATTATTTACTGGATTAAAAAATTGCTTGAGTTCTTTTTTTTATAGCTTTTTTTTGTTGAATGATACACTATATATATAGGGACAAAAATTGAGGGTTAGTATAATTTGGATACAATTTCCTAGGAAATCTCATCCTCCCTGAAGGAACAATTATCCACCACATTCTATGGTGGATAATATTTCCTTGAGAGGGAGTGAAGTTCCTAGGAAATAATGTCCAAAGGACTATATTTCCTAGGAAAAACAATGACATGGATTGTTTTTCCAGGCAGATGATATTTACTGTTACATGTACACGTAATGTGAAAATATTGATAGAAAGGGGAGAACACTTTGTATAAAGTAAGAAATTACTATTTTGGATGGACCAGCCCCTTCACATCATAATTTCAAAAAGTTTTTCAATTTGTGGCCTTTTAACTGTAATTTCTGAAACAGTGCCTCTGTAGTTGTATTAAAACTGAATTAAAATAAAACAATAATAAAAAAAAAGTTGAAAAATCAATTCTTCTCCATTTCTGCCTCAAATATTCTCTGTTTGGTCATTCACTGACTGGTGAAAACCTCAAACCTCACCTCTTATGAGAGACCACTTGTCTTGAGAGACCACCTTTGCTTCAAGTGACCGATTTTCTGTTTCAGTCTTCTTTGTCATCTGCACCTTCATGGAATATTATAGGCAGACCAGTTTACTGCTTCATTGGACCAATTCCCCATCTGTAAGACATTCCTTGGTTTACCATATTGTTAGACACAGGAGACTATTGGGGTTAAGGTCAGTGAGATTATCATGTACTTAATAATTTTAGGACAACTCGTGGTAATCTCTCCATGGATTCAGTTCTGTGGATGACTGGATTAGGTTAACAGGGACTGATCATGAACCAGTACTCACTGTATCCGCTGTTCCTCTGTCCAGAACCAAGATGTAAATGTTCATTGTTCCTAAAAGGATGATGATGCTTATGAACCCATAGACGTGCCAGCCAGTGCATAATTGAAGTGTATGTTACCAAAATGACCCAGTCATTCCACTGTTGTTAAGTGTTAAACGTATATGACATATTCCATCTGTGTCTATGTTGAGTTAAAAACCTGTCTAGTGTGATGATTTCAGCTTGGTTTTCTACCACTTGCAGTACAAGCTTTACAAGTACAAAAAAAACTTGACTGTGTATCACTAATGCGTAACCCTTGTTTTTTTTCATATTTTTTTTTTTTATATCACAACCTGTTGCCCAGAGATATTTTGATGCTTTGCTTTCAATCTTCTATGGTAACAGCTTTGTCACCCCATTAAGTAGAAGTTCTGCCAAATAAAAGTTGTTTCTGGAAAAGGGGGAAGTGTTTCAAAGGTTTGCAGTATCGCCTTTAGTAATAAGGTTATAGGGGGGCACGGTGGCTCAGTTGGTAGAGGTGCAGACTGCAAGGCGAGAGGACCTTGGTTCAAATCCCACCTGCAGCAGCCGCGTTGTGTCCTTGGGCAAGACACTTCACCCCCATTGCCCATGTGGGGGCACGGTGACGTTGTGTACTAAGGCGTACTGCATGTCGATGGTGCACCTGTCTTCAACCAATGCTAACCCTGCTTGTGTGGAGTTGGTATGTTGGGGAGCTGACAGTTGCTTACTGTTGCTCAGTGGTTCTCTCTGGGTACTCCAGCTTCCTCCACCCGTAAAACTGTCACGGTCCTGGTTGGCCATTGTGCAGAAATATGTGACCTTAAACACCAATAAATAAATAAATAATAAGGTTGTATTTGATCAAATACTTGGTTAAAGAGTTGGTGTTTTGAAATTTGAACCCTTTATCTTACACACCTTCCAGATGGCACATTTGTTCTAAATAGTTTAACAAATCCGGTTTTGTCTTCAACGCATAGGGTATGACTCTTATATAAATGAGCTGCTGGTTTTGTGCCAGTTGCAGATCATAAAGTTCTGGAAGCCTAAACTGAAAATTAACAAAATTGGAGCACAAGTTTTTGTTCTCAGTGGTGGGCGGATTTGATTGAACTGTTTGGAAAATGGAAATGAAGACAAATTGTTAAAATAAATGTTACTGCCCAGATAAGTTGTTCAAAAGAGCATTATACAATCAACACCTTTCGTGAACCAAAAATTTCATTTCATCAGAGTGTGGTATAAAGCATTCACTCATTAATTTTGTAGCATTAGCTATGGAAGAACCAACTTCAAATAAGAAAGTGTGTGTTAGAGCTTTGAAAATTGCCATTCATCAACATTTACAGCAAGAAGAAATAGATTTTGAGAAGTGCAGGTTTGTTCATATGCTGTCCGTATGTGAAAATCTTTGGCAAAGCATAAAGTATGAAAGTGTCAGTGTACAGTAAAGGCACATAAAATTCCCACTGCCCATGTTATTCTTGGTAAAAAATTAGACCAAAACATTTGATTTTATATATATCACAATGAAGCTTCCTTAGGAGTAGTATAATGAAACGGGATAAAAATAAAATTAGTTGCTTCATGGTGCACCATTTTTGCATTGGTGGTTATGAAGAAAAACATGTCCTTGGGCAAGGTACTTAATCATGATTTCCCACATGGGGGCACGATGACGCTATGTATTAAGGAATACTGCATGTTGATGGTGAACTTGTCTTCAACCAGTGCTAACCCTGCTTGTGTGGAGATAGTATGTTGCAGAGTCCAACTGTTGATTGCCACTGCTCAGTGGTTCTCTTTGGGTACTCTGGCTTCATCCACCTGTAAAACTGTCCGACACGAGGTGATCCTGGCTGTTGAAAGTGTTGTCAAACCCAATAAATAAATAAAAACATTGAACAGTCTTGTTCTCATGAAACTTATGTCTCCATTAATTTGATATTTGTTCTGCAGCTTCCTTTTACTGGTACAGATTCAAGTTGGTTTTTTCACAATATTTGGGCTTGACCTGGAAATGGCAAAATTGATGGCTTCCTTAAAAATTTTCATTTTTCAGAAGCACTGAGCTGATTTGAACCAAAATCCCTCATATTGATAGGGGAGAGAGCGTTCAACTTTATAAGAAATTCTTTAAATTCAATTTTATAACCTGAAATAGCATTTATGACCCAAGACTCTTTAGTAAAAGACATAATGTTCAAGTTTTACATCAATATTGACAGAAAAATATGTACAATTTAATCCACTAATTGTCTGGTTTTACCTCTTTTTTTTGTCATAGAGCTTGTCTCTTTTGATAGTCAGGGCATCTACCCCTTATGAAACCCGCTCTCTGCTGCAGGTCTTGCCTCAGTCTAAAAAAGGCCTACCACTGTTTCCAGAAGTGGAAAAACAATCTTTTAACTGGTAGAATTCTGGAAGCCCATAGTTGGGCTTTATTCTGAATTGCAAGCACCACATCTCAGTGACTTCATTTTTAGCTCAACTTTGGCGAAGCCAAATTTGATGTATTGCCATGGCCCGTCATCCGTCTGTCCATCCACATGCCGCGCCGTACACACGGCTCGGGCTAGAGGCCGTATTTATGAACCGATCTTTACTAAACTTCTTGGGTACCTTTGTTATCACCGTGAACGAGTGTTTATGGATCCGGTCCAAAATTTAAGGCGGCCGCTGGCAGCCATTTTGTACCAAAATTAGGTGCAATCAGATTTTTGCACAGAACTTCCATATGAAAGCTCCGATTTGAATAATTTTTTGGTATGAATGTTTAGTACCATGAGATACATTACATATAATACGGGTTTTTTTCTCATGTGTAAATTATGCAAATTAGACTAACTTTGATTTATTTAGTGTTACTTTCAGCACTGTAAGTGCAAATGCTAATACGGCTCGGGCTAGAGGCCGTATTTATGAACCTCTCTATACGAAACTTCTTGGGCACCTTTGTTATCTCCTTGGGATGAGAACGAGTGTTTTTGGGTGCAGTCCGAAATTTAAGATGGCTGCCGGCAGCCATTTTGTACCAAAATTGGTGCAATCAGTTTTTTGTACAGAACTTTTGTATGAAAGTTCTGATTTGAATAAATTTCTGTATGAATGTTTAGTAACATGGAATACATCATATATAATACAGGGTTTTTTTCTCATGCAAAAATTATGCAAATTAGATGAACTTTGATTTATTCAGTGCTACTTATACACAGCAAGTGCACATGTCGATACGGCTCGGGCTAGAGTCTGTATTTATAAACCGATCATCACGAAACTTCTTGGGTACCTTTGTTATCAACTTGGGATGAGAACGAGTGTTTCTGGGTGTGGTCCAAAATTCAAGATGGCTGCCAGTGGCCATTTTGTACCGAAATTGGGTCCAATCAGTTTTTTGTACATAACTTCTATACAGCTCAGGCTAGAGGCCGTATTTATGAACCGATCTTTACGAAACTTCTTGGGTACCTTTGTTATCACCGTGGGACGAGAACAAGTGTTTTTGGGTGCAGTCCAAAATTCAAGATGGCTGCCAGCAACCTTTTTGTACCAAAATTAGTGCAATCAGTTTTTTGTACAGAACTTCTGTATGAAAGTTCTCATTTGAATAAATTTTTGTAGGAATGTTTAATAACATGGAATACATCACATATAATACAGGTTTTTTTCTCGTGCAGAAATTATGCAAATTAGATGAACTTTGATTTGTTCAATGCTACTTATACACAGTAAGTGCACATGTCAATACGGCTCGGGCTAGAGTCTGTATTTATGAACTGATCTTCACAAAACTTCCTGGGGTACCTTTGTTATCACCTTATGACAGGAATGAGTGTTTTTGGGTGCCTTTGTTATCACTGTGCTATGAGAACAAATATTTTGGGGTTCAGTCAGACCCATTCTGGGACTCAAAAGATTTCTTTTCTAACTGTCGCCCACCTTTATGATACTTTACCTACACATTTGATACAGGCTACGGTCAGCATTTATGTATAGACCGTTACAATACTTTACATGTACCTTTGTTATCAGGTCTTTACCTAGATGTTTGTCATTGATGTGTCACATACTATACATATACATGTCTTAAACAAGTTGAGCTACAGTATCATTGACACTTTCATTTGTGGATGTGCCTCATATTATCTTTGATGTGAAATTATTTAGTTCCTGGGAATTTGTCTTGTTATAATTTATGGGAGAGTGCCTGTACTCTCCTAAAAATTGTAGCAAGGCAAAGACGTGAATAGACTTTGACATCAAAACATAATTTAGCATGCTACAAGTAAGGTATTTGTTGGTTGGCATTTTTCTTAATTCTGTGATTTTCTTAAAGATTTCATCTATCAAAACTTGTGATGTACCCCTTTTTGTCAGCAGGAAAAAGGCCTTTATATGTAGTCTCAGAGATAGGTCTAAAGTAGTGCTAGGCATTTTCCTGATTAATTGGGTATAGCAGGATATGAAAAAATATTGTTAGTAATATCGTCAGAAATAAAGAAAATATAAAAAAATTGTCACATAGAGAAATCATTTCCCATGCCCCCTCTTGGGTTAACTATAATGTAACACTGCTCAGAGAATGCAATTCTTGTCCATTCAAGAAGTGTTTGGAAAAATCAAAGTTAACATTAATGAAATCAAATGGGGGTTATTTAGGCTAAATTAACACAATAATTGGGCTGATTTTGTTTTTGATAATGTCTGTGACGTTTCCTGACTTATAGAATTCACTTGCCTTTGAGCTTGTTGGTTTTTGAGAACACAACATTAACAAATTGTTTTTTTCAGTGATGGATGTTTTTGGTGGAAATTTCTGAATGTAATGTTCATTGTGCAATATTGTTACATCCATTGATGTGTCTTTCCGATGCTGACCGTATTCCAATAAACATATAGGAAAGACACATAAGGGAGGTAGCATTTTGAAAAATGAACATCCTATTGCTATAGGTATCATGGGACTAAATATGTTCCCATAGACAACCATTATAACGTTCAGGCCAAAAAAATATGATCGCATCACTTTAATTTTGGCTTTCAAATATCTTTGTCAAGTATAGCCCTTCAGACAACTTTTTCTGACCCCAAAACAAGGGGTCATGCAACAAATAAAGAGCAAAATTGACAGCAAGGGAAGTACCGGTCACATGCACATATTTTTCAGGGAATTCCCTACAAAAACGCACCAAATGTAAATTGTATTTTTTAGGTCCAAACATCATCAAATCACCCTCTTTTTTATCTGGAATATTCATCAATTATGCAAGATGTCAATGGAATGCTTCAAACGTTTATTGAAACAATTTATTTTCCCAAGGCTGTTTATTTTTAGAGATTGCATCACTTCTGAGTGCAACATTTTAAGGCGGGTATTTCTAATTCAAATATTTAGTTCACTGATACCTATAGACCTGAGCATCTGATCATCCTGTGCCTCTCTAGTAACCTGCAGACCATGGCAAAGACACAAGTTCACAACACACATTTTGAATCAAAGACTTTAAGTTATTCCTAAATTGAGACACGAAAAATATGACCTTAGTATATTTCTGGTTAATGCAGTCCACTGTATTCAATACACTAAACAAAATTAAAACTCACTTCAGAATAAACAACCATCACAAGAGAACAATATCATTATTATATTATTAATCTTCTTTCCAAAGAAAAGGTTATTATCATTTTTGCTGATATCACTCAGCACTAGTCTAAAGGCATTTCTTCTGAGCATTGGCAATTCAAATTGAACATTGGGTTGGTTGTAACTGCAAACTGTCAAGAAACATTTTTTCACTATGTCCACTTTTTGGATCCAAGTTCTTTGGTGATTTTCATAGTACCCGAAATAGAAGAGGAAATTTTTTTTTTTTTATCCGTTGGCGATTACTGTCCCAAGTTTTATACTGTGAGTCTGACTTAGTCCCAAATTTTGGGATTTATTCTGGGCAGAGCAGGCAGTAATGCATTTTCAGGGGTTGTGTATCCGTAATTTAGCTTTCAATCCTTTCTTTTTTACCCAGATTTGTTGCATTTCAATTTGCATATTGAGCCTTGTTCTGTATTTTAGGGCCCGTTTTAATTGAGCTATGTTCTACAATATTCTCAGGGAGATCAAAGTCAGATTCTTCACTGTAATGTGGTTAAGCAACAGAACCAAAAAGATCATTAACTTCTTGATGCTATCAACCCTTTCAGGGTTGTTTTTGATAATTTGTACATTTTTAAATTCTGGCTAACTTAATCAGATTGAATTTGGTCAACATATTCAATTAGCATTTCCCTAGTTACAGTATAAGGGGCATATTCACCTAGCATTTCCCTAGTTACAGTATAAGGGATGTGTAAAAGGCTGTTTTTATTGCCACTGTGTCAGTACAACTGAGTCAAGAGGTAATTATTTTCAGAATATGATTTTAACTCCATAGATTGCCATGTGAAATCTGCTTATGAGATTTGACCTCGTCAAATCTATTATTCAATTGAGAAATGTTTGAAAGTTTTTCATTAAGAACTTCAGGAGTATTGGATAAATGTATAACGAGGATGTCACATTTTATCTCAGAATCTAAACCTGTGGTTTTCCATTTCTTTTTATCGAGGCTATCATTGTCAACAGGGGTCACAATATTCATTACCTTATCAGACAAGACCAGACAAGACTGAAGTCAAGTAATTTCCCCTTTTGTGTACACTTCTCGTTTGTAATCTTTTCAAGAGATAACAAGTTTGCCAAAGATCTAACTGTGGCTGAGCCAGGGTATGAATTGCATTTTTATTTTGTTTAGATACCTTTCTTTTGCTCTTTACAGCTCCCCCACCCCCACCCCCACCCCCACCCCCTCAGTTTTCCACATGGTAACTTTATTTTTCTTTGCCAGGCTGGTTAGAAATTTGACATGGTTTTTTATGATCTCTAAATGAAAACTAAGTTAGATAATCAGATTTCTAATGCGCATAATTCCAAAGTTATGGCTCTTGACTGTGTGGAAGCATTTTTTAGGTTTCTGCATGAGAAGTTATTTTGAAACTTGACAATTTTTCTTGGAACTATAAAATGAAAGATGTATTTGTTTTTCTTTCATGCTTACAGTTACAGTTGCTGTCCTTTTGAAATTCATCACACCTCCTGACTAATCTGGTAATTATTCAGCTGCTCAGACGAAAATTAAAAGAATACTGGACCAAATGTCAGGCTACCAAAAATTTCTTCATAAAAAATCAAGCTATTGTATCTTCAGAAGGACCTGCTTTTATTTAGTATTTTTGAATGCAAAGTTAGTTTTTCTGCACATTTCCTTGTTGAAAACAATGTTGAACAAAAATAAAAACTTGTAATCCTCTCCAGGTCTGGTAGTATTTCCATATTTTCCAGACCAAAACCAACACTGAAACCAAAACAATTACAGAAAACTCATCACGGTTTCTAATTTCAATGTTGAAAAACTCTAACCAGGTCTTCACTTCTCAGAATAAAGAGAGAAACTAGACTTTATGATTCTGGAGAATCATGGCTTTTCCCGATGTGATTCCATGATTTTTCATGACCCCACAGTGTCTGATGAATTGTTTTTAACTGTCTCACTGAAGTCCCTTCATTGATGTTATGAGAAAGGTGAAGACAGTAATCTCAAATGACAGAGTTTGATAAAAAATTGTTTAGGTAAAAACCATCATTAACGGTGGAGTGGTTTAATGTCAATATCATCGTCCAACAAGTCAATGACCGACAAAAGGAGTTATGTTTATTTGACACATACCTACTGAGTGCTGTGTCAATTTAAAAATGGTTCATTTTATCTCAAATGTATCACAAATATTGATGTCTGGCAGCTTGTAGAGGGTTAACAAGTGCTAACATCAATATTTATTCACGCCACTTGTAATGTCACACCAAGAACTGTGAATGGCCATTTGTTTCTTTAAAATCTACAAGATGTTTTCAGAGAAATCCAGGGAGAACATGAATTTTAAACTTTTGATGGGTATCATTGTTTATCCAGCCCAAAATGGGTTAAGTGTTGTTTTTTGAATACTCTTATTACTTCCAAAAATAATTCTCAGTGAATTCTACTTCCACTTATTTTGATCTCTCCTCCCAACTTTGGGTGCTGTGGGTACGCAAACACAGCACATTTTATCAACATTTTGATGTTTGAGAACCTGCATAGGGTTAACAAATGCTTACTGGAATATTTTGTACATGCAACTTGTAATGTCACACTAAGATCTGAGAATGGCCATTTTTTCTTGAAAATCTACGGGATGTTTTTAAAGAAATCCTCAGATAACACAAATTTTTAACCTTTTGAGGGGTATCTCTCTGTAACCAGCTCTAAAGGGTTAATGCTTGGTTTTGTGAATACCTTCATTACTTACAAAAATGATCGACGGTGAATTCCACTTGCAATGAAGGAGGTTATGTTTATCTCGTAGGTACACATTTGGTGTTATGGTTGCCCAAGAAAATCCCATTTTCTCCAAATGTCTACGCTTGGCATCCTCTGGAGGGTTAACAAATGTTTACCGAAACATTTTGTTCATGCTTGTAATGTCACTCGAAGACCTGCGAATGGTCAATTGTTCTTGAAATTTTTTTTTTAGAAATCCACAGAAAACTGAAATTTTAAGCTTTTAAGGGGTATATCTCCTTAACCAGTCAAAAATGGGTTAAGACCTCGAATTTTGAATACATTTACTACTTACAAAAATGTTTCCCTGTCAGTTTTGTGTCTGGTAAAAGAAGTTACGTTTCTCTGTTGCATTCCCTTTTGATGTTGTTGTTGTTCAAAAGCAGACTATTTTTTCAAAATTTTGACATTTAGTAGCCCATGGAGGGTTAACAAATGCTTACCGGAATAATTTATTCTATCATCTGGTAATGTGACACCATGACCTATCAATGGCCATTTTCTCTTGAAAACTCTACCAGATGTTTGTAAAGAAATCCAGGGAAAACATAAATTTTTAAGCTTTTGATGGATATCACTATTGACAACCACAAAAGGGGTTAACGCTTGGTTTTTTGAATACTCTTATTACTTACAAAAATGGCCCTCGGTGAATTCCACTTCCAATAAAGGAGATTATGTTAACTTCTCAGGTACACATTGGGTGCTGTGCGTGTCCGAAAACAGCCCATGTCAACAAAATTACGAGGCTTGGCAGCCTCTAGAGGGTTAAGAAACGCTCACCGGAATATTTTGCCCATGCAACTTGTAATATCACACAAAGACCTGCGAGTAGCCAATTTTTCTTGAAAACCTACAGGATGTTTTTAGAGAAATCCGCAGAAAATGGGGATTTTAAGATTTTAAGGGGTCTCTTTCTTCAGCCTGTCCAAAATGGGTTAAGACTTCGACTTTTGAATACCCTTACTACTTACAAAAATGTTTGCGTATAGATTGTGCACTCGATAAAAGAAGGCTGCCTTCCTTTTTTTCGTACCCATTGGGTGCTGTTGGCGTCCAAAAACAGCCCATTTTATCACAATTTTGACTTTTAGCAGCCCATGGAGGGTTAACAAATGCTCACCGCAGTATTTTGTCCATGCAACTTCTATTGCCACATCAAGGCCTGGGGAGTGACAATTTTTTCTTGAAAATCTACAAGACTCGTTTAGAGAAATCCACGAAAAACATGAATTTTTGAGCATTATAGGGGTATTGCTGTTTAACCAGCCCAAAACGGGTTAACGCTTGGTTTTTTGAACACCCTTATTACTTACAAAAATGATCTTTGGTGAATTCCACTTCCAATAAAGGAAGTTATGTTTACCTCTCTGGTATCGTTTGGGTGCTGTGGGGGTCTGAAACCGGCCCATTTCATCAAAATTTCGATGTTTGGCAGCCTGTGGAGGGTTACCATATGCATCGCCTAATATGCTGTGTGTATCAAATGTCGTGTCATAGGCTGATCTAGCAATGATGAATGTTTAAGAAAAATCTACAAGACGGGTTTCGAGAAAGTGCCGATAAACCCCAATTTTGGCAATTTTTTTCCAATTCTGGCGAAATAAGGGTTAAATCGAAAATTCCGGTTTGGTACATTTTTAGATTTTTTGCCCCTCTATGCGTGTGCCAAATTGTGTGAAAATCGGTTTGAAAATGGCTTCTGAATCATACGGACAAAAATGTGTGCAAAAAAAAACAAAAAAAAACTAGACTTTATGATTCTGGAGAATCATGGCTTTTTCCGATTAGATTCCATGATTTTTCTTGACCCCACAGTGTCTGATGAATTGTTTTTAACTGTCTCACTAAAGTTCCTTCATTGATGTTATGAGAAAGGTGAGTATAGTAGTCTCAAATGACTCGGTTTGGGTTTGATAAAAAAATGTTTAGGTAAAACCCATCATTAATGGTAGAATGGGTTAATATCAATATCAATGTTTCCCTATCAGTTTTGCGTCCTGTAAAAGAAGTTACGTTTCTCTGTGGCATTTCCATTTGATGTTGTTGGTGTCCAAAAACAGACTATTTCCTCAGTTTTTTTTACATTTAGCAGCCCATGAAGGGTTAACAAATGCCTGCCAAAATAATTGATCCATGCAACTGGTCATATGACACCAAGACCTATCAACGGCCATTTTCTCTTGAAAACCCCACAAAATGTTTGTAAAGAAATCCAGGGAAAACGATTTTTTAAGCTTTTGATGGGTATCCCTGTTAACCTCCCCAACAGGGGTTAACGCTTGGCTTTTTGAATACCTTTATTACTTACAAAAATGGTCCTCTGTGAATTCCATTTCAAACAAAGGAGATTATGTTTATCTCTCATGTATACATTAGGTGCTGTGCGTGTCTGAAAACAGTCCCATGTTAACAACATTACGATGCTTGGCAGCTTGTAGATGGTTAAAAAACGCTCACCGGAGTATTTTGTCCATGCAACTTGTAATGTCACATAAAGACCTACGAATAGTCAATTTGTCTTGAAACCCTACAAGTTACCGTTAGGGAAATTCACAGAAAATAGGAATTTAAAGCTTTCAAGGGATATCTCTCTTTAGCCTGCCCAAAATGGGTTAAGACGTCGACTTTTGAATACCCTTACTACTTACAAAAATGTTTCTGTATAAATTGTACGCGTGATAAAAGAAGGCACTTTTCTTTGTGGTGTACCCTTTGGGTGCTGTTGGTGTGCAAAAACAGCCAATTTTATCGCAATTTTGACCTTCAGCAGCCCGGGGAGGGTTAACTAATACTGACCGGAATATTTTGTTCATGCGACTTGTAATGTCACACCAAGACCTGCAAATAGCCAATTTTTCTTGAAAACCTACAAGATGTTGTTAGAGAAATCCACAGAAAACGGGTATTTTAAGATTTTAATGGGTATCTCTCTTTAACCAGCCCAAAATGGGTTAAGACGTCAAATTTTGAATACCCTTACCACTTTCAAAAATATTTTCCGATCAATTTTGCGTCCGATAAATGAAGGCCCCTTTCTCTGTGGTATATCGTTTGGGTGCTGTTGGTGTCTAAAAACAGCCCATTTTATCACAAATTTTACGTTTAGCAGCTCGGGGAGGGTTAACTAATGCTGACCGGAATATTTTATCCATGCAACTTGTAATGTCACACCAAGACCTGAGAGTGACCAATTTTTCTTGAAAATCTACAAGACTCGTTTAGAGAAATCCACGGAAAACGAAGTTTTGAGCTTTTTTGGGGTATTGCTGTTTAACCAGCCCAAAACGGGTTAACACTTGGTTTTCTGAACACCCTTATTACTTACAAAAATGATCCTCGGTGAATTCCACTTCCAATAAAGGAAGTTATGTTTACCTTTCAGGTATCGTTTGGGTGCTGTGGGGGTCTGAAACCGGCCCATTTCATCCAAATTTCGATGTTTGACAGCCTGTGGAGGGTTACCATATGCATCGCCTAATATGTCGTGTGTCTCAAAGGTTGTGTCATAGGCAGGTCTAGTAATTATGAATATTTAAAAAAAATCCTAAAGACGTGTTTCGAGAAAGTGCCGATAACCCCCAATTTTGGCAGTTTTTTGCCAATTCTGGCGAAATAAGGGTTAAATCGAAAATTCCACTTCGGTACATTTTTAGATTTTTTGCCACTCTATGTGTGTGCCAAATTGTGTGAAAATCGGTTCGAAAATGGCTTCTGAATCGTACGGACAAAAATGTGTGGAAAAAAAAAAAAAAAAAAAAAAAAAAAATCCCAAAAAACTAGACTTTATGATTCTGGAGAATCATGGCTTTTCCCGACAAGATTCCATGATTTTTTATGACCCTGGGGTGTCTGAAGAATTGGTTTTAATTGTATCATTAAAGTATTTTTATTGATGTCTTGAGAAAAGTGGGTATAATAGTCTCAAATGACCCAGTGTGATAAAAGAACGTTTTGGCTAAATCATCATTGTTTGTGGAGAGGGTTAATATTAATATCAGCATCTGAGAATCAGCGTCCAATGTAAATAGCCCATTGTATCGCAAATTTATCTAAAATTTCGATATTTGACGGTTTGTGGAGGGTTAATGAAGGCTTGCGAGAATAATTCTTCTCCAGGGTTTATTTGTTCTTAAAAATCTGTAAGAACCAGTTGAAGATATCCACAGAAAATGTGAACTTTAAATTCTTAAGCATGTCATGTATAGTCCCTGTATCAATTATCTCCTATTAGACCACAGTTGTTATGCATGATTATGTCATTTTTTCACACCTTGTAGAGCTCACCTATCACCTGTCTGTTAATAGCAGAAGTAAATTTCTCTCTAATTGGTTTTTCCCCTAGGACTAGTTTTATTTATTACAATGAAGATATCCATACATACAACGACAAACATGAAGTTATAAACTACAATAATTACATACGAAAATAGGAAGTGTTGTTTGTACATATGTGTAGATAAAATATACCCTGGGACGGAGAAGGGGAGTATAGCCATCTTACAAACTAGTATATATCTAGCCCCACTGCCGGGGAAATGTTGGCACCATGCACCACTGCATTTGATAACCGTCTGACAGAGTAGTAAATATACCTGCCCCCCTTCCCATGTTGGGCACCCCCACCTTTTATTGTAAGGTTCCTTAGGCACAACATAGCATCAGTAAGATGGATATATACAGCCACGTCGCCACTCTGGGGCGGAGGAGGGGCAGTATATAGCCGTTTTACAGACTAGTATATACCTGGACCCACTGTCGGGGAAATGCTATAGTGTCAACCTATTTGATATTATAAGTAACTGATCCCATTGTAGCTAATGTTATTTACTGCTTTCTTATCATGCAGTGGCGGGGCGCGGTGGCATTGTGGTAGCCGGTTCTCGTCAGATCACTGAAGTTAAGCAACGTTGAGCCTGGTAAATCATTGGATGGGTGGCCGTCTGAGCGATCAATTCGGACTCCCATGCTGTGTCCTTGGGCAAGACACTTAACTCTGATTCTCCATATGGGGGCACGATGCCGCCATGTACTAAGGCATACTGCACGTCGACGGTACGCATGTCTTCAACCACTCTAACCCTACCTGTGCTGCAGTTCGGAGTTACGATGTTGGGAAACTGGCAGCTGCTCGCCGTTGCTCGGTGGTTCTCTCCAGGTACTACGGCTTCCTCCACCCGTAGATTAGCCATTGTGCATAAGTATATGCCCTTAAACACCAATAAATAAATAATAAATGATATCATGCAGGGCAGTGTGGAATACGAGGTGAGGCGTACCTTTCAATGTGTGTTTGTGTTTGGAGAAAGAGGCAGGGAGGAGGTGGTAACCTTGGTAATTTTGTTTGGATAAATCGACCGCTGGCGTGGGACACCGAGGAATTGACCGATGAAGCGGGACACGGTGAGAGTGGAACTTATGGGCGGTTATTCTTGATAATAAATAAATATACACTTTCTTTTGAGTTCATACAAGGTGAGTATAGTAGTCTCAAATGAGAATGGCCAATATTTGTCTTGAAAACCTACGAGAGGCTTTTAGAGAAATCCTCGGAAAATATGAATTTTTAACCTTTTGAGGGGTGTCGCTCTGTAACCAGCCCTAAACGGATTAATGCTTGGTTTTGTGAATACCTTCATTACTTACAAAAATGATCCTCAGTGAATTTCACTGCCAATGAGGAAGGTTATGTTTATCACGCAGGTACACATTGGGGGTTATGGGTGCCCCAAAACAGCCCATTTTCTGAAAATGTCTATACTTTCCAGGCTCTGGAGGGTTAATAATTGCTTACTGGAATATTTTGTCCATGAAACTTGTAATGTCACTCAAAGACCTGCAAATGGTCAATTTTTCTTGAAAACGTGCTAGATTTTTTGGAGAAATCCACAGAAAACGGGAATTTTAAGCTTTTGAGGGGTATATCTCCTTAACCAGTCGACAGTGGGTTAAGACCTCGATTTTTGAATATCCTTACTAGTTACAAAAATGTTTATCTATCAATTTTGCGTCCAGTAAAAGAAGTTACGTTTCTCTGTGGCATTTCCATTTGATGTTGTTAGTGTCCAAAAAACAGACTATTTCTTCAAAAGTTTTGACATTTAGCAGCCCATGGAGGGTTAACAAACACCTACCAGAATAATTTATCCATGCAACTGGTAATGTGATACCAAGACCTATCAACGGCCATTATCTCTTGAAAACCCTACAAGATGTTTGTAAAGAAATCCAGGGAAAACGATTTTTAAGCTTTCGATGGGTATCCCTGTTAACCTCCTCAACAGGGGTTAACGCTTGGTTTTTTGAATACCCTTATTACTTACAAAAATGGTCCTCTGTGAAATCCACTTCCAACAAAGGTGATTATGGTTATCTCTCGTGTATACATTGGGTGCTGTGCGTGTCCGAAAACAGTCCATGTCAACAACATTACGATGCTTGGCAGCTTGTAGATGGTTAATAAACGCTCACCGGAGTATTTTGTCCCTACAACTTGTAATGTCACATAAAGACCTACGAATAGCCAATTTTTCTTGAAACCCTATAAGTTACTGTTACGGAAATTCACAGAAAATGGGAATTTAAAGCTTTTAAGGGATATCTCTCTTAGCCTACCCAAAATGGGTTAAGATTTCGACTTTTGAACACCCTTACTACTTACAAAAATGTTTCTGTATAAATTGTACACTCGATAAAAGGAGGCGCTTTTCTTTGTGGTGTACCCATTGGGTGCTGTTGGTGTCCAAAAACAGCCCATTTTATCACAATTTTGACGTTGAGGAGCCCTGGGAGGGTTAACTAATGCTGACCGGAATATTTTGTCCATGCAACTTGTAATGTCACACCAAGACCTGCGAATAGCCTATTTTTTCTTGAAAACCTACAAGATGTTTTTAGAGAAATCCACAGAAAACGGGTATTTTAAGGTTTTAATGGGTATCTCTCTTTAACCAGCCCAAAATGGGTTAAGACGTCGAATTTTGAATACCCTTACCACTTTCAAAAATATTTTCCGATCAATTTTGCGTCCGATAAATGAAGGCCACTTTCTCTGTGGTTTACCGTTTGGGTGCTGTTGGTGTCCAAAAACAGCCCATTTTATCACAATTTTTACGTTTAGCAGCTCGGGGAGGGTTAACTAATGCTGACCGGAATATTTTGTCCATGCAACTTGTAATGTCACACCAAGACCTGGGAGTGACAAATATTTCCTGAAAATCTACAAGACTCGTTTAGAGAAATCCACGGAAAACATGAAGTTTTGAGCTTTTTGGGGGTATTGCTGTTTAACCAGCCCAAAACGGGTTAATGCTTTGTTTTCTGAACACCCTTATTACTTACAAAAATGATCCGCGGTGAATTCCACTTCCAATAAAAGAAGTTATGTGTATCTATCGTGTTTCCTTTGGGTGCTGTGGGGGCCCGAAAACAGCTCATTTCATCAAAATTTCGATGTTTGGCAGCCTGTGGAGGGTTACCACATGCATCGCCTAATATGTCATGTGTATCAAATGTCGTGTCACAGGCAGTTCTAGCAATGATGAATGTTTAAAAAAAATCTACAAGACGTGTTTCGAGAAAGTGCCGATAAACACCAATTTTGGCAGTTTTTTGCGAATTCTGACGAAATAAGGGTTAAATCAAGAAATCCGCTTCGGTACATTTTTAGATTTTGTGCCCCTCTATGCGTGTGCAAAATGTTGTGAAAATCGGTTCGAAAATGGCTTCAGAATCGTACGGACAAAATGTGTGAAAAAAAAAAAAAAAAAAAAAAAAAAAAAAAAAAAACCCAAAAAATAATAATCCGTAGAAAAACAATAGTCTTTTTCAGAGGGAAAAGCCTAATAACCCAACTAGACTTTATGATTCTGGAGAATCATGGCTTTTTCCGATGAGATTCCATGATTTTTCATGACCACACAGTGTCTGATGAATTGTTTTTAACTGTCTCACTTAAGTTCCTTCATTGATGTTATGAGAAAGGTGAAGATAGTAGTCTCAAACTAGACTTTATGATTCTGGAGAATCATGGCTTTTCCCGATGAGATTCCATGATTTTTCATGACCCCCCACAGTGTCTGATGAATTGTTTTTAACTGTCTCACTGAAGTTCCTTCATTGATGTTATGAGAAAGGTGAGTATAGTAGTCTCAAATGACTCAGTTTGATAAAAAAAATTGTTTAGGTAAAAACCATCATTAACAGTGGAGTGGGTTAATGTCAATATCGTCGTCCAACAAGTTAATGACTGACAAAAGGAGTTATGTTTGTTTGACACATACCCATGTAGTGCTGTGGCTATTTGAAAATGGTCCATTTTATCTCAAATGTATCCAAAATATTGATGTCTGGCAGCTTGTAGAGGGTTAACAAGTGCTAACAGGAATATTCATTCATGCAACTTGTAATGTTACACCAAGAACTGCGAACGGCCATTTTTTCTTTAAAATCTACAAGATGTTTTCAAAGAAATCCAGGGAGAACATGAATTTTAAGCTTTTGATGGGTATCATTGTTTATCCAGCCCAAAACGGGTTAAGTGTTGTTTTTTAACACTCTTATTACTTCCAAAAATAATTCTCAGTGAATTCTACTTCCACTTATTTTGATCTCTCCTCTCAAATTCGGGTGCTGTGGGTATGTAAACACAGCCCATTTTATCAACATTTTGATGTTTGAGAACCTGCATAGGGTTAACAAATGCTTCCGGGAATATTTTGTACATGCAATTTGTAATGTCACACTAAGATCTGAGAATGGCCATTTTTCTTGAAAATCTACGAGATGTTTTTAGAGAAATCCTCGGATAACATGAATTTTTAACCTTTTGAGGGGTATCTTTCTGTAATCAGCCCTAAATAGGTTAATGCTTGGTTTTGTAAATACCTTCATTACAAACAAAAATGATCATCGGTGAATTCCACTTCCAATGAAGGGGGTTATGTTTATCTCGCAGGTACACATTTGGTGTTATGGTTGCCCAAGAACAGCCCATTTTCTCGAAATATCTATGCTTGGCAGCCTCTGGAGGGTTAACAAATGCTTACCAAATTATTTTGTCCATGCAACTTGAACTGTCACTCCAAGACCTGCGAAAGGTCAATTTTTCTTGAAATTTTGTTTTGAGAAATCCACAGAAAACTGGAATTTTAAGCTTTTAAAGGGTATATCTCTTTAACTAGTCAAAAATGGGTTAAGACCTCGATTTTTGAATACACTTACTACTTACAAGAATGTTTCCCTATCAGTTTTGCGTCCGGGAAAAAATTGTTATGCATCTCTGTTGCATTCCCATTTGATGTTGTTGGTGTCCAAAAACAGACTATTTTTTCAAAATTTTCACATTTAGCAGCCCACGGAGGGTTAACAAATGCTTCCCGGAATAATTTATCCTATCAGCTGGTAATGTGACACCAAGACCTATCAGTGGCCATTTTCTCTTGAAAACTCTACCATATGTTTGTAAAGAAATCCAGGGAAAACATAAATTTTTAAGCTTTTGATGGGTATCACTATTGACAACCACAAAAGGGGTTAACGCTTGGTTTTTTGAATACTCTTATTACTTACAAAAATGGCCCTCGATGAATTCCACTTCCAACAAAGGAGATTATGTTTATTTCTCAGGTACACATTGGGTGCTGTGCGTGTCCAAAAACAGCCCATTTCAACAAAATTACGATGCTTGACAGCCTCTAGAGGGTTAATAAATGCTCACCGGAATATTTTGTCCATGCAACTTGTAATATCACACAAAGACCTGCGAGTAGTCATTTTTTCTTGAAAGCCTACAGGATGTTTTAGAGAAATCCACAGAAAATGGGAATTTTAAGATTTTAAGGAGTCTCTCTCTTTAGCCTGTCCAAAATGGGTTAAGACTTCGACTTTTGAATACACTTACTACTTACAAAAATGTTTGCGCATAGATTGTGACCTCGATAAAGGAAGGCACTTTTCTTTGTGGCGTACCCATTGGGTGCTATTGGCGTCCAAAAACAGCCCTATTTATCGCAATTTTGACTTTTAGCAGCCCGTGGAGGGTTAACAAATGCTCACCGCAGTATTTTGTCCATGCAACTTCTATTGTTACCCCAAGGCCTGGGAGTGACAAATTTTTCTTGAAAATCTACAAGACTCGTTTAGAGAAATCCACGAAAAACATGAATTTTTTAGCTTTATGGGGGTATTGCTGTTTAACCAGCCCAAAACGGGTTAACGCTTGGTTTTTTGAACACCCTTATTACTTACAAACATGATCCTTGGTTAATTCCACTTCCAATAAAGGAAGTTATGTTTACCTCTCGGGTATCGTTTGGGTGTTGTGGGGGTCTGAAACCGGCCCATTTCATCAAAATTTCGATGTTTGGCAGCCTGTGGAGGGTTACCATATGCATCGCCTAATATGCTGTGTGTATCAAAGGTCGTGTTATAGGCAGGTCTAGCAATGATGAATGTTTAAAAAAAATTCTACAAGACGCCTTTCGAGAAAGTGCCGATAAACCCCAATTTTGGCAGTTTTTTGCCAATTCTGGCGAAATAAGGGTTAAATCGAAAATTCCGCTTCGGTACATTTCTAGATTTTTTGTCCCTCTATGCGTGTGCCAAATTGTGTGAAAATCGGTTCGAAAATGGCTTCTGAATCGTACGGACAAAAATGTGTGGAAAAAAAACCCCAAAAACTAGACTTTATGATTCTGGAGAATCATGGCTTTTCCCGACAAGAGTCCATGATTTTTTATGACCCTGGAGTGTCTGAAGAATTGTTTTTAATTGTATCTTTAAAGTATTTTTATTGATGTCTTGAGAAAAGTGGATATAATAGTCTCAAATGACCCAGTGTGATAAAAGAACGTTTTTGGTTTAAATCATCATTGTTTGTGGAGAGGGTTAATATTAATATCAGCGTCTGAGAATCAGCGTCTAATGTAAATGGCCCATTGTATCTCAAATTTATCTAGAATTTCGATATTTGACGGTTTGTGGAGGGTTAATGAAGTCTTGTGAGAATAATTCTTCTCCAGAGTTTATTTGTTCTTAAAAATCTGTAAGAACCAGTTGAAGATATCCACAGAAAATGTGAACTTTAAATTCTTAAGCATGTCATGTATAGTCCCTATATCAATTATCTCCAATAAGACCACAGGTGTTATGCATGATTATGTCATTTTTTCACACCTTGTAGAGCTCACCTATCACCTGTCTGTTAATATCAGAAGTAAATTTCTCTCCAATTGGTTTTTCCCCGTTGGATTAGTTTTATTTATTACAATGAAGATATCCATACATACAACGACAAACATGAAGTTATAAACTACAATAATTACATACGAAAATAGGAAGTGTTGTTTGTACATATGTGTAGATAAAATATACCCTGGGATGGAGAAGGGGAGTATAGCCGTCTTACAAACTAGTATATATCTAGCCCCACTGCCGGGGAAATGTTGGCGCCATGCACCACTGCATTTGATAACCGCCTTACAGAGTAGTAAATATACCTGCCCCCCCCCCCTTCCCATGTTGGGGACCCCCACCTTTTATTGTAATGTTCCTTAGGCACAACATAGCATCAGTAAGATGGATATATACTGCCACGTCGCCACTCTGGGGTGGAGCAGGGGCAGTGTATAGCCGTTTTGCAGACTAGTATATACCTGGACCCACTGTCGGGGAAATGCTATAGTGTCAACACTATTTGATATTATAAGTAACTGATCCCATTGTAGCTAACGTTATTTACTGCTTTCTTATCATGCAGTGGTGGGGCGCGGTGGCATTGTGGTAGCCGGTTCTCGTCAGATCACCAAAGTTAAGCAACGCTGAGCCTGGTTAATCATTGGATGGGTGGCCGTCTGAGCGATCAATTCTGTCTCCCACACTCTGTCCTTGGGCAAGGCACTTAACTCTGATTCTCCATATGGGGGCAAGATGCCGCCATGTACTAAGGCGTACTGCGCGTCGACGGTACGCATGTCTTCAATCAATCTAACCCTGCCTGTGCTGCAGTTCGGAGTTACAATGTTGGGAAGCTGGCAGCTGCTCGTCGTTGCTCGGTGGTTCTCTCCAGGTACTGCGGCTTCCTCCACCCGTAGATTAGCCATTGTGCATAAGTATATGCCCTTAAACACCAATAAATAAATAATAAATGATATCATGCAGGGCAGTGTGGAATACGAGGTGAGGCGTACCTTTCAATGTGTGTTTGGTTGGAGAAAGAGGCAGGGAGGAGGTGGTAACCTTGGTAATTTTGTTTGGATAAATCGACCGCTGGCGTGGGACACCGTGGAATTGACCGATGAAGCGGGACACGGTGAGAGTGGAACTTATGGGCGGTTATTCTTGATAATAAATAAATATACACTTACTTTGGAGTTCATACAAGGTGAGTATAGTAGTCTCAAATGAGAATGGCCAATATTTGTCTTGAAAACCTACGAGAGGCTTTTAGAGAAATCCTCGGAAAATTTGAATTTTTAACCTTTTGAGGGGTATCGCTCTGTAACCAGCCCTAAATGGATTAATGCTTGGTTTTGTGAATACCTTCATAACTTACAAAAATGATCCTCAGTGAATTTCACTTCCAATGAGGAAGGTTATGTTTATCATGCAGGTACACATTGGGTGTTATGGGTGCCCAAAGACAGCCCATTTTCTCAAAATGTCTATACTTTCCAGGCTCTGGAGGGTTAATAATTGCTTACTGGAATATTTTGTCCATGCAACTTGTAATGTCACTCAAAGACCTGCAAATCGTCAATTTTTCTTGAAAACGTGCTAGATTTTTTTGAGAAATCCACAGAAAACGGAAATTTTAAGCTTTTGGGGGTATATCTCCTTAACCTGTCGACAATGGGTTAAGACCTCGATTTTTGAATATCCTTACTACTTACAAAAATGTTTCTCTATCAGTTTTGCGTCCAGTAAAAGAAGTTACGTTTCTCTGTGGCATTTCCATTTGATGTTGTTAGTGTCCAAAAACAGACTATTTCTTCAAAATTTTTGACATTTAGCAGCCCATGAAGGGATAACAAATACCTACCAGAATAACTTATCCATGCAACTGGTAATACTATGATACCAAGACCTATCAACGGCCATTTCTCTTGAAAACCCTACAAGATGTTTGTAAAGAAATCCAGGGAAAACGATTTTTAAGCTTTCGATGGGTATCCCTGTTAACCTCCCCAACAGGGGTTAACGCTTGGTTTTTTGAATACCCTTATTACTTACAAAAATGGTCCTCTGTGAATTCCACTTCCAACAAAGGTGATTATGTTTATCTCTCTTGTATACATTGGGTGCTGTGCGTGTCCGAAAACAGCCCATGTCAACAAAATTACAATATTGTGTCCCTACAACTTGTAACGTCACATAAAGACCTACGAATAGTCAATTTTTCTTGAAACCCTACAAGTTACTGTTAGGGAAATTCACAGAAAATGGGAATTTAAAGCTTTTAAGGGATATCTCTCTTAGCCTACCCAAAATGGGTTAAGACTTCGACTTTTGAATACCCTTACTACTTACAAAAAAGTTTCTGTATAAATTGTACACTCGATAAAAGGAGGCGCTTTTCTCTGTGGTGTACCCATTGGGTGCTGTTGGTGTCCAAAAACAGCCCATTTTATCACAATTTTGACGTTGAGGAGCCCTGGGAGGGTTATCTAATGCTGACCGGAATATTTTGTTCATGCAACTTGTAATGTCACACCAAGACCTGCGAATAGCTGATTTTTTCTTGAAAACCTACAAGATGTTTTTAGAGAAATCCACAGAAAACGGGTAAATTAAGATTTTAATGGGTATCTCTCTTTAACCAGCCCAAAATGGGTTAAGACGTCGAATTTTGAATACCCTTACCACTTTCAAAAATATTTTCCGATCAATTTTGCGTCCGATAAATGAAGGCCACTTTCTCTGTGGTATACCGTTTGGGTGCTGTTGGTGTCCAAAAACAGTCCATTTTATCACAATTTTTACATTTAGCAGCTCGGGGAGGGTTAACTAATGCTGACCGGAATATTTTGTCCATGCAACTTGTAATGTCACACCAAGACCTCGGAGTGACAAATATTTCCTGAAAATCTACAAGACTCGTCTAGAGAAATCCACGGAAAACATGAAGTTTTGAGCTTTTTGGGGGTATTGCTGTTTAACCAGCCCAAAACGGGTTAATGCTTGGTTTTCTGAACACCATGGTTACTTACAAAAATGATCCTCGCTGAATTTCACTTCCAATAAAAGAAGAGATGTGTATCTATCATGTTTCGTTTGGGTGCTGTGGGGGCCCGAAAACAGCCCATTTCATCAAGATTTCGATGTTTGGCAGCCTGTGGAGGGTTACCATATGCATCACCTAATATGTCATGTGTATCAATGGTCGTGTCACAGGCAGTTCTAGCAATGAAGAATGTTTAAAAAAAATTTACAAGACGTGTTTCGAGAAAGTGCCGATAAACCCCAATTTTGGCAGTTTTTTGCCAATTCTGGCGAAATAAGGGTTAAATCGAAAATTCCGCTTCAGTACATTTTTAGATTTTGTGCCCCTCTATGCATGTGCCAAATTGTGTGAAAATCGGTTCGAAAATGGCTTCTGAATCATACGGACAAAAATGTGTGGAAAAAAAACAAACCCCCCCCCCCCCCCCCCAAAAAAAGAAAAAATAATAATCCGTAGAAAAACAATAGTCTTTTCCAGAGGGAAAAGCCTACCCCCCCCCCCCCCCCCGCCCCCCCAAAAAAAAAAAATAATAATAATAATCCGTAGAAAAACAATAGTCTTTTCCAGAGGGAAAAGCCTAATAACCTTTAGTTAACTTTGTTTTCAAACTTTAGAGTTGCGATACCCCTTTTTCAGAACTGCTGCACCAATTGGTATTGCGTTCAAGCGTGGCATTTACCATGAAAATAAGTGACACAATAACTTCTTACGCATCTTGTTTTCAACATTCATCAGCTTATCAAATGTGGTTCCTTTGCAGAAATGGAACTTGCCACTTGCTCCACATTTATAATGTCAAATATATTTAGCTTGAACTCAAAAACTGGCTTCAAAATCACAGTTGAAGTTGGATGGAAATGTGACTAAATGTGCAACTTTTACTCGATGAGATTTTTAGAGTTGGCATAATTTTTTAGAGTCTGTCGGGTTACCCTAAGCACAGGTGTGTGTGGGGGGGGGGGGGGGGGGGGGAGGGGGAGGGGCTTTGTTAATTTTGAAACAGACTCAAGACAAAAATCAGTTTCTCAAGCGAAACTCCTGAGATAATTTATGCAAATACATTGTGCTCAGGAAATCAGAGTATATTACACAGGTGCATTGCACTGGAAAGAGAGTCCCTGTTGACACTGACTGGTGCATAAATTAACACCTCATAAGATTTTCTACCCCAAAATATATGTAATCTTTTTCATAAAAGCACAAGAAACCTTTTACCTCATTGACCAGTGGATTGTATCTGGTGACCCACGAGATGCCAGTTTGCATCAGGGACCAGCCTAGGGGGGAATTTTAGGGAGACTTGAAGTCTCCCTCCAGAAAAAATAGGGAGACTGCAGAGTCATGTAGGGAGACTTCATAGGCAAGTGGGGAAAATTAAGAATATTCATGTACCACCCCCGCCACCCCTTCATATTTTCAATTTACGGTCCTCCATTAACGTACAAATAATCCAGGTCCAGTTGTCTATGATGCATCTGTGCCAGGTTAAAAAATCACAATGTAATTATTGACTGAAAATCCCCCACTGCTACCTTCTCCTTCATGACCCCTCACCTCTTCTTCGTGCCAATCCCCCATCACCCTCCTGTGGTGGGTACGGGACAAGTCGCCGTCGGGACAACTCGCCATCGGACGGCGAGTTGTCCCGATTTTTACGGCGAGTTGTCCCGTTTTTTTTTTTTTGTTTTTCAAAAAATGTAACCTCAACCGCTCCAATTGGACCACATTTAGGGGCCCTACTAAGGCCCCCAAAAGGGTCCGTAACAAAATATCACCAAAGCAGGTTAAAATCACAGAATATTTTTGTAGTTATTCTTGTAGTTTCATTTATCTAGATCATTTATATAACTAACCAATCAGATTGCTTTGTATTATTCTATGATTGGTATAGGTAGTACGTTATAGCAGGTCAAGTGGAATTTTGGAGTGGAGGTGGGGGTAATGCCTGGCAGTATAGAACAGCAGTATAGTGTGGACGATATATACCTCTGTGGGCCTCCTGCAGGTCCCATGTTAGCCCTTAGTACTATTAATCCACCTGATGCTTCATGTTATCCTATGACTGGTATAGGTAGTATGCAATGCTAGGCATTGGCGTATTGTGGGTAGGGATACTGCCTGGTAGTACTATAGTATGGTGGTATATACACCTGCAGGCCCTCTGTTAGTGCTTGGTACTATTAACCGACCAATTGCTTTGTTTTAGTATATGGCTGGTATATGTAGTACGTTATGGGAGACCTAGTGATTTGTGGGGGTGGGTGTAATGCTTGGTAGTTTAGAACAGTAGTGAAGCATAGGCTGTACATGTCCCCGTACGTCTCTTGTTGGCCATTGGTACTACTGATCCACCAGGTGCTTCATATTATTGAGCGGTATTCTGGGGTGGGGTCAATGTCTGGTAATACAGAACGACAGCAGAGTATGGTTGGTATATTCCCCTGTAGGTCCCATCCTAACTGTTGATAGTATTAACCTACCAAATGCTTTGTATCATCCTGTTACTGATAATGTGGTACGTAATACCAATAGTTCCTACCCTATTCCGAGTACTCTTGTTGTTTCATTTATCTAGATCACCCAATCACTTCACTTTCCTGACACTAACTAACCAATTAGATTGCTTGATTTCCCATAACCTGTACTTACTCGTACAGAGTTATCTTCCTTCTGTATAATAAAAACCTATATCAATGGTAATATCTCCGGCACCCCAATTTCGGCACCCCTTTTTTGAAAAACATATGGCCTTCGGCACCCCTTTTTCTGAAATGAGGCTAAGAGTCATATGTCGAGTCACTCAAATGAGCAATTGCTCATTAGCTCATTTCCTCGACAGGATTCGAGTCATTCGAGCAGTATGTCGAGACACTCGATCGAGCAATTACTCGATAGCTCATTTGACAAAAAAGGGATTCTCCAGAAGGCACCCCAATATCGGCACCCCTTTTTGGAAAACATATGGCCTTCGGCACCCCTTTTTTTCTGAAATGAGGCTAAGAGTCGTAGTAAATTATACCTCATTGAGGAGACGGTTTTTGGGAGAGATTCAGAATGGCTTCGGGAAGGGAAGGAGAATCACTGACCATCTTTTTCACACTATCCCAAATGATAGAATCCGCGAAAGCAAAAAAGAAAAAGATGTTTATGGCCTTTTTGGATGTGTTAGGACATACGATAGAGTATGGAGGGAGGATATGTGGCAAAAGCTTGAGGCTTTGGGCTTGGGTGGCGAGTTTGTTGAAATTCTGAAAGCATTATATAAAGATGTACAGAGTGAACTTAGCCTGAGTAACACAAAAACAAAACATGTGCCTATGGAGACACCCCTAAAACAGGGGTGTATCCTTTCGCCAATCTTTTTGCATTGTACATCAAAGGTTTAGGGGATGAACTCCTGCGTAGCGACGGGAACGGGTCCAGTCACTACCGGGTCAACTCACCACCAAGCACCTGGGCCAAGTCACCACCGGGCCAACTCGCCACCTGGCCAAGTCGCCACCAGAAGTTAATAGTATGATATGCAGTGATCAAGGTGATAATTACTTCACTAATTGATTTCTACTCTCTGATTTGGTGTGAGTTTCTTTGTTTCGACTGAATTGAAATGGAAGCGTGTTAGGGCAAAGTCGTCGTAATCGTCTATTGTGTCTTGGATCGCGATATGGTGCTAGTGTCAGAAAGCGAAGAGGCGTTAGCGAAAATGCTGGGAATCGTTGGGAAATATGGAAGCAAATGGAGCCTCGAACTAAATGAAAGCAAGAGCAAAGTTATACCCGTTGGCCGCAAAGTGAACGCCACTCGAAGGTGGAGAGTGGGCAGTTCTGTTTTCCGGAAGGTATCAGCAATCTTTTTAGTGTAGGAGAGACAGGCGACTACGAGTATCTGGTGGTAAATATAAACATCACAGGAAGAGGCATCTACCGAAACCACACAAATAAATTGATTCTGAAGGGGAGGTGAATCCTTAACCAAATGAAAATTATAGGGAGAAACAGTTTCAATAAGGTTTTCCTGGGGAAAACCATGCGGGAAATGGTGGGTCTTCCGAGTATAACATATGGTACGGAAGTGGTACCCCTAAATCAGACGCCTTTAAAGAGATTGGAAATCCTGCAGAACGATGCAGACCGATAGATAACGTGGTCGAGTAATACCGCAGCACTAGAAGCAATCAGGGTGAGCTTGGGTGGGTGAGGATCAAGGACAGGACAGGATAGACTTATTGAAACTCGATTATCTTACTTATTTGGCAAATCTCCCTGACAGCCGATAATGTAAAGTAATGTTCCAGAGAATTTTCAATTCAAATATCAAGACAGGGTGGATGGTCCAAGTGAGAGAGCTAATAGAGAACTACTCATTGGAGATCTCGGACCTAGACGTAGGGGAAATCGTCAGAGAAAGAGTCATGAATGATGGTAACCTTAATTGGCGAGAAGAGGTCAAATCAAAGAGGTCTTTGGGTGGCCTGAAAACCCTCTAAAGATAGCTGTGCCTACTAAGTTTATAAGTTTATTTTGGATTTTAATGGGAGAGTGGGGGTGGGTGTCTGAGAATGGTAGTAGAATATTTGCATGTAGTGGGTGAGTGGGTGTAAAAGAGCCGAATAAAAAATAGGACGTCACGTCTTGCAAAATTTTAGTGCCCCCCCACCCCCCCCCCCCCCCCCCCACCCTCCCGATTGGTACAGAAATATTGGGATGTCTATATGTCAGATCCACCTTCATTGTCTACTGCAGCCTTTTTAAAGAACTGTTCAGCTGTCTATATAAAGTAGTTCTCCCATAAAGGATATCAAACATACATTTGTATTTCAATCTTTATATATTTTGTATAAATTATATCTTTTGTGAATTATAGTAAATTTAAAAAAAATATAGAATTCTATACATTTATTTTATATCTGTGAATTCACATGAAAATGGTCTTTCCGGACCATTTTCATGTGAATTCACAGATGTAAGATAATTTCCAATGAATAGGTACATGCTGTACCCCTTTATCTAAGCACGATCTGTAAAAGAGTAAATTTGCTTGAAAATGTATTAATTAATTATTGTCAATGATTTAAACGAATCGTCTGTCACTCTGATTGATCTTGTTATGTTAGTAACTATTATTTATATGTTATATTATTATATGTTATATTGAACCTGCCTTGTTATATAAGTCATGAGTATTAATAAAGATAATTTAATCCTATGCCGTGTGTTACTTATCAATTTCTACTCCACGGCGACTTGTCCCGACGGCAACTTGTCCTGACGGCGACTCGTCCCACCTCGGGTACGGCGAGTTGTCCCGACGGCGAGTTGTCCCGTTCCCCCTGTGGTTGCCTTTCAACAAAGTCTACTAAGCTAATAATTTCCTAAGTCTGAAAGTGTGAACAGGACCAGATGTAAGAAGGTTGCTTGGGAGGTACTTTGTTAGTTAATAAACAAAATACATTCTGGGGTCGAGTATTTTGTAAAAGAAATGTCATTCCGCATCATTTTTATGGCATTCCAGTGTCATGCCGCGTCATTTCATGTCATTCCAATGTTTAGGAGGACCCTTTTTCAAGATCGTCCACATGCACACTTGTGTCCTGTACAAAGCTTTTCTTGACATCACTAAAGCTTTTTTTCATGTGTTTCAATTCCATTCGTGTTTTTCTGGGAATAGACAGCCCAACAGTTTAACAGTCGTCAGCAAATCGAAATGAAAATAATGTGTTATAAAATACGTCCGTTGTGTATACATTTTCGGCATCCTAAGCGACGTAACCTACTTTCAAACTGGGTTGTTTGTTGAGTCGCGTAAGTCACCTATTTTCGTTTTGACACTTGAAGCTCCGACTGGAACGCAACAAAATAGAAATAAAAAAATCCGCCAAAAGCGACAATGGACAATTGCTTGTCGTGTGATTTCAAATAAATGGACGTTTATTTGACGAATTAAAATGCCCATTTATCACACTCGAGCACATTCGATTTTTGAAAATACTCGTTTTCATGTAAACCTCGCATCACTCAGTTCTTTTCTCATTTTGTCTAATTTTTAGAGGGCGACTTGTAATCGCCCCGACTATTTTTCTAGGCGACTTTGGGCTTAGAAGGGCGACTTAATCGCCCTAGTCGCCCTCACGGCTGGTCCCTGGTTTGCATATGCTTCTTGTGTATCCGGCTGCAATTTAGTATTCAGCTTTTATAGTTCCACCAGTTGAATAAATTACAGTTTCAAGCTCTTTGAGACAGAGAGTGCTGCTGTAAAAGATTGAATTTGACATGGATATCTCAACAAAGTGTATTGTTCTGTTTTTATTTTATAAATGGGTCGATTTGAAGTTCTTATTTGTTTGATGCAAATGCATGTACTGCCAAATACATCTTCCAATATGCAAATGCAATGTATTCATTGTTATGTTTGTACAATGAAAACCAAAATCAAAACCAAAAACCTGACTCTTTCAATGAAACCGAAACCGGAACTGACATGAAATTTTAAAAATGCTCGTCTCTAGTTTTGAAAGGCCCGCAGTTGCATAGTTATGACCCTTGATTGTGCAAAAACGTTCCTCTGGTGGAACAATTCAAAATTTTACATGTTTTGTACTTCCATTTTTCCATACTTCTGTACAATCATTTTGCTTTATAACTCTGGTACCAGTTGTCAGATTTTGATATCCCTTGGTGGTTACAATACAGTGGGTTTTTTTTTTCCATTGAAGACAGTACTAATCTTTCCTCCTCTCCCCATCTCATCAAGCTGATTTTGGCAAAAACAACCATCTATCCATCTAGTTTATCATCTCATGAAAAAAATATACTGGAAAAAAAATATACGTTGACATGTGAATTTTGCCTTTAAATTTGGAGCTTCCTGTACTCCTGTCCAGTTTCACACTGAATGAAACAGACATATTTTTACCTACCCCCACCCAATTTTTATCTCTCTTACACATTTCAGAAGACAATTGTCACCTATATTTTATATCTTTTCCAAAGCATGCACTTTAAAATTTTATTCACACTTACAAGTTCAGTTCATTTTCCACCAATCGGATAATTCTAGGAACTTTTATCCTCCATTAAAGGTTGGGGTGCAAACCACTAGAGGTGCTGTTTGCACGAAAACACTGTATTGTAACCTAAATGGTATGTTGATAGACCAGTTTGAGGAAAAGGATATGCATGGGTTGCAGATTTTGTCCATGCATTCTTACAAAAGTTATGGTCCTTGTTAAATTTACAAAACTGCCTTATGAATGTTTTGCATTATAACTCAAGCATCAGTTTTTTGCATTTTGATGTTCTTTGGTGTGGTGAGAGTTCAGTATGGGGGAAATGATATCCACATAATTATGACGGGTTTTGTCTGTGCAACCATGCATACAAACATTTTTGCATTGTAACTCAAACATCGGTTGTAAGATTTTGATGTCCTTGATATGGTGAGAGACCAGTATGGGGGAAAAAAATATCCATATATTGCAGGTTTCTTCCATATAAACTTACCAGAGTTATGCCCCTTGTTATACTTAAACTGTCCCTTTGAACATTTTGTATTATAACTCAAGCACTAGTTGTCAGGGTTTGATGCCCTTTGGTATTTTTATAGACTGATATGTGGGAAAGGGTATCTGCATATTGTGAATTTCATCCACATATACGTACCAGAGTTATGCCCTTGTTATACTTACAAAAACAAGAGGCCCCAAGGGGCCTGAGGGCGCTCACCTGATATGGTAGCCTAAATATCAACCCAGAGAATTGATTTCAACAAGTTGCATCTGCTCCTCCTAAGAAAAGCTTATACCAAATATCCAAAGATTCTGACCAGTGGATCTGAAAAAAAAAGATTTTTAAAGAATATTCCTCATATTGAACTAAGTTATAATTCGGGCACCCACAGGGAGCCCATATATGAACCCAGGGACTTGGCTTTAACAAACTTGAATCTCACCCCCCTAAGGATGCTGCAAACCAATTATCAAAACATTCCGACTGCTGGATCTGAAGAAGATTTTTAAAGAAAATTCCTCATTTTGAGCTAAGTTACAATTCGAGCTCCCACAGTGAGTCCAAATATGGACCTAGGGACAAGGCTGAACAAACTTGAATCTCACCCCCTAAGGATGCTGCATACCAAATATCAGAACATTCCAACTGCTGGATCTGAAGAAGATTTTTAAAGAAAATTCCCTCATTTTCAACTAAGTTATCATTCGGGCTCCCACAGTGAGTCCAAATATGGACCTAGGGACATGGCTTGAACAAATTTGAATCTCACCCCCCTAAGGATGCTGCATACTAAATATCAAAACATTCCGACTGCTGGATCTGAAGAAGATTTTTAAAGAAAATTCCTCATTTTGAACTAAGTTATAATTCGGGATATCACAGTGGGCCCAAATATGAATCCAGGGTCTTGGGTTGAGCAAACTTGAATCTCACCCCCCTAAGCATGGTGCATACCCAATATCAAAAGATTCTGCCTGCTGGATCTTGAGAAGAAAATTTTCGAAGAAATTTGCCTGAAATGCACTAAGTTCAAATTTGGGCTCCTATACTGAGCCCAAATATAAACCCAGGGGGCTGATTTGAACAAACTTGAATCAGATCCACCCCACAATGTTGTATAGCAAATATTAAAAGATTCTAGCTGCTGGATCTGGAGAAGAGGATTTTTGAAGAAATTTGCCTGAAATGCACTAAGTTCAAATTCGGGCTTCTATAGTGAGCCCAAATATGAATCCAGGGGGCCGATTTGAACAAACTGGAATCAGATCCACCCCCACAATGTTGCATATCAAATATGAAAAGATTCTGCCTGCTGGATCTGGAGAAGAAGATTTTTGAAGAAATGTGCCTGAAATGCACTAAGTTCAAATTTGGGCTCTTGTGCTGAGCCCAAATATAAACCCAGGGGGCCGATTTGTACAAACTTGAATCAGATCCACCCCACAATGTTGCATACCAAATATCAAAAGATTCTGCCTGCTGGATCTGGAGAAGAAGATTTTTGAAGAAATTTGCCTGAAATGCACTAAGTTTGAATTCGGGCTTCTATACTGAGCCCAAATATGAATCCAGGGAGCCGATTTGAACAAACTTGAATCAGATCCACCCCACAATGTTGCATACCAAATATGAAAAGATTCTGCCTGCTGGATCTGGAGAAGAAGATTTTTTAAGAAATATGCCTGAGATGCACTAAGTTTGAATTCGGGCTTCTATAGTGAGCCCAAATATAAATCTAGGGAGCCGATTTGAACAAACCTGAATCAGATCCACCACACAATGTTGCATACCAAATATCAAAAGATTCTTGCCTGCTGGATCTGGAGAAGAAGATTTATTAAGAAATTTGCCTGAAATGCACGAAGTTCGAATTCAGGCTTCTATAGTGAGCCCAAATATGAATCCAGGGAGCCGATTTGAACAAACTTGAATCAGATCCACCCCACAATGTTCCATACCAAATATCAAAAGATTCTGCCTGCTGGATCTGGAGAAGAAGATTTTTGAAGAAATTTGCCTGAAATGCACTAAGTTTGAATTCGGGCTTCTATACTGAGCCCAAATATGAATCCAGGGAGCCGATTTGAACAAACTTGAATCAGATCCACCCCACAATGTTGCATACCAAATATCAAAAGATTCTTGCCTGCTGGATCTGGAGAAGAAGATTTATTAAGAAATTTGTGCTGAGCCCAAATATAAACCCAGGGGGCCGATTTGTACAAACTTGAATCAGATCCACCCCACAATGTTGCATACCAAATATCAAAAGATTCTGCCTGCTGGATCTGGAGAAGAAGATTTTTGAAGAAATTTGCCTGAAATGCACTAAGTTTGAATTCGGGCTTCTATACTGAGCCCAAATATGAATCCAGGGAGCCGATTTGAACAAACTTGAATCAGATCCACCCCACAATGTTGCATACCAAATATGAAAAGATTCTGCCTGCTGGATCTGGAGAAGAAGATTTTTTAAGAAATATGCCTGAGATGCACTAAGTTTGAATTCGGGCTTCTATAGTGAGCCCAAATATAAATCTAGGGAGCCGATTTGAACAAACCTGAATCAGATCCACCACACAATGTTGCATACCAAATATCAAAAGATTCTTGCCTGCTGGATCTGGAGAAGAAGATTTATTAAGAAATTTGCCTGAAATGCACGAAGTTCGAATTCAGGCTTCTATAGTGAGCCCAAATATGAATCCAGGGAGCCGATTTGAACAAACTTGAATCAGATCCACCCCACAATGTTCCATACCAAATATCAAAAGATTCTGCCTGCTGGATCTGGAGAAGAAGATTTTTAAAGAAATTTGCCTGAAATGCACTAAGTCTCGAATTCAAGCTTCTGTAGTGACCCCAAATATGAATCTAGGGAGCCGATTTGAACAAACTTAAATCAGATCCACCGCACAATGTTGCGTACCAAATATCAAACGATCCTGTCTGCTGGATCTGGAGAAGAAGATTTTTTAAGAAATTTGCCTGAAATGCACTAATTTCAAAATCGGGCTCCTATACTGAGCCCAAATATGAACCCAGGGGGCCAATTTGAACAAACTTGAATCAGATCCACCCTACAATGTTGCATACCAAATATGAAAAGATTCTGCTGGCTGGATCCGGAGAAAAAGATTTTTTAATCTTTTTCCCATTGCCTTTCGTGTTAAAAAGTGCTGACTCAGCACTTTTTCAAAGTCCTGAAAAAAGTACCTTGTGATCAAACCGATAGGGATTTTTTTTAAACCATTCTATTCTACTGGATAAAAGTAAGCCTTATACAAAATAACAATTCTCTGTGCCGTGTAGTTTTGGAGATATGGCAGTTTTAAGGTTTTTCCTATTTTTAGCTCCCGGGGTTCCCACGGGGCAATGAGAAATTTTTTTTTGCATCAATCAACTACTTATGACCCATTATCATCTCATATCAAATCTGGTTCAAATCGACCTCACGGTTCAGAAAATAGAAATTTTAGGTGTGGCTAAAATTTTTGCCCCTCCCATAACGAAGGCCAATAATGCCCGACAAACTTCTCTTGAACAAACTTGATTCTAAACCTCAAAAGGACTCTGTATACCACATATCAAGTCTCTGCTACTGGTGGTTCATTAGAAGATTTAAAAAAAAATTGGCCATTTTTTCCCCCACACCTCTGCTCTACATGAGCCGAAACCTAATTTGGATAAAAATCAAAATGCCCCTATATAATCACTACTTACCTGAAATTTAATTAAAATGTGGCCAGTGGTTTAGGAGAAAGAGGCTCAAACACCACCTTCACGCAGGCCGACGGACGGATGGACGACAGACGAAGAGTGATAAGAAAAGCTCACCCTGACTTTCAGTCAGGTGAGCTAAAAAGCTGTCCCTTTGAGCATCTTCCATTATAACTCGAGCATTGGTTGTTGGGGTTTGATGTCATTTGGTATGGTGATAGACCAATAATAGGGAATGAATTTCCACATATTGTAGATTTCATCCATGCAAACTTACCACAGTTTTGTTCCTTGTAGACTTAGAAAACTGTCACTCTGAACCTTCGGCATTGTTTCTTTGTGTCCATGATAATAATTTGTATTACATGCCCATGCAGTCTCTCTTATGCAATACGGCGTGCAATACGGCTGTGCAATACGGAATTCCGTATTGCACACCAACCTGTTCCAACCGGGACTTTTTTATGCAATGCGACTGCATAAGGTGCATGGTGTTTACCACCGTTGATAGAAAAGAAAATTAGGTCAGTGGGTGCTTGTGGGTCATGTAATAAATACAAAACCACATGTATGTTTCAATGAGTCGTTTTGTATTCAATTTGTCAGATGTGCGTAGAAAGAAAACGTCTCGACCTTCGGTTTTGACGTTTTCTTCCTACGCACATCTGACTCATTGAATACAAAACGACTCATTGAAACATACATGTAGTTTTGTCTATGTATTGCATGGTGACAGAAAAATAACTTTTTTTTCACCCTGTTGAATCGGTGTGCAGGGGCAGATTTACTGAGTTAGTCTGCATGTGTGTTTAGGCCATCTTGAGTGTTTTAGATACTATCTCTCGCATTTTTCATTGAAAACACCATGTTTCACATATGAATTACCTGTGAAAAATGCCACTACTCCAATGAGTAGCATATGCTATCTGTGGTATTGCAGGAGAGGGCATATGCAATGCATCACATTTTTCCTCTTTTCTTGTTAGTATAATGATTTCAAATTTCTCATATCATGACAAAAGAAAGGTAAGCTCATTTTTCTTTTTTTTTGGATGGTACCCCCACCCCGTCAACAAAGTTGAGGTGGGGATAGATATACTGGAATCAGCTTATCCATCCATCTGTCAAGCTATCCGTCTGTGGCACAATTTTGTCAAGAGCCTTTTAGGGCTGAAACGGTTGGCTCATTTTCACAACCGACTAACCGAGAGCTATAACCGGTAAATATCCGGTTATCCGTAGCCATTATTTCACAGAATGGGGGATCAAAACTATAGAAATTGGAAAGCAGTATTCTCATAAACTATTCCGTAGTGTGTATACAAACGACCATTGTCGAGTACTCGACAACATATCATTAACAAAGTCTTGAAGCCAAAGTCGATTATTTCGCAATATATGCAACGCGGCTTCGAGGTGTAATCTATCCCAAGGGAGAAGCAGCAGATTTACTACTTTTTAACCGTGGAATGACGATCACTATCAATATTTCGGATAACCAGTTGACGTTTTTTCAAATCGGTTAGGTAGGTAACTGGTTTCAAACTGGTTATCCTGTTAACCGTTTCTGTACTAGAGCCTTTTTTGGGGCGATTTATGAGTCCATATTATTTTTTTTAACTTGGTACAGAAGTTAAACACAATGGGAACAAGTGCATCTGTCATTTTAAGATTGACCGGACATGTTGTTGCTGAATTCATGCTCTTTTTGACTTGTAATTGGTCGTCTGTCGACACAACTTTGTCCAAGCTTGTATGCCTTTTTCCAGTAAATTGTTTTTAAAAGTGGCACTGAGATTAATCAGGGTTTCCTCTAGAGGCAAAATGTTGGGGCGCTTTGGTGCCTAGGGGAAAACAAAGCTTGACTGCATTATCAATTATGTCAGCCAACAAACCATACTTGATCAAAAGATTCATGTAGCATTGTAACTAACACCATTAAAGCTGTTCACAAGATGAAATCCACAATGTAATCACTGTCAGATTGGTTGCAGGTTGGCACATTCTATCTTTTCACACTGCTAGTGGTGTGTTTCAAACTCACACAGGAACATTCTGTGAGGATAATATATTATTTTGAGGTTCATCACTAATTAATGTTGTAGTCATTGTGACTGGTTGGTCAGAATGTTAATTATTTTGGGATTTCTGCGCTAGGGTGGGCAGGGGCCGTATTGTACTTTAGACATGTTCATATTAGTTCCTTCATTTTTTTATGCTTCTTATTTCAAATCCATTTCCCATTATTTAACTCTTGAGGGACTCTTGAGAGAAAAAATCAGGGTTTGGTACTACAAAGACTATGAAAAGCCAAATAAATTCCCTTTTTGGGTTTAATTTACCCAAACATTTACTGTATGGCAAGACACTTAATTTTTCAACTTTCTGTTTTAGCAAGATATATCATAGCTTGATACAGATACATTTATCTGGAAGTTACACAGATCAAAACAGTCAAAACCAAGCCTGGTCCTACTTTATTGAAGTTAGTGATTTTATAGACAAGAATGCTAAGGTAAATGTTTGAGAAACTATTGTTTCGTATGGGTCATAAGAAACTTTGTAGATTTTGAAATTCAAAATTTCAGAACCTTTAAAAGTATGGAAAATCTAGACTGAATAAAATTCTCTGTAAACTAAACAGTATTGAGAGTGAAATTCTATTCAACTATTTGAATTTGATATGGAAAAATAGTACATTTCATGTTCAGGTAGGGAGGCTTTTGATGTCTGACATTAACCCTTTACCCAACACAGATGATATAAAAATTTATTATTTTAAATAACATTTTTTTTAATTTTTCAGAAAATTTCAACAAAACCATACCATGTGACCCCTCATTGGAACGAGCTTGACAAGCTCATTCCAAAGTGGGGTCACATGATATAGTTTTGGTAAAATATTTTGAAAATAGTATTTTTTCAGCTGCTGAATTTGCATATGCAGGCGGATATGGCTGATTCATTGGGTAAAGGGTTAATATTCAATTGTAAGCCCCACAAAGTAGATCTTCAGTTTCTTAGGTCTTTTTTTGTAAAATTGCATGTGGGTGGGTGTTTTTTTATTTTATTTTTTATTTTTGTAATGATTTCTTTGCCATCAAAAGTTCATGTTCTTGGTTTGTTTCATGCTTTAGACCTAATAATCAACAGATTAGCATGGGTTGTGGTGTATTTCACGCCTTGAGTGCAAGAAGGCTTTGCAATGCTTTATGCAGTCAATGGACAAATTTATCAATTTATTAACTTGGGTAAAATATCAGACATAAACCATTTAATTTTCTTTTTTTTTGGTTTGCATTGGTTATAAAAGAGAGCATATGGGCAGCCAAAAGGACCTTACGGGAGGGGCTGAGAAACAGATGTTTAACTTTTGTAGGCCTTATTATGCCCCCATCCTCTGAAGGAGGATTTGGAGGTATCCAGTGAAGCCCTTGCCCATCCATCTGTCCATCTGTCCATCCATCAGTCCATACAAACGTTTTGCATTGTAATTTCAAAGCCATTAGTTGATAGACCCGCATGGTGGAACGGATATGCACAAGGAACGGATTCCATCTAATATTTTTTCCTTTTTTCGACTTAGACAATTTTTCTCAACCTCTGTATTGTATTCACTACATGTTTGATTTGAAAACCTCTTATTTGATCAAAACAAAATTTTTGTGGTTACTTGTGGATGACAAGACAATGCTTCCTTTTGATTTTGGTATGGCTAGCCAGTTCAGTATGGTCACCATGGGGTTATGACACTGCCAGAGGCATTTGCTACGCTTCAGGTTGCTCTTGTTTTAAAATGGTTTAAAATATTTTTCCTACTCATCTGTATCAGAACAAAGTTTCATAACCTCTGATTCCAGAGAAAGGTCATAAGTTCTAGCTTGAAAAGAAATAATAGCAAAACTGAGATGAAACTCATGGAGACTTGAAATATACATATTGTTTGTTTGTTTGATAAAGAGTTAATCATTAAGACTATTTTTTAACCATCTGTACATTGATGTGAAAATCACAAAATTTCAAGCTGCTAATTTTTCAAACAATGAAACTAGGAATTTAACCAATTCAGACTTTTTTGACAGAGCTCAGTGGACAATGTCAAATAAGTTTGAATTGGTTAAATTCCTTGATGTATTATGAGATAAAATTGCAACTTGAAATTTTGACATCCGTGTGCAAAAGGTTAAGCTCATTTGAATGAGTTTTGCTTGCAGCATACAAAAAGTTGATAACGGTTAATAAAAAATATGTCTCAAACCTTTTTTTTTTTACTAATTTGTAGTTGTTACTGATATTAATATTCATTTTACTATGTTGAATTCAAAGATTGATCATGTCAGTGTTACAGGATAGATTGATAGACATATGTAGTTTGTAACTATTTGTATTTAACTGGTAGAGTACTAAATTATTTTTGAAAGGTAATTTGTAACATGCATATTTTTTTTCACAGATTCTATTGCTACCAGCAATAAGAGACTTAGTTCAGCAAGATTTTGTTAATAAATAAATAGTTTGTGAAGATTTATTACAGAGTGCTTGTTGGCACTTTGCAATAAACTAACCAAAACAATTTCATAGAAACATTTTTTGTTCCACTGCTGAGCAGACCTCATGCTAATGCATACATTGTACAGTGGCTTTCAACACTTTTATATAGAGCCATTCTCGTCAGATCACCGAAGTTAAGCAACATCAAGCCCGGTTAGTCCTTGGACCATACATTGTGTCCTGCATTGTGTCCTTTGGGCAAGGCACTTCACCCCGATTGTCCACATGGGGCACGATGACACTGTGTACTAAGGCATACTGCATGTCGATGGTGTGCATGTCTTCAACCAATCTAACCCTGCCTGTTCTACAGTGAGGAGTTATGATGTTGGGGAGCTGGCAGCTGCTTGTCGTTGCTCGGTGGTTCACTCCGGCTTTCTCCACCTGTAAAACGGTCACCGACACGATATGACCTTGGATGTGTTGTTAAACCCTAATCAATAATAATATAGAGCCATGACAGTGGCTTCTAGCCCCACCCAATTAAAAAAGGCCTAATACTCATTTGGAATTTTTCCATACCTTAAAAAATATAGGTCATTCATTTGTTAAAACAATTTTATGGAACATACCGGTAATCTAAAATAGTACATCAAGTTACATCTCGGAAAAACAATGGAATTTAAAAAAATATTTAGTGTAGATATTAAACATTTTCCTAAAACTTGGATTAGGTGAAGGGTGAAGCAGTGTGCCTGAGAACATTAACACAGAAGCTACTACATATAGTACATGTAGTAATTAAATAACAAAAGTTGCATGAAATAATGATCAGTCTCTGTAATGTCTATCAAATAAATTGTTCCTGTACTATTAAATGATGAAGATATTTATGCATATTACTACCCTTTTACAATCGATATTCTGTGGCTTTGCAGTTGTGTCTAGGCAAGTCTTGGCTGCCTATATAATGAAGCCAAGACTTGCCTAGAAACAATTGATATGGTTCTTTGGATGTAACTTGCAATGTATCTAAAAACTGCCTCTTGAGGTGCCTGTTTTGTTGCAGTAAAAAGTGATGAAAGCCAAAATTAGGCCTTCAAGGGTTAAAGAAGGATTAAATTTTTATTTGAACGAGGACTGAGATTAGGAAATGTTGTGTTTGAATTGGGAAAGATCATGCCAAAATGCCATTGGAAAGAGTCCCATATTCGGCCCCTGCAGACACACAAAACAATCCCTGAGGCATTACTAATTCTGTAAGGCTGACTGTCACTGGCTGTCAACAGTAGGTGATAACTCTTGAACCATTTTATTTCCATGAAACTGAACAAAGTTGTACCCACCAGAACTGGATATGTCACAATGAAAACTCTGCCACTTGATTCAAGGTCAAGTTCACTGTTAGTAAAAATCGATTTCATGTCAAGGTTAAGTTTTGGGGTTGAGTTTTTCAATTAACTAGAAGTTTTTAACTGTTAAAGATAATTCTGTGAAGCCGCAAGGGGTTATCCAACAACTATATATCAAATTTAAAAAAAAAAAGATTTGTTTAAATTTTTATTAGTCCCCTACAGGAACCGTAAGGGGACTATAGGATTGCACTCCGTCCGTCCGTCCGTCCATCCGTCCGTCCGTCTGTCTGTCTGTTTTTTATGTTACCACATCTCCCTCCAACATGCTTTAAGCTACACCTTTCATATTTGGTACATGGATAAATGGTTCTGAGGGGATGATGCACGCTCAAAATTTTTTTTTCAAAATCCAAGATGGCGGAATGGCAGCCATTTTTGTTGTGTTTTTTACGCTTTTTTTCTCTATTTTCATGTTACCACCCCTCCCACCAACATGGTTCAAGCTACACCTTTCATATTTGGTACATGGATAAATGGTTCTGAGGGGATGATGCACGCTCAAAATTTTTTTTTCAAAATCCAAGATGGCGGAATGGCGGCCATTATTGTTGTGTTTTTTAAGCTTTTTTCTCTATTTTATGTTACCACCCCTCCCTCCAACATGGTTCAAGCTACGCCTTTCATATATGGTATATGGATAAAGGGTTGTGAGGGGATTATGCACGTTCAATATTTTCTTTTCAAAGTCCAAGATGCTTATATACTCTAGTGTCTTCTGTTACAAAAACACCTTATGTCACAAAAGCTCTGTAGGGGACTAATACCACCTCGGTGGTCAAACACTTGTTTTATTTTAAAATGAGTTCTGAAGGATTTCAAGTGAGTTCATGCCAAAGAAATGTTTTTGCTAATTTTACTCCAGAGGGGGAGGTGTGGTCAGATTATATTTTTATATCCCCACTCTTGAAGAGAACAGGTGGTATACTGGACTACATGCGTCCAACCATCAGTCTGCCCATCCATTCATCCATCCATCCATCCACAGCGATATCTTAGCAGTGAGTTGATGGATTTCAATGAATATTGGTATGAGGAGTCCTTGTGACAAGCCACTCCTGAACATTTTATAAAAACTAAGTTGCGAGTATATTTTTCACCAGAGTTATGGTCTTTACTTTGTCAATTTTTCCCCTTCCGCAACAATATCTCAGCAGTGAACCAATGGATTTCAGTAAAATTTGGTACAAGCAATTCTTGTGACAGGCTGCTCCTGCAGATGTTTTAAAAAAGTTGACGCATGTTTTCCCAGAGTTATGGTACTTACTTTCTCAATTTTTCACGATTTTTTTCATCAGCTGCCATATCTTAGCAGTGAATGAATGGATTTCAATGAAATTTGGTATGAGGGAACCTTGTAATAAGCCTCTCCTGCACATGTTATAAAAAAGTTGCCCCCATTTTTTCAACAGTGTTACAGTCCTTACTTTTTAGCTCACCGAAGGGAGCTTAACTTATCACTTGCCATCCGTCGTCGTCCGTCGTGAACTTTACATTAACGACTACTCCTCACAAACTACTGGATCAAATTGAACCAAATTTGGTGTGCATGTTCCCCATCATATGTCAATTCAAACTTGAACAAAGAAACTTGCCGTACCCACAGGGGGCACCACAAGGGGCATAACTCTGATAGCACCCATGAATTTCTTTCTAAAGTTAAAAAAAATCTTCTTCTTCAGATCCACCAGGCAGAATTCTTTCCTATTTGGTATACATCATCTCTAAGGGAGTCAGATTCAAGTTTGTTAAAATCGGCCCTCTGGATTCATACTTGGGCTCACTATAGAAGCCCAAATTTGAACTTAGTGCATTTCAGGCAAATTTCTTAAAAAATCTTCTTCTCCAGATCCAGCAAGCAGAATCTTTTGATATTTGGTATGCAACATTGTGGGGTGGATCTGATTAAAGTTTGTACAAATCGGCCCCCTGGGTTCATATTTGGGCTCACTACAGAAGCCCGAATTCGAACTTAGTGCATTTCAGGCAAATTTCTTAAAAAATCTTCTTCTCTAGATCCAGCAGGCAGAATCTTTTGATATTTGGTATGCAACATTGTGGGGTGGATCTGATTCAAGTTTGTACAAATCGGCCCCCTGGGTTCATATTTGGGCTCAGTATAGGAGCCTGAATTTGAACTTAGTGCATTTCAGGCAAATTTCTTTAAAAATCTTCTTCTCAAGATCCAGCAGTCAGAATGTTTTGATATTTGGTATGCAGCATCCTTAGGGGGTGAGATTCAAGTTTGTTCAAGCCAAGTCCCTGGGTTCATATTTGGGCTCACTGTGGGAGTCTGAATGATAACATAGTTCAAAATGAGGAATTTTCTTTAAAAATCTTCTTCTTCAGATCCAGCAGTCGGAATGTTTTGATATTTGGTATGCAGCATCCTTAGGGGGGTGAAATTCAAATTTGTTCAAGCCATGTCCCTAGGTCCATATTTGGGCTCACTATGGAAGCCCGAATGATAACTTAGTTCAAAATGAGGAATTTTCTTTAAAAATCTTCTTCTTCAGATCTAGCAGTCAGAATGTTTTGATATTTGGTATGCAGTATCCTTGGGGAGGGGGGGGGGAGGGGGAGAGGGGGGGGGGGGAGATTCAAGTTTGTTCAAGCCATGCCCCTAGGTCCATATTTGGGCTCACTATGGAAGCCCGAATGATAACTTAGTTCAAAATGAGGAATTTTCTTTAAAAATCTTCTTCTTCAGATCTAGCAGTCAGAATGTTTTAATATTTGGTATGCAGCATCCTTAGGGGGGTGAGATTCAAATTTGTTCAAACCATGTCCCTAGATCCATATTTGGGCTCACTGTGGGAGCCCGAATGGTAATTTAGTTCAAAATGAGGAATTTTCTTTAAAAATCTTCTTCTTCAGATCTAGCAGTCAGAATGTTTTAATATTTGGTATACAGCATCCTTAGGGTGGTGAGATTCAAGTTTGTTCAAGCCAAGTCCCTGGGTTCATATTTGGGCTCACTGTGGGAGCCTGAATGATAACATAGTTCAAAATGAGGAATTTTCTTTAAAAATCTTCTTCTCAAGATCCAGCAGTCGGAATGTTTTGATATTTGGTATGCAGCATCCTTAGGGGGTGAGATTCAAGTTTGTTCAAGCCAAGTCCCTGGGTTCATATTTGGGCTCACTGTGGGAGCCTGAATGATAACATAGTTCAAAATGAGGAATTTTCTTTAAAAATCTTCTTCTTCAGATCCAGCAGTCGGAATGTTTTGATATTTGGTATGCAGCATCCTTAGGGGGGTGAAATTCAAATTTGTTCAAGCCATGTCCCTAGGTCCATATTTGGGCTCACTATGGAAGCCCGAATGATAACTTAGTTCAAAATGAGGAATTTTCTTTAAAAATCTGCTTCTTCAGATCTAGCAGTCAGAATGTTTTGATATTTGGTATGCAGTATCCTTGGGGGGGGGGGGGGATTCAAGTTTGTTCAAGCCATGCCCCTTGGTCCATATTTGGGCTCACTATGGAAGCCCGAATGATAACTTAGTTCAAAATGAGGAATTTTCTTTAAAAATCTTCTTCTTCAGATCTAGCAGTCAGAATGTTTTAATATTTGGTATGCAGCATCCTTAGGGGGGTGAGATTCAAGTTTGTTCAAACCATGTCCCTAGATCCATATTTGGGCTCACTGTGGGAGCCCGAATGGTAATTTAGTTCAAAATGAGGAATTTTCTTTAAAAATCTTCTTCTTCAGATCTAGCAGTCAGAATGTTTTAATATTTGGTATACAGCATCCTTAGGGGGGTGAGATTCAAATTTGTTCAAGCCATGTCCCCAGGTCCATATTTGGGCTCACTGTGGGAGCTTGAATTGTAACTTAGTTTGAAATGAGGAATTTTCTTAAAAAATCTGCTTTAAAATGAGTTTCAAAGGATTTCAAGTCTTTTTATGAAAAAAAAAATTTCACCCAATTGACTTGTGCTGGGATGGGGTTTTGTGTGTGTGTGTGGGGGGGGGGGGGGGGGGGGGGGGATAAAATCACTCAAAACCCTTCTGAACTCATTTTAAGGGAAGAACAAAATTCACATTCACACACCCACCCCAGGGGTCTCTGTCTCATTAGGGTGATGCCTAAAACAGGCAAGATCCCACTTTGGAGGTAGCCTTGTTTTCCATAAGGAGCATGTACTATTTCATATAAATTTCACAGCATAATTACTTGCCAGATCTATTGCTAAGTTGTGGTTTTCAGTCAAGTCATTGCTGCACATATAGGCATCCAAGCCTTTACAAAAATCACTGCCACAGTCAAGTGTTTTTCTACATGTTTTCCTTCTACAATCATGTGTTATTGGGTTACATAATGTGTCCAAGTTGGCTTTGAAGAAATTATCTGGAGCAGAAAAAACTCTTGAAAACCAGCAGAATCATATAATATCCCTTTCCACCATTCACCCAGTAAAATGAGAGTCATGTCATTTAAAGAACCTGAAATGACATATTTTATTGCAGTTTTTATTTGTCTGCAGGGAGGTTATAGAGTGAAAAGCTCCATCTGTCTGAAACACTTGTGCATGTGACAACTTGGACAATAGTTATTAGTCGGTCAGTTGGTGTCAAATTTTAATAAATTTTTGTATGCTGCTTTTATTAACAATTTCTTGGGAAAATTCAATAGCTGCCGATATTTTATGAAAATAGTGAGTCACTTTCCTTTATTCATGAAAATATTTCTTGCAGTTTTCTTGTTTATACAATAATGTAAGCAAGTATCTACAGATTTAAGTAAATTTTGACATGTTGCTTATAATATATCCCCACCTCAAAGATGTGGGGCTATATATTGTCATCACTCCACCCAAAATCCTTGTGTGTGCGACTTCTACATTTATGTGGTTAACCAATTTCAATGACACATCTCAAACATGACCTATCAGCAGTTTAATCCGCAATGATTTTGACTAAGTTATTTCCCCTTGAACTTTTATGTGCCCTTGAAGATTTAATATTATAAGTTACAGAAGGTTTAGTTGGAGAATGTTGTGTCACATGAGGTGAAGTGAGAACAATGTGAGGTGAGGCTTTATCCAAGCCTTATATTGTGAGCTTCATGTGACCCTGAATCTGCCAACTAAATGTCCAAAAATGTATTTATTATGCCAGCCATTTTTTCTCCAAAATTTCATCATCAGATGTGTTTGCATACTATTCCATGTTTCTGTTACATTTTCCAATTGACATTCCTTTCTTTACAAAGGGAACGAGTAGTGATGCAATGTAAGGGGAGTAATCCAACATCTCATTGACCTGTCAAGAAAATCATTGATTTATTTCCTTCAGCATAGTTTAGAGCATTGAACTTAAAACTTTCTAAAGTGCCAATTATAGTGCCAATTAGCCGAATTCAGACTGTTATTTTTGTTGGTATAATGCGTTAATATTGGGATCACTGTTGACCATTATTGTCAGTGTTTTATTCAGTCATTGTCACTAGATGTGACGGTTCATTGGTTAATCTATCTGGCTGATACTCTAGGTTATTGGAAAATGAGAAGTCTTGCCTTTAACAATGACTTGAGAAATATGCAATTCCAACCCCTGTGAGCAATAAAATGTAATTCTCCCTTTTGTGACCAAGTTTTTTCTTTTAAATGGTGTTGTTTCCTTACATGTCCTAATTTCAGGGAGAGAATGTTTTAGCCTTTGCCTTTGGGAGTTTCACATTTTTTTTTTTGTTGGTGAAGCATCAGTTTTTTTTTACCTGTTTCAATTCAGTTCATTATTTTTCTGGGAATAAACACTCCAACTTTGATTCACCACAATGGTATAAAAAGCAGTATTAGTATTAGTAACTGTTTAAATATGGCTGCAGCCATATTTAGTCAGAAATTTTCAGCATCTCATCGAAGCATTGTGAATTAATGTGTAAAAGTGGTAACCAATTTTCTTCTGCTAAGCTGCAGTGACCATTGATTGGCAGTTTAAATGTGAAAATGAGTTGATGATTGAACTGAATAGATCAGTGTATATTGGTTAATTTCTTATTCTATATTTTATTCATAAGGAAACACTATTTAAATGAAGGTGGACTTTTAAACATGATGGCATTTTACATCACAAATTTTTGCTCCGACACTCAGTAAATTCAACCACTGAGCTCAGATTGTTATGAATAAAACAGAACAAAATATAGATATTAGTGAAATATATTAAGAAAAGACTCTTGTTAAATATATTTCACTTGTATCCATATTTTCTGTTTCATTTGTTATGATCAAGAGCTTTGAAGGTGAGTGATTTGGCACAACTTTTCAAATAGGAAAAAAACATTTGACTTCTTTCCCAGGATGTTTGGCACCATCTGATCCTTTCTGGATGGCCAGGTACTATACAGATTTTCTGGTAATTCCCTGGGCATTCCTGTCTGGCTAACTACCATTGTATATTGAAAGGAAAACTCTTATTTAAGGTATTTCATGTGTGTCCTTATTTTTTGTTTTATTTATTATAATCAGAGCTTTAAGGACCTGTGATTTCACACAACTCAAACAGGAAAAAAAATCATGGACATATTTTCGGGGATTTTTTTGACTCAACTGATTTCCTTCTTGGGATGCAAAAACTACACTGAATTTCTGTTATTTCCCAGGCATTCCTATCTGGTTTACTACAATTTTACATTGAAAATGTATTTGAATTTTTTTTTTGGTTGCTTCTTTCTTATGAAATTAAATTAAAAAACTATACTGTAACCTGACTCTTCTGTTAAAATATGAGTTGACACTGAACTGGAGGAAAAAGTCCTTCACCTCCCATCTCAATTCTAATCTCCTGTCTAATTTTGTTTTTTCCGTAATAGTTGCAATACCCAGAAATTGAGATAGTTTGGTTGATGACAAAAGCTTGGAACAATGGAATACATCTTTATACGTAAGTGTCATAAAACATATAGCACAAGTCAAAATAAATTGAGGGATACCCATTCTGATGTAAAGTTTTTTTCTGCCCAAGCATAATGTGATGCAAAATCAGAACATCACTGAGCTGTTCTATTAAGATGAGTTGGGAGGAAATAGGTAGGTGAAACTTCAAATAGAAAACAGATTTTTTTTCTTTGTGGGAGCAACTATGTATAAAACTTTGCAGATTTGGCTGTGTGAAAGGTGAATATAGCCCCCATGAATGTGTTTGAATACACTGCAGTTAAACATATGCCTAACCAGGACTTCCTCAGTCATGTGATGGGTATTTAAGATTAGATCAATCCTTGATGACTGGTTGAGTGCTAGAAGCCACTATCAGGGCCCTGCTGAAAAGTGCTGAAAGACATTATAATGGCTTTACACTGTATTCATTATCTCGTTCTAAAACAAAAATTGTTTAAGCAAATTATTTTATTACAATTTATTGGAGAGTGCCAAAGGAAGAGCTAAAAGTGTAAGAAAACAATTGTTTATGAACAAAATCTTACTACACTGGGGCTCCTTTTGTAGTATGGTACCATGGAAAAAAAATACTCGCATTACAAATCACCTTTGAAAAATAATTTAGCACTTTACCAGTTTATTGTCCCTGGCATGTGATTCAGTGAATAGTTCTGAAGTTAGTCATGTCCTTAATTTAAAAGAAACATATTCATAATAAAAAAAAATCTTGGGCAGAATGCTTCCTTCAGTTATTCCTCCAAATTTAAGAAGCTTTGCATGAAGCTTGTTTGTTTGTTTATTAGTTTGCCTGACTTTCAGTCAAGTGAGCTATAGTGATCACTCGCCATCCGACGTCTGTCATCCATCTGTCGTCCGTGAACATGGTGTTTGCATCTTCTCCTCCAAAACCGCTGAACCGCTTTAAGTTAAATTTGAGATAATTGTTTGTTATGACATGGCATTTTGGTTTTGTTCAAATCAAGTTGCCCCACCCCTCAGTAGGGCCACACCCAAAAAGTGTGCTTAAATCTTTAAAAATCTTCTCATGAACCAGCAGGAGCAGAGATTTGATATATGGTGTGCAGCTTCCTTTTGAGGTGTAGACTCAGATTTGTTCAAGAGAAGTTTGAGGAGCTATATTTGCCGTTGTTATGGGAGGGGCAAGAATTTTTCGCACCGCCCAAAATTTCTATTTTCCAAACCCAGAGGCTGATTTGAACTAAATTTGACATATGGGCTTATTGGGTCATAAGTACTTCATTTATGCCAAAAAAAAAAATTTCCCATCACCCCATGGGACCCGCAGGAGCTAAAAATAGAAAACATTTAAAACGCCCATATCTCCAAAACTACATGGCACTGAGAATTCTTATTTGGTGTGAAGCTTCCTTATGACCAACAGAATGGAATTGTCTAAAAAAATTGCTATCGGTTTTATCATAGGGTACTTTTTCGGGACTTTGAAAAAGTGCTGAGTCAGCATTTTTTAACACTGTGGGTAATGGGAAAAACATTTAAGACTCTTCTCCCAAACCACTGCTCCAAAGCTTTCAAATTTCACATATAACATCGTTGGAAGATTGTTTCACATGTTTATTGAAATTAAATCCCTGGGTCCATATTTGGGCTCTCTTTGGAAGCCCAAATGTTTAAATTAGTGCAGTATGAGGAATATTCTTTAAAAATCTTTTGATATTTTGTATCCAGTATCCTTAGGGAGGTGACATATAAGTTTGTAAAAGCCAAGTTCCTGGGTTCATATTTGGGCTTCCTGTGGGAGCCTGAATTGTACCAAAATTTCTATTTTCCAAACTGAGAGGCTGTTTGAACCAAATTATATATGAAGGCTTATTAGGTCATAAGTACCTAATTTATGCCAAAAACAATTTCCCCATCGCCCCATGGGAACTGCAGGAGCTAAAAATAGAAAAAATTTAAAACGCCCATATCTCCAACACTACACAGCGCTGAGAATTTTTATTTTGTGTGAAGCTTCCTTAGGAACAGCAGAAAGGAATGGTCCAAAAAAAAATTGCCATCGGTTTTATCATAGGGTACTTTTCCAGGACTTTTGAAAAATGCTGAGTCATCATTTTTATACGCCCGTTTAAAAAACGGTCGTATTATGTTGTCAGTCTGTCTGTCTGTCTGTCCATCCGTCTGTCCGTCCGTCAGTAAACAATTTGGTTTCTGTTCATTTAAAGTCGAACGCCTTAACGGATTGACATCAAACTTTCAGAAGTTGTTTTTAGCATTAAAATACAGGTCAAGTTCGATATTAGTGTTTCTCAGTCCATCTGCTGCAGAAATATGGCCCTTTGAAAACACAATTTTTCTAAAAAATTGGTTTCTGTTCATTTAAAGCTGAACGCCTTGACAGATTGACACCAAATTTTTCAGATGTTGTTTTTAGCATTGAAATACAGGTCAAGTTCGATATTGGTGTTTCTCAGTCCATCCACTGCAGAGTTATGGCTCTTTGAAAACACAATCTTTCGAAAAAAATTAGTTTCCATTCATTTAAAGCCGAACGCCTTGACAGATTGACACCAAATTTTTCCGATGTTGATTTTATACACCCGTTTGAAAAACGGGACGTATTATGTGAATGGTCTCTCCACTCGTCTGTCTGTCTGTCCGTCCATGGACACATTTCGATTCCGGACAATAACTTTAGTTGTAATGGTTTGCCTTTTACGAATTGACATCAAACTTTCAGAAGTTGTATTTAGCATTAAAATACAGGTCAAGTTCGATATTGGTGTTTCTCAGTCCATCTGCTGCAGAGATATGGCCCTTTGAAAACACAATTTTTCTAAAAAAATTGTTTTCCGTTCATTTAAAGCTGAACGCCTTGACGAATCGACATCAAACTTTCAGATGTTGTTTGTAGCAATAAAATTCAGGTCAAGTTTGATATTGGTGTTTCTCAGTCCATCCGCTGCAGAGTTATGGCCCTTTGAAAAAACAATTTTTGAAAAAAATTGGTTTCCATTCATTTAAAGCCGAACGCCTTGACCAAATTTTTCAGATGTAGATTTTATACACCCGTTTGAAAAACGGAACGTATTATGTGAATGGTCTCTCCACCCGTCTGTCTGTCTGTCCGTCCATGGACACATTTCGTTAACTTTAGTTGTAATGGTTTGAGCTGAGTTAAATTTGGCATGTGGATTTAGTATGACAAAATACAGGATGGGTTTCGATTTCCATTTCTAGCGGCCCATTTGCAGTAGAGTTATGGCTCTTTATTTATGGGAATTCAGCCCAACTTTTTGTTTCCGGACGATAACTTTAATTTGCCTTGACCGATTTATTTCAAATTTTCAGTTTTTTGTTTTTGACCACAAAATACAGCTCAAGTTCACTTTTGACCACAATCGCATATACCTTTCCAGAGTTGTTCCCCTTAAATGATTGCAAATTTGTGGATTTTGTGGTTTCCGGATGATAACTTTAGTTTGCCTTGACCGATTTTTTTCAAATTCTCAGATTTTGTTTTTGACCACAAAGCACAGCTCAAGTTCACCTTTGGCCATAATCGCATGCACCGTTCCATAGTTATTCCCCTTGAATGATTGCAAATTTGTGAATTATGTGTTGTCCGGATGATAACTTTAGTTTGCCTTGACTAATTTGTTTCGAATTCTCAGATTTTGTTTATGACCACAACGCACAGCTCAAGTTGACTTTCGGCCAAAATTGCATGTACCTTTCCAGAGTTATTCCTCTTGAATTTGTGTATTTTGTGTTTTCCAGATTATAACTTTAATATGGCCTAACTGATTTTTTATACACCTCTTGAAAAACCGTCGAATTATGGAATCAGTCTGTCTGTCTGTCCATCCATTTGTTCTACCGTTGGTCTTTCCGTTCATCAACATTTGGTTTCCAGATGATAACTGTAGTATTTTTTTTTCGATTGACTCCTAAACTTGGTATGTGGTTTAATCAAAACAAAAGACAGGTCAAGTTCGAATATGGGGTCAGTTCGAACTTCGAAGTTCCCCTAAATTATGGACTTTGTTGGACATAGAATACATCAAATATTTCGTTTCCGGATGATAACTTTTATTATTTGTTTTCCGACTGGTTCCAAACTTGGTATGTTGTTTAATCACAACAAAATACAGGTCAAGTTCGAATATGGGGTTGGCCCAAACAATTTTCACCCTCACCCCCTCCTTACCCCAACCCTTCAAAAATACAAAACGGGCATATATTGTCCCGCTACGCGGTGCTCTTGTTTAACACTGTGAGTAATGGGAAAAACATTAAAGAATCTTCTTCCCCCATTCCACTGCTCCAAAGGCTTTCATTTTTCACATATAACATCTTTGGAAGATTTATTCACATGTTTGTTGAAATTAAATCCCAGGGTCCATATTTGGGGTCTCTATGGGAGCCCAAATGTTCAGATTAGTGCAATATGAGGTGTGTTCTTTAAAAATCTTTTTCTTCCGATCCACCCATCAGAATCTTTTGGTGTTTGGTATGCAGCATCCTTAGGAGGGTGAGATTCAAGTTTGTTCAAGCCAAGTCCCTGGGTTCATATTTGGGCTCCCTGTGGGAGCCCAAATTATAACTTAGTTCAATATGAGGAATATTCTTTAAAAAATATTTTTCTTCAGATCCAGTAGTCAAAATCTTTTGATATTTGGTATACAGTATCCTTACAGAGGTGAGATTCAAGTTTGTTCAAGCCAAGTCTCTTTTGGGAGCCCAAATTATAACTTAGTTCAATATGAGGAATATTCTTTAAAAATCTTCTTTTTTTTAGATCCATGAGTCAGAATCTTTTGATATTTGGTATAAACTTTTCTTAGGAGGGGCAGATGCAACTTGTTCAAATCAATTTCCTAGGTTGATATTTAGGCTACCATGTTAGGTGAGCACCCTCAGTCCCCCTGGGGCCTCTTGTTTTAGTTTAATAACATTTTGGAAGCCTCGACGTAGTCATATTGTCTTTGATACAGTACATGTGAATCAATCTGGAGGATTCTCAGAGAACTACTAACAGGATTCAATTCATTCCAAAAATTTGGGATTGCAGTTTTACGGGAATTGAAATTTGTGCCATTTTTTTTGTCTGACATCTCTTATGAGTGTAAGGTAACTGGAAAAAAAATTTCACACATCAATAGAAAAACTTTCAGGAGGAAGACTTCACAATTTCTACAAATGAAAATATCCCTGCATTAAAATGGTAGGAATGTGATTGTAATCAGCAGGGAGACGGGAGACAGACTTGATTTCAACTAATCATAAACATTTTTGAGTGAGAGCAGATGAATGTTCTGAAACTACTTGTTCTATTATAAATAACAGTATATGTCAGGGATTACCTGGTTGCCTTTTTTGCAGAATTTGCTGTTAAAAGTATTTTAGCAATTCATGTTTCCAACAAATAATGTGTTCGAGAAGTGGCTCTATTTGCATCTAAGTTTGCTAATAATGTACTCCTTCACAAACAGGTGTTTATGTGTCACATACTGTGTTGTGAAAACTGCATAAATTGAACACTGACTAAGCTGTGGTAAGTAACCTTGAGACATCCCATTTACTAATTTGTCATAAGCAAGACAACTTGTTGCAGGGGGTATAAATAATTTCATTCCTCTGTTGTGTTAACTGGCTATAGATGGTAATAAAATCCTTCTTTAAACAACTTTGGTCAGCTGAGTGCCTCGATCAGTCCCATGGGGCCTCTTGATTGTTGTTGAAAGCAGAGAGGGTGTTTCTTGAAAATTACTGAAAATTTTGTATATACCGTTTCCAAATGGTATCATTTCTTCATTTTGCTCAGAAAAGTCCTTTAGTTGTTTTAACTTTTGGGGAAACTGGGGTGAATATATCATCTTCTGGTAACTCCTGTTTAATTAGCACATACTACACCCATTATGTGGTAGGCCCGACCAACTGACTTAAACTTGAGCATAAGGGGACTCATTATGACCCAATTGTACAGAATGGTTCTGGTATGGTGCAGTGCTTACTACATGATTTTTATGGGTTTGGCACAATGGGGGGGGGGGGGGTGGGGGGAGGAGTGTCAACAATAACATCCTGAATATTTTTAGTCTAACACGCGTTATAGAAACTCTCAATTAAATCAGAGAGGTGGATAATCAGTTTTTCTTGTAAGTACCTCTGAAGAGTAGTTGTCAAGCTGGTCATTGAGGTGTGATATTTTCTTCTTATAAAATATTGACTACCTCTGTGACTGTATTTGGTAAGCTTGATTCAGAACTTTAATAAATCTAATTATTAAATCTATGTTTTGTTTACATGCTATTTCACATACAAGCAAAATCTGAGATCCGATATTTTTTCAGATTAGTGGCTTATTGTCCCTTTAATTCTTCTTTTTCACTTTGACAGTCTTTATTTGGGTCATATCCACATCTGCTGTGTCATATATGGCTGTTATTAAAAAGTTAAAGGCTTCTTAAATATTAAACTATAGCTTAGGGATTTTTGATCCTCATTAAATTTTATTCTGTATTATAATACTTTGTAATTATCCTGCACCATTTGGTGGGAGGAAGCTATAGGAATGGGTTCCATCCATCCTGTCCATCCTTCCTTCATTGTAGCCTGAAAACTATCTGTACTTCCATCCATCCATCCTTACACATGTCTTCTCATCATATTTTAAAAAATGTTTTCCAAATTTAATATATAGCTTTTTGATGATATTATGAATAGGACTGCCAACCAGCTGAGTAAAAGTACTTCTTTGAGAGCTATTTCCCTTGTTAGACTTTAAATTTTTTGTCATCCAATTATCATTTCTTGTCATCACATTTCAAAAAAAGCTTTTCAAGATTTTTTGTGCAGATCTAATATATAGCATTTTTGTGATAATATCATGAATGGGATTATGAACCAGCTGTGTCCAAGTACTTCTTACGACTTTGAGAGTTATTGCCCTTGTTGGACTGGTGAAGGGGGATCAGCCGTCCTGTGTTGTTGCACTTGTTATGCATGTTCTCTGATGAAAAGTATTGGTTTCATAATATATTAATTATACAGCTCTTACAATAAACATGACAAATTCTGTTTCAACTGCAGTTATGGAAAATATTCTGAATCAGAAAAGTGGTGTGGAATGGGTATGAAACTTTTACAGTATTTGCGGACATTAAGAGGAAGCTATGAAAATCAGGTACATTTAGCACTGTAACCTTATATACACTTGAGGATGTATCTTAATTTTTCATTATCCCCCACCAAAACAAAGTTTGCGGAGGATATAGAAATGGGGTCCATCCATCCATCTGTCCTTCCATAACAACTTTGGACCTTCATATCTCAGTCAGTGGATGTTGGATTAAAATGATCTTTGGTATGCTAATAGACCACCATGGAAGAAAGGATATTCACAAGTAACAGGTTTTGTCCATTTTTTTTTTCTAGAGTTATGGGCCTTTTCCCACTTTTTTCAACTTAGAAATCCTTCAACTTAGAAAGCCTTGCCAGGGAACACTGTGGCGTTGCACCTTGTTTTCACATTGCTTGTAGACCTTTCTTGGAATAACCCAAACAGAAATCATTCTTTAACCCTTTATCTAGTGTAATGGCCAAAACCTCTAGTGTTATTTACAAAAATTACCATTCCGATTATTTGGGTTTTTTAATTATTTTTTTAAAAAAAAAACATAACTTATCTCTCATTCAAATTATCTCATGCTACTTAATGGCTTCAAAGCTATGTTTTTGTACACCCACTCAAAGAGTAGAGATATTATTAGTTACACTTCAGGATAGTAAAGTCCAGTACACTCTGCTGAAACACTATATGACAAATTTATTACCTTGCCCCTTCAATGTGTCGAGTTTTGTTTTATTATATAATCCACAAACAGCAATCTTGTGATGAAAAACGTTGATCAAAAAAATTGAGAAACTGAAAGAAATATAAATTTTATAGTAAATTTCCTTTCTTATTATACCTACCGCAATTGTTTACTACAGGCTTGCACTACAATGGAAGACCCCAACTCGGATAAAATACTCTCTATTTTAATCTTTCCCAAGAGATGTGGGAAAGAAAAGTGGTGTAGAAAACACCACGAAATTAATAAGCCAAAACTGGGCCGAGCGCCATCGGCGCACACCCAGTATGGGACACTCTTCCCGTAGTACAAATCCACGATTTCCGTTAACCAGTGCGCAGTGCAGTCATCAATTCATCATTCTTTTGAGTCTGCCAACATAGGAGTTATGTGATCAGCGGGGAGGAAGAATTCTTACCCGAAGAAGAAGACAGGAGGGCCTCCATGTAAACAATTGCGGTAGGTATAATAAGAAAGGAAATTTACTATAAAATTTATATTTCTTTCAGTTTCTCAATTTTTTTGATCAACGTTTTTCATCACGAAATTTACTATAAAATTTATATTTCTTATCAACCTACCTTACAATTGTTTACTACAGGCTGAATAGACTATAGGATGGAGGGAATCACATAACCAACCCACACATAACTCAATTGCACTGGAACCGTGAACAGAGGAAAAGATCCTTAGTCCTATCAAACCATAGCATCACAAACATTAATCCACTGAACATCTGTCAGGGGAGAAGGTGACGAGGAAGAGACTCCAGTAACAGAAGCACCAGAACCAGAGGATCAACATTCAGCCTCCAACGACTGAGCAAAAAGTGTTGGAGAGGTCAGACATGCAGTTGACCTAGAGGAATGAGATCCGTCACTGAAATGCAGAGACCAAAGCAGTCGGGGAAGACTCCGAGCTGATGAAGTCCATCCCAGATGACAAGACGGAGAAGGGACTAGGGCTGGGCGATATTTCGATATACCGGTAAATACCGGTATTGAAATCAGTACCGGTTAAATATCGTCTATTTTTTGGCAATACCGGTATATCGTCTGTAACGATATTGGTTTGGGTCACATGATAATAAAATTTCAACATGTGTTTTTTCGTAAAATCGCACAGAAAGTTGCTTTGAAAATACAGGAAGTTTATCTTTCCTTATTTCGTGAACAAATGATAAACAGCGAGAGATGATGAGAGTAACGGAAAACACACCCGACTGTCACGCTGTATAAACGGTCACCTGCTGTTGGTCGCATTTGTTTGAACTGTAATCAGCAAGCCATACTTATCGCTTAATTCATTGTCAGCAATCTGACACAAAAATGTTTCAAATCACACTATTCACAATTGCGAAATGTGCAACAATTTTTGTCAAATATGACAGAGGTGTGATTCCATCACTGGGAGAAAACATTGTCGGCTGGTGATTGACACTTGCAGACTATCATGAAAGTGAAGGGTGAACACGTCTTGGAGGCGTGCTTAATAGCAACAGATCGACTGGCCTGACATGTGACAGATGACATTTGACATTGTCATCTGAGGAAGTTCACTGTTGGAAGATAGAAGGGGAGGAGCTACTACTGGTTCTTTGTGAAACCAGGCCCTCGGAATTCCATCAACTGGATACCCGTTGTTTTGATAAAAAGTTTTGTTTGCCACAGTTTTCATGAAGCCACACATACGCAATTAACACAATGCGACAATTGACTGGCTCAGTAATTGAACGCTTATCAGTCTAGAGAGGCTGGCCATGTTTTTACAGGAATTAAATTGACAAAGACTAATTTACTTGTATCCCAGATTCAGATGAAAGCCAGTAAACCCATGATAATTTTATGGCTTATTTTCGTATTAAACAATAGGTTCAATAACTTTGTAGACATGGATTATTGTGGTCTTCCATTCAAATCACTCATTTTTCCAGAGCAGTAAGTGATACTTCTATCTTTTGCTCCAAAAATATCTTTTTTATTCATGATATCCTTTGCACTTAATATGTGTTTCACACACTGGTGCACGATATACCGGTATATCGCGATATTTTTTCTGATATCGTTACCGGTATTCAGATTCCCATATCGCCCAGCCCTAGAAGGGACCAGGTCCGACTTCTCTCTGTTGACTCTGAACCCTAGTGACGTGAGTAGGCTCAACAGTGTGACGACATCAGACTCTAGAAAAGCAGCACTGGATTGCCTCTGGAGGATATCAACTAGACAAGCCGAAGAAGACACCTTAGACTGTGTGCGATGTAAGACTAACACATGCGGCATCAGACAGGTGAAGAAGGCCCAAGGATTCAGGCCGAGGCCAAAGGGAATGGCCTTGAACTGGAAAACATCCTGGGGAATAGAGCGGCGAACTGATCTGAAAGCCTCCATGCTGAACTGAGGAGCAATGATAGACTGCGTCAGAATACTCAGGTCGATAACCTATCTGAGTCGGCCGTCCTTCTTCGGCACCAAGAACATGCAGGAACAAAATCCCACTGAAAGAAAGTTCTTGATGACCTCGATTGTCCCCTTTGACAGGAGATCACCTATCTCCGTGGTCAAAAGTTCCCAACGTGTAACGTTGAAAGGGACTCATGTTGGAAGAGGCACTCTCCACATAGTGGAGTGCCTCAATCTGGGACGAAATCGAGGTGACTACTGCCGACACCTACCCCACCCTGTGAGTGAGTAGAAGTGGCGGTAGGAGGATCAGCTCTTAGCTTCGCAGAGGAAGCAGAAGGGTACTTGTTAGGCTTTGGACGGCGCCTGCATCCAACAACGCTCCCCATGCTCGAGAGGCCCCGAAACGACAGTGTCCCCCCCCCTGCCGCAGGTGTGGAAGGAACAGCCACGAGAACTCACCAAAAGCGAGGGCAAAAGGAATTTCCCTAAAGGAACCGAACTGGAAATAACAGAGGTTAGAGCAGTAGAAGAAAAAGGTGAACTCAACATAAAGTAGAAGGACACCCCCAACTACAAGAGAAGGTGGCAGAAAAAATAACCGGTGGGTAGACGACAGAACCCAGACGGCCGACAGGGACCTAAAAAACAGAAATTCAGCCCTCAGCAGAGTGAAGAAATCCTGTCCATACAGTCCCTCATTGACACCTAACTCCAATAATAATAATAAAATTTATCAACCGAAAAATTTTATTTCCGAACCGCGTTGACACGATGTCGAAAAAACATTCGCGAAAACGGAATATATAAATAAAATTCAATGAGAATGTGGTTGAAAATATTAACGAGAATATATAAAACACAGTCCTGTTATTAAACGATCTTCCAGTCACAGGAAAACCATTATCGACAAGTTGAATTATCACTGTTTCGTAATGCAAATGGCGACGACACATCCTTCACGTGTCTCGTACAAAAAAAGAATGATGAATTGATGACTGCACTGCGCATTGGTTACCGGAAGTCATGGATTTGTACTAAGGGAAGAGTGTCCCATACTGGATGTGCGCCGATGGCGCTCGGCCCAGTTTTGGCTTATTTTTTTCTTGGTGTTTTTACACCACTTTTCTTTCCCACATCTCTTGGGAAAGATTAAAATAGAGAGTATTTTATCCGAGTTAGAGTCTTCCACTGTAGTGCAAGCCTGTAGTAAACAATTGTAAGGTAGATTGATAAGAAACACGTTTCGTTATTATTCAACAAGAACACTAAAACTTCAGAAAGGAATAGCTGAAACCTAAAACAACTTGAAAATGTCAAGCGGTAAACATTTTATTAATATCTCTTCGTCAGAATGACAAGCAAAGCGTTCAAGAGACATTTTGACAAGCAGACGAAAGAATTTTATTTGATTTGGAGTTCTTTCCCTTTTGAGATTGATCTCAAACATTTGGGAGACTTCAGTTCAAGGACATTGGGAAATGACGCGTCATTATTATTTTGGGACACAAGTTGATTATTAGAGTTTTATTCGATAGAGTGGTACATTGTGTGTCTTGAAGAATGGGGACACTATATTCACACTTGTACAAGTGCTTTAATAAGTTTATCGAAAGAAACAGTTCATATAAGGAGATTGCATGTTTTTCAAATCCTCAACGATCTGTAGTGTATAAACACCACAACAGAACCCCTCTTCTCGACAGTAAAATCAGACTTTGAGGATATGTTCACATTGGATTTCAAATGTTAGGAATATTCTCATGAAACAATATTGTTCTCATTTTGTTTGTTAGTCTGAATGTTTATTATTTCTGACAAAAATGTTCGAGGCAGTAGATGAAAGGGAAATCGGCGAAGTGTACAACAGAATGTCTGTACACCCTGTTTAGATGTCACATGATATTCTCATACACCCTGTTGAACTTCGTACATCCCATTGGAGTTAAATGCACCGCACTCGATGCATTGGTTACTGACCAATCATGAAGCTTGTATAATTTTAAAAGGGTAATAAACTTGATTACATCTGTCCATCCATTTGAAGAAGAAATGGGTATCAATGTCAGTTCATATCCAAAATACTTTCTAGTGTCTTCTTCTCTTTGTGTGAAAGTGATCAGCCAAGAGAATGGTAATGTGGGGTCTATCTGAACACTCTGTTTCTCTTTTCTAACTCCATGACTCTACTCTGTGTACAGGGTGCATACCTGCTTACTCCTTTTGATTGAAGCCTCAGATATGAGTATGTTGTCAAGTTTCTCCTGGATTCCAGCCCCAATTATCTCTCTCTCATCACAGTTAACACATCCTTGATACCAACCAGACCAGAAATAGCAACTTTCGTTCATTCAGTTCAAATGATCCATGCTCATTGAACCTTTCTTGTACTTTAATCCTTTACCCATTCAATCGGTCACATCTGCCTATGCAATTTACAAATTGACCACTTGAAAGAAAAAAAATTTCACAAAAAATTCAACAAAACTATATCATGTAAACCATTGTTGGAATACGTTCAACATGTGCATTTCAATGAAGGGTCGCATGATATGATTTTGTTGAAATTGTTTGAAAAGTTTAAAGAAAAAATTTTGATATCGTGTGAGGTTGGTAAAGGGTTAAGTCCTTGTAGTCTCGCTTGCTCCTAGATACTCAAATCAATGTGCTGTTTGCTTGCTTTGTATCTCATACCCAACTAGGCTTTTGGCAGAATGTCAGCAGCAACTGCAATCAAACAATGCTCTATATTTTGCTTAAAATGAGAAAGAAGTACCATCCAGTATCAAACCTCTATAACCAACTTCCAACAAAATGAATTGCAGTTGATTTTGGCTAGGTTGTTGAGTGAACACTCACTTTTCCAGCGACACCAAATGTAGGTTGTTACCAATTTGTTCCAGGAAGGTCCATATTTTCACATTCCATGACAAGACTATATTTTGCAGTCACTGAGTTGATCATGATATATTTCTTTCCTGCAGATGACAACAGTTTATGGAGAAATAATGAATAAATTGGAAAACAAGCGATCAAACATAATGGAAGAATAGAGAACAAACCTGTTCCATTACCAAATGGTCATTGTTCAAGTATTTTTACACTTGTTAAACCCTAACTCGAATAAAACATAACATGACATTACTGCAATTTTTATTTACCCAAAGTTGTTCAAAATTGAACTTGGAAATTTTCATTTTGCTTAGAGGTGCCCCAATTATTGATTTCAATAATCGATAATCATTTGGTAATAATCGACTGTTATCGATTAATCATACTTTTTGGTCTAAGCATATTTTCAAAACTGTTCAGTATAGCCCCCAAGTTTGCTACAGTAGTACTGACCAGAATCTTTCATGATTGCTATTGGCCTATGTATAATGAAGGCATGAAGTTCAAAAAGTTGGTCCCACTTACCAGTAAGAAGAGTAAGAGTTTACAACTTTTTAGTTTTTACCGGGAAGAATTAAACTGAACAAAGTTGTAGAGGGAGTGAGGGATGTGGTGCTGTTGTGGTTATTAGTGTTCAAATAAGTCAATAATTAGGCTTCCCAAACCCACTTTGGGAAAGACTCTTGTTACTCTTCTTTTTCCAAATTTTTCTTCTCTTTTTTTTTTTTTCTCCTTCTTGAATTTTGTCTTTTGAACTGCTCAATAACAAGCTGTACGATTTTAACCAAATTTGGCATACTTATGTAATGTCATAAAATCTAGTGAAATGCGGTATCGTCAAGTCTGTGAAAACGCGTATTTTTAAAATATTCTGCCAAAACTTTCAAAATTTTAATAATTTTCGAAAGTCTCAAAACTGTTTACAGTTATTTAGCTCAGATTTTCCACATATTTAGAGCATAATATGATACACCACAATCACCACTGAAATCTTTCAACATTAACCCCCACTGGCCAAAAATGACATGAATATTGATTTTTTCTTCAAAATTGACCAACTTCAAGGGCAAATTTCTCTAATAACAAGGTTGTTGTAACAATTATTTTGGTTTGGATAGATGCAACAATGATTACGGAAGAAAGTTACTGTTTACTTTTTAATCTCAGATTTAACCCTCAAGCACAATGAGGGCGAGGATAAGAGTACCGTTTGAAAATGCCAAAATTAGCCAACTTTGGTTGCTTTTTCTATCATTTTGGAAAGGGTTAATTTCAAACACTTTTCATGTACGTATCCACAATTGACTACCGAGCATATTTGCTGTTGTAAGTTTCGTTGTAAAGTTTAACCCTATCCCATTCTGGTTGCATAAAAGTAGGTACCCTCCAAAAAAACTCCAATTTTTTCAGAATTTGGAAAGTTTAGGTGGCGATTTTCTCTATTTTTAATTGCTTGACCTCTGAATGTTTTTTGTAGCTGCTTGCAGCAGTCAAAGTATGACAAATTTTGTTCTATATGTTATTATTTAAAATTTAACCCTTGGCAGATTTGAGGCTTCCCATAAGGGTACTGTCGGAATAATTGTTATTTTCGCCAACTTCAAGGGCAAATTTCTCCAATTACAAGGTAGTTGTAACAATTATTTTGGTATAGCTAGATGCAACAATGATTGTGGAAGAAAGTTACTGTTTACTTCTTAATCTCAGATTTAACCCTCAAGCACAATGAGGGCGAGAATAAGAGAGACGTTTGAAAATGCCAAAATTAGCCATCTTTGGTTGCTTTTTCTATTACTTTGGAAAGGGTTAATTTCAAAAACGTTTCATGTACCTATTCACAATTGACTACCGGGCATATTTGCTGTTGTAAGCTTGGTTGTAAAGTTTACCCCTATCCCATTCTGGTTGCATACTGTCCAAAAAAAACTACAATTTTTCAGAATTTGGTAAGTTTAGGTGCTTGAGCTCTGAATGTTTTCTATAGCTGCTTGCAGCAGTCAAAGTATGACAAATTTTGTTCTATATGTTATTATTAAAAGTTTAACCCTTGGAGATTTGAGACTTCCCATAAGGGTACTGTCGGAACAATTGTTATTTTCGCCAACGTTTACATGCACTTTCTCAGCACTGGAGCCATATTGTCTCAAATCATTTTCCATGAGAGGACTGGGCCTTCATCCAAGAACAATTTTGCTGTTATATATTTTATTCAAAGTTTTAACCTTCACCCAGTTTTTGGGCCTTGAATTTGAGTGCCCTAAAATTCTTCATAAAACTGGCTAATTTGGAGCTCACTTTTCTTCCATTTTCGAAAGGAATATCGAAAAATGATTTACATGTTTGTATTTACAATTGCCTACCGAGCATATTTGCTGTTGTAAGTTTGGTTGTAAAGTTTAACCCTATGCTCGTTCTGTTTGCATAAAGATAGGTCCAGTCCAAAAAAACTATCGTTTTTCAGAATTTGGCAAGTTTAAGTGACGATTTACTCCATTCCTAATTGAGTGAGCGCTGAACATTTTCTATGGCTGCATGCAGCAGTCATAGTATGACAACTTTTTAGCTCACCTGAGCGAAGCTCAAGGTGAGCTTTACTAATCGCTTTCCGTCCGTCATCGTCCGGCGTAAACTTTACAAAACCAACTTCTCCGAAGAAACCACTGGCCCAATATTTTTCAAATGTTGGGTAAATGTTTATTACCTAATGTCAATTTAGATTTGTTCAAATGAAGTTGCCCCTCCTCCTGGGTGGGGCCACACCCCCAAGGGGCACCAAAATCTTTGAAAATCTTCTTCTCATGAACCAGCAGTAGCAGAGACTTGATATTTGGTATGCAGCTTCCTTTTGAGATGTAGAATCAAGTTTGTTCAAGAGAAGATTGTCAGGCATTATTTGCCTTCGTTATGGGAGGGGCAAAAATTTTGGCCATGCCTAAAATTTCTATTTTCTGAACCGTGAGGTCGATTTGAACCAAATTTGATATGAGATGATAATGGGTCATAAGTAGTTGATTGATGCAAAAAAAAATTTTCTCATTGCCCCGTGGGAACCTCGGGAGCTAAAAATAGGAAAAACCTAAAAACTGCCACATCTCCAAAACTACACGGCACAGAGAATTCTTATTTTGTATAAAGCTTACTTTTATCCAGTCTAATAGAATGGTTAAAAAAAATCCCTATCGGTTTGATCACAAGGTACTTTTTTCAGGACTTTGAAAAAGTGCTGAGTCAGCACTTTTTAACACTGTAGGCAATGGGAAAAACATTAAAAAATCTTCTTCTCCAGATCCAGCAGGCAGAATCTTTTGATATTTGGTATACAACATTGTAGGGTGGATCTGATTCAAGTTTGTTCAAATCACCCCCTGGGTTCATATTTGGGCTCAGTATAGGAGCACGATTTTGAACTTAGTGCATTTCAGGCAAATTTCTTAAAAAATCTTCTTCTCCAGATCCAGCAGGCAGAATCTTTTGATATTTGGTATGCAATATTGTGGGGTGGATCTGATTCAAGTTTGTTCAAATCGGTTCCCTAGATTCATATTTGGGCTCACTATAGAAGCTCGAATTCGAACTTAGTGCATTTCAGGCAAATTTCTTAAAAAATCTTCTTCTCCAGATCCAGCAGGCAGAATCTTTTGATTTTTAGTATGCAACATTGTGGGGTGGATCTGATTCAAGTTTGTTCAAATCGGTCACCTGGATTCATATTTGGGCTTACTATAGAAGCCCGAATTCGAACTTAGTGCATTTCAGGCAAATTTCTTAAAAAATCTTCTTCTCCAGATCAAACAGGAAGAATCTTTTCATATTTGGTAAGCAACATTGAGGGGTAGATCTGATGCAAATTCTTCAAATCGTCTTCCTAGATTCATATTTGGGCTCAGTATAGGAGCCCAAATTTGAACTTAGTGCATTTCAGGCAAATTTATTAAAAAATCTTCTTCTCCAGATCCAGCAGGCAGAATCTTTTGATATTTGGTATGCAACATTGTGGGGTAGATCTGATGCAAATTTCTGCAAATCGTCTTCCTAGATTCATATTTGGGCTCACTATAGAAGCTCGAATTCGAACTTAGTGCATTTCAGGCAAATTTCTTAAAAAATCTTCTTCTCCAGATCCAGCAGGCAGAATCTTTTCATATTTGGTATGCAACATTGTGGGGTGGATCTGATTCAAGTTTGTTCAAATCGGCTCCCTAGATTCATATTTGGGCTCACTATAGAAGCTCGAATTCGAACTTAGTGCATTTCAGGCAAATTTCTAAAAAAATCTTCTTCTCTAGATCCAACAGGCAGAATCTTTTCATATTTGGTAAGCAACATTGTGGGGTGGATCTGATTCAAATTTGTTCAAATCGGCCCCCCTGGGTTTATATTTGGGCTCAGTATAGGAGCCCAAATTTGAACTTAGTGCATTTCAGGCAAATTTCTTAAAAAATATTCTTCTCCAGATCCAGCTGGCAGAATCTTTTGATATTTGGTATGCAACATTGTGGGTGGATCTGATTCAAATTTGTTCAAATCGGCTCCCTAGATTCATGTTTGGGTTCACTATAGAAGCTCGAATTCGAACTTAGTGCATTTCAGGCAAATTTCTTAAAAAAAATCTTCTTCTCCAGATCCAGCAGGCAGAATCTTTTGATATTTGGTATGCAACATTGTGGGGTGGATCTGATTCAAGTTTGTTCAAATCGGCCCCCTGGATTCATATTTGGGCTCACTATAGAAGCCCAAATTCGAACTTAGTGCATTTCAGGCAAATTTCTTAAAAAATCTTCTTCTCCAGATCCAGCAGGCAGAATCTTTTGATATTTGGTATGCAACATTGTGGGGTGGATCTGATTCAAGTTTGTTCAAATTGGCCCCCTGGGTTTATATTTGGGCTCAGTATAGGAGCCCAAATTTGAACTTAGTGCATTTCAGGCAAATTTCTTTGAAAATCTTCTTCTCAAGATCCAGCAGGCAGAATCTTTTGATATTGGGTATGCACCATGCTGGGGGGGGGGGGGGGGGGGGGGATTCAAGTTTGTTCAAGCCAAATCCCTGGGTTCATATTTGGGCTTAATGTGGTAGCCCGAATTATAACTTAGTTCAAAATGAGGAATTTTCTTTAAAAATCTTCTTCAGATCCAGCAGTCGGAATGTTTTGATATTTGGTGTGCAGCATCCTTAGGGGGGTGAGATTCAAGTTTGTTAAAGCAAAGTCCCTGGGTTCATATATGGGCTCCCTGTGGGAATCTTTGGATATTTGGTATAAGCTTTTCTTGGGAGGAGCAGATGCAACTTGTTGAAATCAATTCTCTGGGTTGATATTTAGGCTACCATGTCAGGTGAGCGCCCTCAGGCCCCTTGGGGCCACTTGTGTTTTATATGTTATTATTAAAAGTTTAATCGTTGGCAGATTCGAGACTGCCCATATGGGTACGATCGGAATAATTGAGATTTTCATAAAATCACTGAATATTGATAAGCGTGCAGTGGTAATTTGGAATAGAATATCCGAAAATGCTTTCGAAATTCGGATTCACAGTTCAGTTCCAAGGATATTTTCTGTTACAAGGTTGCTGTAAAGTTTAACGCCATCCCTGTCTCAGATGCATAAAGATTGGTGCCGTCGAAAAAAACTCTCATTTTCTCAGAATTCCGTAGGTTTAAGTGACAATTTACTCCATTCCTAATTCATTGAGCGCTGAATGTTTTCTATGCCTGCATGCAGCAAGCGTAGCATGACAGCTTCTGTTTTATACATTATTATCAAAAGTTTAACCCTTGGCATATTTAGGAGATCCCATGTGGGTATAGTCAGAATAATTGTTATTTTCGTAAAATCATTCCCTGAATATAATGGTAACTGTGCAGTGGCCTTTCGGTGGTGCTACATGAAGCCGCAAATAGTTAAGGTTGAAAAGTTCATCAAACAGACAGATATAATGCCTAACTCAGCCGGTAACAGGTAAATAATTAAATAATGAATGGAAAAGTCGTTGAATTGAGAATAAAGTTGGGACGAATTGTGCCCTCGGTTTCCACCTGATCCACGGTATTTCCATGCGGACTCGGCGCTTGACAGAGATACTAAACTGTTGGGCAGGGACAGTAGAAAACATTCTGAGAATATCAAGTTGCTGCCTTGCATGGTCGGGACATAATTGGCGTATATCCGTCATTGTATCTGTTCAATTTGAATGTCAAATTAGCCAGATGACGGCTTTTTCTCCACCGGATCGAGTTTTCAGTTTCTGCCAGGATGGTCTAAAATAAGCAGTTTAACTCAAAACTTTCTGTCCCATATGAATGTGCGAATATTTAAAGCTGAACTGTTCATCAAATAGACAGAAATAATGCCAAACTCGACCGGTGATAGGTAAATAGTGAATGGAAACGGCATTGCATTGGGAATAGAGTAGGGACGAATTGTCCCTGTGGTTTTCACATTGTTTCCACGCGGTCACGCCACTTGACAAAGATACTGTCCTGTAGAGCAGGGATAGTAGAACAACTTCTGAAGATTTCGTGTATCTGCCTTCACTGGTCTGGATGCACTGCTGTCTGTTGAATTTTAATGTCAAATTAGCCAAATTACTGCCTTTTAACCATTAAACCATGTGCGATTTCTGTCCACTTTTCATTTTTGACAAGTATCTAACTGTTATCCAAGAACAATTTTGCTGTTATATGTTTTATTCCAAGTTTTAACCCTCACCCAGTTGTCAGGCCTTGGAGTACCCTCAACTTGAACATGTTCATTCAAATAGCAAGATTCAAGATTAGTCCATGTCTCTTTTCAGACACTCAGTCTGTGATTGATGTTCACACATTAAGAGCATAATATTACACACTAAAAATCACCACACAAATATTTCAAAATTAACCCCTATTGGCGACAAATGATATGTATATATCATTAGCTCAACTTTGGTGAAGCCAAATTTGAGCTTTTGTTATTGCCCGCTGTCCGTCTGGCCGTCTATCCATCTGGCCGTCTGTCCATACGTCAACAATTGGATACGGCTCGGGCTAGAGGCCGTATTTATGAACCGATCTTTACGAAACTTCTTGGGTACCTTTGTTATGACCGTGGGACGAGAACGAGTGTTTTTGGATGCGTCCGAAATTCAAGATGGCTGCCAGCCGCCATTTTGTACCGACGATGCAGAAATCTGTTTTTTGTACAGAACTTCCATATGAAAGCTCTGATTTGAATAATTTTTTGTATGAATGTTTAGTACCATGGGATACATCACATATAATACGTTTTTTTTTTCTCATGCGTAAATTGTACAAATTAGACTAATTTTGGAGTTTTTTGGTGTTACTTTCAGCACTGTAAGTGCAAATGCCAATACGGCTCGGGCTAGAGGCCGTATTTATGAACCGATCTTTACGAAACTTCTTGGGTACCTTTGGTATCACCGTGGGATGAGAACGAGTGTTTTGGGGTCCGGTCCGAAATTCAAGATGGCCGATGGCAGCCATTTTGTACAAAAATAGGTGCAATCAGATTTTTGCACAGAACTTCCATATGAAAGCGCTGATTTGAATAATTTTTTGTGTGAATGTTTAGTACCTTGGAATACATCACATATAATACAGGTTTTTTTCTTGTGCTGAAATTATGCAAATTAGATGAACTTTGATTTTTTCAGTGTGACTTACACACATGTCAATACGGCTCAGACTAGAGTCTGTATTTATGAACTGATCTTCACAAAATGGCTTGGGTACCTTTGTTATCACCTTGGGGATGAGAACGAGTGTTTCTGGGTGCGGTCTAAAATTCAAGATGGCTGCAAGTGGCCATTTTGTACCGAAATTAGGTCTAATCAGTTTTTTTGTACACAACTTCTATACAGCTCAGACTAGAGGCCATATTTATGAACCAATCTTTACGAAACTTCTTGGGTACCTTTGTTATCACCGTGGGATGAGAGCGAGTGTTTTTTGGGTGTGGTTCGAAATTCAAGATGGCCACCAGCAGCCATTTTGTACCAAAATTAGTGCAATCAGTCTTTTGTACAGAACGTCTGTATGAAAGTTCTGATTTGAATAAATTTTTGTATGAATGTTTAGTAACATGGAATACATCACATATTGTAAGGGGTTTTTTTTGTGCAGAAATTATGCAAATTAGATGAACTTTGTTTTGTTCAGTGCTACTTACACAATGTAAGCACATATGTCAATATGGCTCAGGGTAGAGGCTGTATTTATGAACCGATCTTCACAAAACTTCTTGGGTACCTTTGTTATCACATTGGGACGAGAATGAGTGTTTCTGGGTACGGTCCAAAATTCAAGATGGCTGCCAGTGGCCATTTTGTACCAAAATTAGGTCGAATCAGTTTTTTTGTCACAAGTTCTATACAGCTCGTATTTATGAACTGATCTTCACAAAACTTCTTGGGTACCTTTGTTTTCACCTTGGGACAGGAACGAGTGTGTTTTGGGGTGCCTTTGTTATCACTGTGCTATGAGAACAAATATTTTGGGGTTCAGTCAGACCCACTCTGGGACTCAAAGATTTTTTTCTAGTTTAGCATCTAACTGTCACCCACCTTTACAATACTTTACCTATACATTTGTTGCAGGCAATGGTCAGTATTTATGTACAGACCGTTACAATACTTTATATGTACCTTTGTTATCAGGTCATTACCTAGATGTTTGTCATTGCTGTGTCACATACTATACATGTACATGTCTTTGTCTTGACAAGTTGAGCTACAGTGTCATTGACACTTTCATTTTATCTTCAAGATTTACTACCTTCAAGGGCAAATTTCTCATAATTGTGAGGTTGTTGTAACGTAACAATTATTTTTGTATGCATAGATGCAACAATGCTTGCAGAAGAATGTTACTGTTTAGTTTTTTAATCTCATCTTTAACCCTCAAGCAAATGAGGGTAAGAGTACCATCCGAAAATGCCAAAATTAGCTAACTGTGGTTGCATCTTCCTGTCATTTTGGAAAGGGTTAATTCTAAACACTTTGTTTTGCTATAGCTAGAGATGCCTAATGAACAAATCCTCTGCTGTAAGTTATGCTTTGGGGCTAAACACAACATAAGCTTTGGCCATGTAAAGAATAGTACTGTCTGAAAAAAAAAAGATTTTCAGTGAATTTTGCAAACATCTGTACTCATTTCTTCTAATTGCAAGGTTGTTGTAGCAATTATTTTGGTATGGATAGATGCAACAATGATTGTAGAAGAAAGTTACTTTTTAATCTCAAGATTTAACCCCCCAAGCAAAATGAGGGCGTGAATAAGAACCGTGAGAGAATACCAAAATTAGCCAACTTTGGATGCTTTTTGTCTATCATTTTGGAAATGGTTAATTTCAAACACTTTGCTTTGCTATATGTAGTCTGCATTTTTCACATTGGAAAGTTGGGAAAGCCCGTAATTTGTCCAACAAATTACAATTCTCTAGTTTATTTACTTATGTTTAAGGTCACATACTTATGCACAATGGCTAATCATGAGCGTGGCAGTTTTACGGGTTGGGGAAGCCGGAGTACCCGGAGAGAAACACCGTGCAACGACGAGCAGCTGCCAGCTCCCCAACATCGTAACTCTGCACTGCAGCACAGGCAGGGTTAGATTGGTTGAAGACATTCGCACCATCGACGTCCAGTACGCCTTAGTATGCCGCATCACCGTGCCCCCATGTGGACAATCGGGGTTAAGTGCCTTGCCCAAGAACACAACGCGGGGAGTCCAAATCGATCGCTCAGACGGTCACCCATCCGAGGATTAACCGGGCTCGGCATTGCTTAACTTCGGTGATCTGACGAGAACCGGTTACCGCAATGCCACCGCACCCCAAAGTTATGCTTTGGGGCTTAACCCAACATATGCTTTGGCCACGTAAGGAATAGTATTGTATGACAAAAAATTGATTTTCAGTGAATTTTGCAAACATCTGTACTCATTTCCTCTAATTAGTCTGTGTGAAACACACAGACTATTGTTTTTGCACGGTTTCTTTTTTTTTTTTTCTTCTTCTTCTTCTCCTTCTTCTCCTGTCTTCTGTCTTCTCATCACTTTTTTTGTCCGCAAGATAACTCGAAAACGAATTGCCCAATCTCGCTGATTTTTGGCATACTGATAGACAGCCACAAGTTCTCGGCCACCTATGTTTTTCAGATTCCTGGGGTATCAGGGGTGTCTGTAAGGGTGTTTTGAAAGTGGGTCACGCCCATATCTCAGGCGTGGTAGGACCAACAGACCTCGGACCAACACCAAATGAGTCGACACTCGATGGAGGTTCAAAATATGGGTCAAGGTCACGGAGGTCATCTGGGGTCATTGAGTGCATTTTTCAGAATTGCTGGAAATCACATTTTTTGACCCCCTAAAGTATTCCTGACGTACACACATGCATTTTGACGTAAAAAAAGTGGGCGTGGCCAAATTTTTTGAAAGTGGGTCACGCTCATATCTCAAGTGTGGTATGACGTATGGACCTGGGACCAACACCAAATGAGTCGACACTCGATGGAGATTCAAAATATGGGTCAAGGTCACCCAGGGGTCAATGAGTGCATTTTTCATAATTGCTGGAAATCACATTTTTTGACCTCCAAATGCTTCCCCAAAATTCAGACGTGCATTTTTTCACAAAAAAGTGGGCGTGGCCCAATTTTTTGAAAGTGGGTCAGGCTCATATCTCAAGCGTGGTATGACGTATGGACCTGGGACCAACAACAAATGAGTCGACACTCGATGGAGATTCAAAATATGGGTCAAGGTCACCGAGGTCACCCAGGGGGTCAATGAGTGCATTTTTCATAATTGCTGGAAATCACATTTTTTGACCTCCAAATGCTTCCCCAAAATTCAGACGTGCATTTTTTCACAAAAAAAGTGGGCGTGGCCAAATTTTTTGAAAGTGGGTCAGGCTCATATCTCAAGCGTGGTATGACGTATGGACCTGGGACCAACACCAAATGAGTCGACACTCGATGGAGATTCAAAATATGGGTCAAGGTCACCGAGGTCACCCAGGGGTCAATGAGTGCATTTTTCATAATTGCTGGAAAATCACATTTTTTGACCTCCAAATGCTTCCCCAAAATTCAGACGTGCATTTTTTCACGAAAAAAGTGGGCGTGGCCAAAAAATTTTTGAAAGTGGGTCACGCTCATATCTCAAGCATGGTGTGACACATGGATCTGGAGCAAACACTAAATGAGTCGACACTCGATGGAGGTTCAAAAATATGGGTCAAGGTCACGGAGGTCACCTGGGGTCATTGAGTGCATTTTCTCAGAATTGCTGGAAAATCACATTTTTTTTACCCCTAAAGCATTCCTGGCATACACACATGCATTTTGACATAAAAAAGTGGGCGTGCCCAAAATCTTTAAAAGTGGGTCACGCTCATATCTCAAGCATGGTATGACACATGGACCTGGGACCAACACCAAATGAGTCGACACTCAATGGAAATTCAAAATATGGGTTAAGGTCACGGAGGTCACCCAGGGGTCATTGAGTGCATTTTTCATAATTGCTGGAAATCACATTTTTGACCCCCTAAAGCAATTCTGACGTACACACATGCATTTTGACAAAAAAGTGGGCATTGCCAAAATTTTTGAAAGTGGGTCAGGCTCATATCTCAAGCATGGTATGACGTTTGGACCTTGGACCAACACCAAATGAGTCGACACTTGATGGAGATTCAAAATATGGGTCAAGGTCATGGAGGTCACCTAGGGGTCATTAAGTGCATCATTCATAATTGCTAGAAATCACATTTGTTGACCCCCTGAAGCATTCCTGACATACACACATGCATTTTGACGTAAAAAAGTGTGCGTGGCCAAAATTTTTGAAAGTGGGTCACGCTCATATCTCAAGGACGGTATGACACATAGACATGGGGACCAACACCAAATGAATCAACACTCCATAGAGGTTCACAATATGGACAAGGTCACTGAGGTCGCCCAGGGATAACTGAGTGCATTTTTTGTATTGCTGGGAATCACATTTTTGGACACCTAATGCATTCTCTTGACAAACCTTTTGAATGCTGTGCACATATATGCCTTTTCTGGTTTCTTAGAAGAATTGTTCTGATTCCATTATGAATATCTGTAAATACTGTTTACGAAAATCCATTCCAGATTTGTTTAAAAATATGTTACTCCCGAAAATAACCCTCCATAAATTCTCTTTCTATATAGTTTTTTTCCCAATAGATATTTTTACGCTTTTCTTACAAGCTTGAATTTACTGGATGCAGTAAATTCTATTTCTCTAGTATTAACATTATTTTCTATTTCAATGATTTTTGTCTGATGGATTCTTTACTATTCTACTGAAATTTGGCACATATGTAGAGCTTCATTAGAAGTTTCTCACCTGGATCATGGCATTTCTGAAGTTTTTCTTTTTCTTCCAAAACCGTGCAAAATGTTGTCACAATGTTACGTTTTGCCACAATTCTCAAACAAGACCCAGGACGATTTGGCTGGAGCTTTCATTATATTTGTAGCTTGACTTACTACACCTGACTACATATGCTGTATTACCCACGTTGCTCCCTTTTGACCTCAAAATTCCGAGCAAAATGCAATTTTAGAAAAACTGGTCAATTTTCACATGCAATTTCTCAGCTCTACGGCCACATTTTTTCAAAACGTTTCCTATGAGAAGTTTGAGCATTCATCCAAGAATAATTTGGATGTTATATATTCTATTCAAAATTTTAACCTTAAACTCGTTTTCAAGCCTTTAATGCAAGTACCCTTAACTCGTTCATAAAAAATGGCTCATTTTTAGTTCATTTTTCTTCCATTTACGAATGGTATATCGAAAGGTGATGCACATGTTCGTATTCACAATTACCTATCGAGCATATTTTCTGTTGTACGTTTGGTTGTAAAGTTTAACCATATGCCCATTCTGTTTGCATAAAGATAGATGCTGTCCAAAAAACTCACGCTTTTTCAGAATTTGGTACCATTCAGTGACAATTTACTCTATTCCTAATTGATTGAGTGCTGAATGTTTTCAATAGCTGCATGCAGCAGTCATAGTATGAAAACTTCTGTTTTATATGTGAGTATTAAAAGTTTAACCCTTAGCAGATTTGAGACTCATATGGGTACTGTCTGAATAATTGTGATTTTGGTAATATCTTAAAATTCTGTTGACATTCAGATTTAATGTTCAAGTCCAAGAAGATTTTCCTTGATAAGGTAGCTGTAAAGTTTAACCCAATCCCTGTTTCGGATGCATAAAGACAGGTGCCGTGGAAAATAACTCCATTTTTCAGAATTTGTTAAGTTCAAGTCGCAATTTACTCCATTCCTAATTGATTGAGTGCTGGCTGTTATCTATGGGTGCATGCGGCTTGCAAAGTATGACGACTTTTGTTTTACATGTTATTATTAAAAGTTTAATCCTTGGCAGATTTGAGAGTTCCCAAGTGGGTACTGTTGAAATAATTGTTATTTTCGTAAAATCAGTACCTGAATATTGGTAAGTATGCAGTGATCTTTCGGTCCTATATAAAGGTGTAAATAGTTAAAGTTGAACAGTTCATCAGACAGAAATAATGCCAAACTCTGCCGTTGACAGGTAAATAATGAATGGAAATTTTCATTGCATTGAAAATAAAGTGGCAACGAACTGTTCCCACGGTTTCCACGCTAGGGGTGGTGTTTTCCACGCAGCCAGAACACTCGATTTTGTGCCCAAATGTCGGCCAGGCTTCGTACAACAAGTTCTGAAAATTGCAAGTCGCTGCCTTCAGCGGTCTGGACACAGTGAGCGTATGTATGAAGAGCTATTTTAATGTCTTATCTGCAAATTCTCATTAATCTTTTCCCGCCAAAAACCTACTCACCGCCGTTTTCTTTTCACTTTTAACTTCCGATGATTCTCCTAGGTTTCGAGGTTGCGATGGGATCCCTGGATACTGTTCTTAAAGAAACTACTTTGATTTACAGCCATCCCTCTGTAAGCCACGCTCTATTGTAACTTTTAAGTGGACCTACCCCAGAGAGGGGGCACCACGAGAGACTGTGCCCATTCCCGCCCTCTTCTTTCGCTCCGACTTGAAAAAGACCAAATTCAGAAAATTACCTCCTCTCTTCAAAAACGCTATATGTCAGCGAATTTTCCGCGGATTTCCAAGAAATTTTCACTCAGCATTCACGAATAGTTGCTCCATCGGATGCCTGGAAAGGAGACACGAATTGTGCATTTCCTCAAGTCCAATTCGAAAAGAGTGTATGCACATGCGCGTGAGGCTCCCACGGGCTATGCGCTCGGTTGTTGGATTTTTCAGGCACAGGTCAAGTTGGGCAGAGCTTCTAGAACGAACGTTGAAAATTTCGAGTCGCTACTCCAAAAACTCTCTCCACAATCTACTGTACGTGTAACGAAGTGTATACTTTTTATGACCTGCCGACAGTACCAACCACCCTTCTAGTTTTATATCTTGTTATTATTAAACGTTTAACCCTTGGCAGATTTGAGACTTCTCTTATGGGTACATCCACGGTGTTTTCACCCGGTCACAGGACTCAAGAAAGATACTAAACTGTCGAGCAGGGATAGAACACATTCTCAGAATTTCAAGTGGCTGCCTTGGATGGTCTGGTTACAATTGGCGTATGTCCTTGTTATGCCCACAACGAATAGTCAAGGGGCATATTGTTTTACCTCTGTCTTTCCCTCTATCTTTCTGCATATAGGGTATATTGTTTGTCCGTCTAACCTCTCTTATTAGCTCATCTTGACAAAGTCAAGCTGAGGTAATTTCATCCCTCTCTGTCCGTCGTCCGCCGTGCGTCAACACCATATTTTGGTCTTCTCTTCCAAAGCCACTGGGCCAATTCAAGCGAAAGTTTGTGTGAGTGATGATTCCAAAGGGGCATTGCATTTTTGTTCAACTCAACATGCCCAGTCCCATAGGAAGGGAGTGGGAAAAATGCTCCAAAAATTTTTTAAAATCTTCTTCTCAAGAACCAATGTGTACAATGACTTGACATTTGCTATGGAACTTCCTTTGGGGAGTAGAATCAACTTTTTTCAAACGAAGTTCGTGAAGCAATATTTGGCTTTGTGATGGGAGGGATAAGATTTTTGACCCCGCCCAAAATTTCTATTTTCTTAACCGATGGTCCGGTATGAACCAAATTTGGTATGTGGTATTATTGGGTCATAAGTACTTGACCCATGCAAAAAAAAAAAAAAATTCCCGCATCCCATGGGAACCCTGGGAGCTAAAATTAGAAATATTTTCAAACGTCCATATTTCCCAAACCACACGGAACAGAGAGCTGTTATTTGGTATGAAGTATCCTTAGGACCAGTAGAATTGATTCGTTAAAAAATTGCCATCGGTTATGTTAGGGTGTTCTGTAATGGGCATCGAAAAAATGCCAAGTCAGCATATTTGCAAAAATTTTAAAAAATCTTTTTCTCCAGAACCAATCATCAGAATCTTTTGATATTTGGTATACCGCATTCATAGGGGGGTCAGATGCAAGTTTGTTGAAATAGAAAAGCTCATTGGTTCATATTTGGGCTCTCTATAGGAGCCCGAATTTTTAACATAGGGTGAAATGGAAAATATTCTTTAAAAATCTTCTTCTTCAGAACCACCAGTCAGAATCTCTTTCTCTTGATGTTTAGTATGCATCATTGTTACGAGGGTCAGATTCAAGATTGTTCAAACCAAGTCCCTAGGTTGATATTTGGGCTTCCTACAGAAGCACAAATTTTAACTTTGTTCAATATGGGGGGGGGGGGGGGGGGGGAGGGGTAATTTCTTCTTCAGAGCCACCAGTCAGAATGCTTTCATATTTGGTATGCAACATGGGGGTCAGATTCAAGTTTGTTCAAATCAGATCCCTAGGTATATATTTGGGCTCGCTATGGTAGCCCAGTTTTTTTACTTAGTGCAATATGTGGAAATTTCTTTAAAAATCTTCTTCTTCAGATCCATCAGTCGGAATGCTTTCATATTTGGTATACAACATCTCTAGAGAGGAGGGGGGGGGGGACAGATTCCAGTTTGTTCAATTCGAGTGCCTGAGTTAATATTTGGGCTCCATATGGGAACCTGAAATTTAACTTAGTACAACATGAGGGGATTTCTTCAAAAACCTTCTTCAGATCCACTAGTCAGAATGCTTTCATATTTGGTATACAACATCTCTAGGGGAGGGGGGATCAGATTCAAGTTTGTTCAAAGCGGATCCATAAGGTAATATTTGGGCTCGCTATGGTAGCCCAAATTTTAACTTGATGCAATATGAAGAAATTTCTTTAAAATTTCTCTTCTTCAGATCCAACAGTAAGAATGCTTTCATATTTGGTACACAACATCTCTAGGGATGTCAGATTCAACTGTGTTCAAATTGAGAGCTTGTGTTAATATTTGGGCTCCCTTTGGAGCCGGAATTGGCCATTTTGCTGAAGAATTAAAAATTTTGTATTCAGTACCCTCTAGAGGTGTGTAACTAAGATTAATCCACAAAGGTTGTATCAAGGGGCTTCATTGGGGAGCTCAACATTTTACTTTATGATCAACTGAAGAAAAGGCACGATGCCCGTATTATTTTTGTCACTCCTGAGGGACTCAAGAATTGAGAGTGTAGCCTATGGAGATGGCTTGTTTAATGTGCTCATTCTTGCTCTGATTTGAATAATTTTTTGTATGAATGTTTATTACCATGGAATACATCACATATAACACGTTTTTTTTTCTCGAGTGTAAATTATGCAAATTAGACTAACTTTTGATTTAATTAGTGTTATTTTCAGCACTGTAAGTGCAAATACCAATACGGCTCGGGCAAGAGGTCGTATTTATGAACCGATCCATGAAACTTCTTGGGTACATTTGTTATCACTGTGGGATGAGAACGAGTGTTTTGGGGTCCGTTCTGAAATCATGATGGCCGCTGGCAGCCATTTTGTACAAAATTAGGTACAATCAGATTTTTGTGCCGAACTTCCATATGAAAGCGCTGATTTGAATAATTTTTTGTGTGAATGTTTAGTACCGTGGGATACATCACATATAATACTGTTCTTTTTCCTCGTACATAAATTATACCAATTAGACTAACTTTGATATTTTTAATGTTACTTTCAGCACTGTAACTGCAAATGCCAATACGGCTTGGGCTAGAGGCTGTATTTATGAACTGATCTTTACGAAACTTCTTGGGTACCTTTGTTATCACCATGGGATGAGAACGAGTGGTTTTGGGTGCAGTCCGAAATTCAAGATGGCCACCAGCAGCCATTTTGTACTTTAGTTAGTGCATCAATTTTTTGTACAGAACTTATGTATGAAAGTTCTGATTTGAATAAATTTTTGTAAGACTCTTTAGTACCATGGGATACATCACGTATAGTATAGGTTTGTTTTTCTTGAGCAGAAATTATGCAAATTAGTGCACTTGTCAACACGACTCTGGCTAGAGGCTGTATTTATGAACCGATCTTCACAAAACTTCTTGGGTACCTTTGTTATTACCTTGGGACGAGAATGAGTGTTTCTGGGTGCGGTCCAAAATTCAAGATGGCTGCCAGTGGCCATTTTGTACCGAAATTAGGTCCAATCAGTTTTTTTTTTGTACACAACTTCTATACGGCACAGACTGGAGGCTGTATTTATGAACCGATCATTACGAAACTTCTTGGGTACCTTTTGTTATCACCGTGGTATGAGAACGAGTGTTTTGGGGTGCAGTCCAAAATTCAATATAGCCGCCAGCAGCCATTTTGTACCAAAAGTTAGTGCAATCAGTTTTTTGTACAGAACTTCTGTATGAAAGTTCTGATTTGAATAAATTTTTGTAGGAATGTTTAGTAACATGGAATACATCACATTTAATACGGGTTTTTTTTCTTGTGCGGAAATTATGCAAATTAGATGAACTTTGATTTGTTCAGTGTTACTTGTACACAGTAAGCGCATACGTTAATACGGCTCGGGCTAGAGTCTGTATTTATGAACCGATCTTCACAAAACTTCTTGGGGTACCTTTGTTATCACCTTGTGACTGGAATGAGTGTATTTGGGTGCCTTTGTTATCACTGTGCTATGAGAACAAATATTTTTGGGTTTAGTCAGACCCACTCTGGGACTCAAAGATTTCCTTTTATGTCCCCCCCCCCCCCCCCTGACTAAAGTCGGGTGGCATATAGTGATTGAAGTGTGCTTGTGTCCGTCCGTGTGTGTGTCCATGTGTGTGTGTGTGTGCCCAAGCCAATAACTCGAAGACTGTTAGGGCCACAGTCATCAAACTTCACACAATTATAAAGGACCATGGGAGGATGTGCCACACACCATAGCCGGGGTTTCTTTAGTTATAAAGTAGTTTTTGCTGATACTTCAGGCTTGGTGTGACCTATAGAAATACTACCTACACCAAATGAGTTGAAACTTGCTGGAGGTTCAAAATGTGGTCCACCTCTATGCGGTCAAGAGATTCATTAAATGCATATTTTTTGCGACCTATTAGGAAGGTCACTTTATACCTATTAATGCAATTCTGAAGATTATATGTGTATCTCATCATTCAAATGGCAGCGGCAGTAATGTCAATTTCTGATTCCTTGATCGAACCCTATAAATGGTGTGCACATTTATGCCTTTTCGGGTTTCTTAGAAACATTGCTCTGATTCCTGTATGAATATTTTCTCCATGAATGAATTTCACAAAAAGCAGTCAGGGAGTAAGCTGTGACTGTCACATACAATAACACGATCTGTTTATTTAATCTCTTTGTACAGAATTAATTCCCAAACCAAGTTAATATAACAACAAACAACTGGATCATGAAGAATTCTAGTGTACATGTAATTGTAAAACTACACTGAAGATTTGTTATTGAAACCTATCACAAAACTGTCAGGATGCCGATAAAAGATGCAATACTGACATAGTTGACTGTACTGTTAACTGTGTTAGTGCCATGACTGTTTAAAATTAATTTATTAGAGAAGTTCTAGTTTTATGTATGCCTTGTTTAGGTCACTAGATGCCCTTTTAAGAGTAGGCCTTCAAATGTGCTCTTGGGGTTTTTAAGGTTTTTATGACAATATCTCCGATATAGAGTCTATGCACCCTTTGTCAGCGCGACAACTTAAATACGGATCGTCCTATCTCTATGCATTTTGGCATGCTGGTTAACAATACCCAGTTTGCACTCATCTATGTTTTTTGCACCCGTTCGATCTGAATGACAGATCTGAAGTTGGTGGAGCCATTATTTCAAAGTGGGTTGCGCTCATTCTTCAATGTAGATGTAGACATGGAACTACACCGACTGAGTTAAAAATTGCTGGAGATTCAATATATGGTCCACCTGAATGGGGTCATCAAGTGCATATTATTAAGAATGACTGGGAAATGCATTTACACCTTAATGTATTTCTAAAGTTTATGAATGTATTTCATCACTCAAATTAGTGGGCAGAGCCAAAATTTTTCATTTCTGATTCGTGTATCGAACCCTTTGAATGCTGGTCACATATATGCCTTTTCTGGTTTCTTATAAAAATTGTTCTGATTCCTGTATGAATATCTGTAAATACTGTTAACGAAAACCCATTTCTGATTTGTTAAAAAATATTTTATTCCAGAAAATAAGCCTCCATAAATTCTCTTTCTGTAGAGTTTATTCCTGATACTTTAACCCTTTTCACACAGACTTGAATTTACTGGATGCAGTAAATTCTGTTTCTCTAGTTGCAAGGTTGTTTTAGCAATTATTTTGGTATGTATAGATGTAACGATGATTGCAGAAGAAAGTTACTGTTTACTTTTTAATCTCAAGGTTTAACCCCCAAGCACAATGAGGTTGAGAATAAGAGTACTGTTATAGAATGCCAAAAATAGCCAACTTTGGATGCTTTTTGTCTATCATTTTGGAAATGGATAATTTCAAGCACTTTGCTTTTTGATATATGTAGTCTGCATTTTCACATTGTAAAGTTGGGAAAGCCCGTAAAATGTCCAACAAATTACAATTCTCTAGTTTTCTTTTCATTTTTTTCCTCCGCCAATTTTGTCTGTTGGACTGCTCAAAAACAGGCTGTACGATTTCAACCAAATTTGGCATACTTATGTAATGCCATAAAATCTAGTGAAATGAGGTATTAGCCATATCTGTGAAAACGCGTATTTTCAAAATATTCTGCCAAAACCTTCAAAATTTCACCATTTTTCAACATTGCTCAAAAACAAGCTTTACGATTTCAACCAGATTCGGTAAACTTATTTATTGTCACAATATCTAGAGAATTGAGCTATAGTCATATTCGTGAAAACACTTATTTTCAAAATTTTCGGCCAAAACCATCAAAATTTCACCATTTTTCAAAAATCTCGGAATTGTTTACAGTTATCTGGTTCTCAGTTACCAAACATTTAGAACATAATATTGTACACCAAAATCACCACACAAATATTTCAAAATTAACCCCTGTGGACCAAAAATGAAATGAATATAGCAGTTTTGTCTTCAAAATTGACCAACTTCAAGGGCAAATTTCTCTATTTTTAAGGTTGTTGTAACAAATATTTTGGTATGGATAGATGCAACAATGATTGCAGAAGAAAGTTACTGTTTACTTTCTAATTTCAGATTTAACCTCCAAGCACAATGAGGGCGAGAATAAGATTGTTGTTTGAAAATGCCAAAATTAGCCAACTTTGGTTGCTTTTTTCTATCATTTTGGAAATGGTTAAGTTCAAACCCCTTGCATGTCCATATTCACAATTGACTACCGAGCATATGTGCTGTTGTAAGTTTGGTTGTAAAGTTTAACCCTATGCCCATTCTGGTTGCATAAATGTAGGTACCATCCAAATAAACTCCCATTTTTTCAGAATTTGATAAGTTTAAGTGACAATTTACTCCATTTCTATCTGATTGGTTGAACTCTGAATGTTTTCTATGGCTGCATGCAGCAGTCAAAGTATGAAATATTTTGTTTTATATGTTATTATTAAAAGTTTAACCCTTGGCAGATTTGATACTTCCCATAAGGGTACTGACAGAATAATTGTTATTTTCGCCAACTTTTACATGCGATTTCTCAGCACTGAAGCCATATTTTCTCAAAACGTTTTCCATGAAAAGATAGGGCATTCATCCAAGAACAATTTTGCTGTTATATGTTTTATTCAAAAGTTTTAACCCTCACCCACTTGTCAGGCTTTGAATTGGAGTGCCCTCAACTTGTACATGTTCATTCAAATACCAAGATTCAATATTCCTCCATGTCTCTTATCAGACACTCAGTCTGTGATTGATGTCCACACATTTAGAGCATAATATGATACACCGAAATCACCACACAAATATTTCAAAATTAACCCTTATTGGCCAAAATTGAAATAAATATAGCATTTTTTCTTAAAAAATCTCTAACTTCAAGGGTAAATTTATCTAATTCCAGGGCTGTTGTAACAATTATTTTTGTATGGATAGATGCAACAGTGATTGCAGAAGAAAGTTACTGTTTACTTTTTAACCTCAGATTTAACCTTCAAGCACAATGAGGGTGAGAATAAGAGTACCATTTGAAAATGCCTAAATTAACCAACTTTGGGTGCTTTTTTCTATCATTTTGGAAAGGGTTAATTTTGAACACTTTGCTTTGCTATATGTAGAGACGCTGAATGAACGAATCCACAGTTGTATGTTATGCTCTGTGGCTCTAGGCTTTTGGGCACTTAAAGAATAGTACAGTCCCCAAAAATTGATTTTTAGTGAATTTTGCAAATGTTTGTACTCATTTGCTCTAACAGCAAGGTTGTTGTAGCAATTATTTTGGTATGGATAGGTGCAACAATGATTGCAGAAGAAAGTTATTGTTCATTTTTTCATCTCAGATTTAACCCTCAATCAAATGAGGGTGAGAATAAGAGTATCATTTGAAAATGCCCAAATTAGCCAACTTTGGATGCTTTTTTCTATCATTTTCGAAAGGGTTCAATTTCAAACACTTTGCTTTGCAATATGCTGTCTGCCTTTTCACATTAAAGAGTCAGGAAAGCACGTAATTTGTCCAACAAATTACAATTCTCTAGTTGAGTTTTATTGTTTGTGTAGCATTGAAAATAAACAAGGAAGTGAAAGAACAGCAATGTGCTTTGGCCATTATTCTTTTTCAAGTGTAATGTCAAAAATATCCATATCACTTCTTCATGACCTTTCGTCATGAATATTAATTATCTAAACAAACTACCACTCCCACAACTCCATCTGAGCATGCTTATGAATATTAGTATGTGTACTGTTGGTTGATGAAAAGTGAAGCATTTCGTAACACAATGCTGATATTCTTTTCATCAACTTTTAACACTTCTTGAGTTTACTGAGATCTGCTCGAAACAACCTCTGTCAAATTTCCTGAGAGATAAACTATGTAATGAATTATTTTACTTCCTTAGTGGTATGGCTTGGGAATTATGGAATGTTGAATGACATGAAACACTATGAAACTCACAGCTGCCAGTTTGCGACAATGACCAATTAAGTATTTTGTCAGAAGCGCTTTGATGTACAATGAAAGATTCCAACTTCAAAGCATGTTGACCCTTTGCTGTGCGTATTTGACTATTTGTTAATAAATACATAACCCGAAAGTTATTATGACACATGGAAGGAAAAATGCAACACATAATTGCAAATAGTGGAACAAAAATCACGATGCTGCCTTGATCCACGTCAAAATAGAAAATACCGATTAGGCGATGACCAAAATGGTAATCGATTATGAACCACACATGTACAGTGGAGCACTGCATCAACAATACTAATATCAGCGGGTCACGTTACGGTCCTGGTCAATATCCGAAGTCTGTTTCAGGTGCGTAGCCTAGATTCTACAGTTTAGGATGCCCAGTATGATATGTGGAAGTCTGTTTCAAGCACGTAGCCTAGATTCTACAGTGTGGGATGCCCAGCACAGGTGGAAGAACGAGGAGGGGGGATGGGGGCAGTGCCCCTAAAAATTACAGTGCCCCCCCCCCCCCCCCCCATAAATGAGAGGAGATACAGTAAGCCTGAGGTGGGGTGGGCATGGCCCTCCCATTGGTGGAGGTTGGGGGGCTCCCTCCGAACCCTCACCAGTGGGAGGGTCATGCCCATCCCCACCTCAGGCCTACAGCCTTCAGATATGCCTGTGGCATATATCGATCTGGCTACCCCCAAAAAAATTATAAATTTAACCAATTTCATCTTGTTTGACATAGCTCATTCAGCTGTGTCAAACAAGGTATATTTGGTTAAATATCAAACTAGATTATGGAAAATATTTGCTACTGAGAACTTTGCGATTTGCTATCCGAGTGCGGAGGGTTAAAGTTAGTGGTGTGCTTAAACAATTAGTTTCCAGTCAATAACTTTAGTTTTTCTCAATAGATGTCGACCAGTTCAACAAGGATTTCAAGTTGATTGTCAAAACTTCAAGGTCACATCACTGAAAGAGAACTCTTTTTGATTTTGGTGCAAAAACACTAGTTCTCGTTGCCACATATTAACTAAACATACAGAAAGTTTTTGCATGTTGGAGAAGAAATCTATCAATTATTCAACTCTGTAATGGTAACATTAATGGTCACAGGACTTTTACAATATAGAAGAACTCTCAAAAATTGGTTTCTGGGTCAATAAATCTCTATTTCTTAATTGGTAGAGTGCTACATTATTTTTCAAATGTGATTTGTAACATGAGTATTTTTTTTTCAAAGATACAGGGTGTCTTAGTTTGGCAATATGTGTTTAGAAATAATTGTTTTATTACCATTTATTGGAGAGTGTCAGTTGGCTCTCCATTAAATGGAAATAAAACAATTTTATATACCTAAACATAATTTTCTACTGCTGACTAAACAACAAGCTAACACATACAGTGTAAAGCCACTGTAGTGGTTTACAGCACTTTACAATAGAGCCATATGATAGTGGCTTCTAACACTCAACCAGTTAACTAGTAGAGTGCTGGAAACCCATATTTGGGCTTTATTCTGAGGTGACAGTACCACAACTTAAAGGCTTCATACTCAGTGGATGTGCTTCGTATTATCTTTGAAGTGATATTTAATTATTTAGTCTGTAATGACTTGTCTTGTTACATTTTATGGGAGAGTGCCCATAGGCACTCTCCCATAAATTGTAACAAGGCAAAGATATGCGAACAAATTTTGATGGCCAAAAATAATTTAGCACTCTGCCAGTTAAGATGTTGGTTTGAAACTCGGTGTGCATAAGCAACATCAAGTGCAGATGTGCAAGACATGAATTTGCTGGTGCTGAGTTCCAAGTATCACCGAGTTATGTAACTTACTCAAAATTGGTCAATCTGTAGAGTGAACTATTTTACATCTCTGGAGTGGCCTACTTTTACATCCTATTAAGTGCAGATGTGCATGACACAATTTTGTTGTGACACAGTGTATACTTCAGAGTTATTTCCCTCAGGCATAGTCAAAATTGTGGGAAAATTAATCACCTTCAGCAATTGTTCTTGTCATGTCAACTGATATGTTGGGTGTAATTGTTATTAAAAAGTTGACCTTTTAGCCAACTTAACAGCCCAAACTGGCCAACACTATTCACAATAAACAGCTGGCCATGAGCGCATGATACACCCATTATTAATTACAAGAGGGAACCACACAATATGAGTATACATGTGTACTTGTCAGGTTACATATACTTGCCACCAAAAAATCATGAAAATTGCTCAAAATCCAACATGTAAAAAATTGCCTATATTTTGATGAATGAAGTCCCATAACTCTGGAATGACAAATCGGACAGCGACACAAATGGAAAGGGAGATTCCTTCTATCAACATATACTTGCAACCAAAAAATCATGAAAATTGCTCTAAGCATTTTCAAGTTATTGTTCGACATGTGAAAATTAATGTCCCATAACTCTGGAATGACTAATCAAACGGCGACACTAAACGAAAGGGAGCTTCCCTCCATCGATATACACCACCTACCCAAAAATCACGAAAATCTCTCAAAGCGTTCTCGAGTTATCGTACGACGTGTAAAAAATCAACAATTTTCTAAGTAATAAAGTCCCATAACTCTGGAATGACTAATCGAACAGCGACACTAAACGAAAGGGAGCTTCCCTCCATCGATATACACCACCTACCCAAAAATCACAAAAATCTCTCACAGCATTCTTAAGTTATCGTACGATGTGTGACCGGACGGACAGACGGACGGACAGCGGTATACCATAATACCACCCGTTTTTTTTCAAAACGGGCGTATAAAAATCATCTTTCAAAAGGGCCATGTGAACTATTGCCATCACTCTTAGCATCCGTTGTTGTCGGTAAACTTTTCACAGCTTCATCTTCTCTGGAACTGCTGAGCAGATGTGAACCAAATTTGGCAGGAATGGTCTGTGGGAGGTCCTCTACAAACGATCCTCATTTTGTTCCTCTGAAACTACAAGGCCAAATGTTTTAAAACTTCACATGAATGATTACTGGGACACCCTTTACCAACGATCCTCCTTTAATGTTGATCGGGTTGCAAACATGTCCACAATTGCAGCTCATATTTACCATAGAAACCCTATGGGAAATCACATTTTCATCTTATCTGAAATTACTTGACCAATATGAACCAAACTTGGCACAAATAATGTATGGAAAGTCCTCTGAAAACAATCATCATTCTGTTTCGCACAAAGCATGGCAGCCAGCTGCATTCTTTGATTCTGATTAGAAAAACTGATGGATATGTAGTTCTTCCAGGTGAGCGATTACAGGCTCTTTAGAGCCTCTTGTTTGTCTCAAAAGCTCACAACCAGAAAGGAAGCACAGCTTACATTCCCATTCTTATTTCTACCCACAGACCGTGGGATGCTGCTGTTAACCATTTAATTTAAAAGAGTCATTCTATCCATTTCACAAAATGAAATTTCAGAAAGTTATTTCAAATCAAAAACTATTGTCCAAAAATGGCAAGAGGTTTTTATATGGCCACTCTGTGGAACGGACCGTATTATGGTATGGCCATGCCTGTCCATCTGTCCATCCATCTGTCCATTAGCTTTTTCTTGTCCATGCAATAACTTGAAAATGAAATGCACCATGGATCCTATTCTTTTGTAGTGGATTAGTGGTGATAGAGGAAGGTTACTTTCAATAATCAGTTTTCTACCATATCCAACATACCCACCATGGCAGTCATCTTGGATTGGTTTTGTATTTATTTATTGGTGGTTAAGGTCACATATTTCTGCACAATGGCTAATCATGACCACAACATGGAGATAAAGCCAAGTTCAGTCAATAGTTTATACCTATGTTGCCCATTTTAGAGGACTTACACACGAGGCATTGCTGACTAGGTCCTATTTTACCAGTAAAACCGAACTTGTTTACCACAGTAAACCAGCACTGCTTCACTTCTTGGGGTTCCCACGGGGAATTTGTTTTGTAATTTTTGCCTGTCCGCACAATAACTTGAAAATGAAATGCACCATGGATCCTACTGTTTTGTGGTGGATTAGAGGTGCTAGAAGAATATTCCTTTCAAAAATCAGTTTTTGGACATATGCAATATAACAACCATAGAAGCCATCTTGGATTTTTTGTAATTTTTGACTGTACATGCAATAACTTGAAAATGAAATGCACCATGCATCCTACTTTTTTGTGGAGGTTTAGTGTTGACTAGAGGAAGGTTCCTTTTGATAATCAGGCTTCTGCTATATCCAATATGGCTACAGTGGCAGCCATCTTGGATTTTTTGTAATTTCTGCTTGTCTGTGTAATAACTTGGAAATGAAATGCACCATAATTCCTATCTTTTTGTGGATTAGTAGTGACTAGAGGAAGGTTCCTTTTGAAAATCAGTTTTTTTGCCAAATCCAATATGACCACCATGGCAACCATCTAGGACTTTTTGTAATTTTTGCTTGCCCTCGCACTAACATGATAATTGAAATGCACCATGGATCCTATTTTTCTGTGGTGGATTAGTAGTGACTAGAGGAAGGTGGAAATTCCTTTCGATAATCAGTTTTCTTCCACATCCAATATGGCCACCATGGTAGTTTTCTGGAATTTTTGCTTGTCTGTGCAATAACTTGAAAATGAAATGCAACATGGGCCATATATTTTTGTGGTGGATTAGTCATGACTAGAAGAAGGTTCCTTTTGATCATCAGTCTTCTGCCATATGCAATTTGGCCACCATGGCAGCCATCTTGGATTTTTGTGGTTTTTGCTTGCCTGTGCAATAAAAATAATGAACAATGGATCCCAATTTGTTCTGGTATCATTACTAGTGATCGTAGGTAGGTTCCTTTCAATAACCAGAAGTCTGGCAAATCCAACATGAATGTCCTATCCGAGCAATAACTCAAAAAATGAAAGTGTCATTGACACTGCAGCTGAACTTGTCCAAGAAGGGACTGAACTAAATAGAAAGCTCCAGCAATGCCAAGTCATTTAATCAAGTTTCTTCAGAAAAAAACATCACACCAAAGCTTCATATGAAATTTGAAGAAAATTGAGTGAGAAATGTGGCCTGTAGGGTGTGCTAATGACATTATTGACAAATATGCCAAATCCAAGATGGCTGCTGGCGGCCATGTTTTTCAACAAAATTTGATAGCTCCCATCTAGATATGACACCAAAGCAACATATGAAATTTGAACAAGAGGCCCCAAGGGGCCGGAGGGCGCTCACCTGACTAGGTAGCGTAAATATCAACCCAGAGAATTGATTTCAACAAGTTGCATCTGCTCCTCCTAAGAAAAGCTTGTAGCAAATATCCAAAGATTCTGACCAGTGGATCTAAAAAAAAGAAGATTTTTAAAGAATATTCCTCATATTGAACTAAGTTATAATTCGGGCTCCCACAGAGAGCCCATATATGAACCAGGGACTTGGCTTTAACAAACTAGAATCTCACCCACCTAAGGATGCTGCACACCAAATATCAAAACATTCCGACTGCTGGATCTGAAGAAGAAGATTTTTAAAGAAAATTCCTCATTTTGAACTAAGTTACAATTCAAGATCCCACAGTGAGTCCAAATATGGACCTAGGGACATGGCTTTAACAAACTTGAATCTCACCCCCCTAAGGATGCTGCATATCAAATATCAAAACATTCCAACTGCTGGATCTGAAGAAGATTTTTAAAGAAAATTCCTCATTTTGAACTAAGTTATAATTCGGGCTACCACAGTGAGCCCAAATATGAACCCAGGGACTTAGCTTGAACAAACTTGAATCTCCCCCCCCCCCCCTAAGCATGGTGCATACCCAATATCAAAAGATTCTGCCTGCTGAATCTTGAGAAGATTTTCAAAGAAATTTGCCTGAAATGCACTGAGTTCGAATTCGAGCTTCTATAGTGAGCCCAAATATGAATCCTGGGGCCAATTTGAACAAGCTTGAATCAGATCCACCCCACAATGTTGCATACCAAATATCAAAAGATTCTGCCTGCTGGATCTGGAGAAGAAGATTTTTTGAGAAATTTGCCTGAAATGCACTCAGTGTTCGAATTCGAGCTTCTATAGTGAGCCCAAATATGAATCCAGGGGGCCGATTTGAACAAACTTGAATCACATCCGCCCCACAATGTTGCATACCAAATATCAAAAGATTCTGCCTGCTGGATCTGGAGAAAAAGATTTTTTAAGAAATTTGCCTGAAATGCACTAAGTTCAAATTTGGGCTCCTATACTGAGCCCAAATATAAACCCAGGGGACCGATTTGAACAAACTTGAATCAGATCCACCCCACAATGTTGCTTACCAAATATGAAAAGATTCTGCCTGCTGGATCTGGAGAAGAAGATTTTTTAAGAAATTTGCCTGAAATGCACTAAGTTCGAATTCGAGCTTCTATAGTGAGCCCAAATATGAATCCAGGGGCCAATTTGAACAAGCTTGAATCAGATCCACCCCACAATGTTGCATACCAAATATCAAAAGATTCTGCCTGCTGGATCTGGAGAAGAAGATTTTTTGAGAAATTTGCCTGAAATGCACTCAGTGTTCGAATTCGAGCTTCTATAGTGAGCCCAAATATGAATCCAGGGGGCCGATTTGAACAAACTTGAATCACATCCGCCCCACAATGTTGCATACCAAATATCAAAAGATTCTGCCTGCTGGATCTGGAGAAAAAGATTTTTTAAGAAATTTGCCTGAAATGCACTAAGTTCAAATTTGGGCTCCTATACTGAGCCCAAATATAAACCCAGGGGACCGATTTGAACAAACTTGAATCAGATCCACCCCACAATGTTGCTTACCAAATATGAAAAGATTCTGCCTGCTGGATCTGGAGAAGAAGATTTTTTAAGAAATTTGCCTGAAATGCACTAAGTTCGAATTCGAGCTTCTATAGTGAGCCCAAATATGAATCTAGGAAGCCGATTTGAACAAACTTGAATCAGATCCACCCCACAATGTTGCATACCAAATATCAAAAGATTCTGCCTGCTGGATCTGGAGAAGAAGATTTTTTAATAAATTTGCCCGAAATGCACTAAGTCCGAATTCGGGCTTCTATAGTCAGCCCAAATATGAATCCAGGGGGCCGATTTGAACAAACTTGAATCAGATCCACCCCGCAATGTTACATACCAAATATGAAAAGATTCTGCCTGCTGGATCTGGAGAAGAAGATTTTTGAAGAAATTTGCCCGAAATGCACTAAGTTCGAATTCAAGCTTCTATAGTGAGCTCAAATATGAATCCAGGGGGGTCGATTTGAACAAACTTGAATCAGATCCACCCCGCAATGTTGCATACCAAATATGAAAAGATTCTGCCTGCTGGATCTGGAGAAGAAGATTTTTTAAGAAATTTGCCTGAAATGCACTAAGTTCGAATTCGAGCTTCTATAGTGAGCCCAAATATGAATCTAGGAAGCCGATTTGAACAAACTTGAATCAGATCCACCCCACAATGTTGCATACCACATATCAAAAGATTCTGCCTGCTGGATCTGGAGATGAAGATTTTTTAAGAAATTTGCCTGAAATGCACTAAGTTCGAATTTGAGCTTCTATAGTGAGCCCAAATATGATTCTAGGGAGCCGATTTGAACAAATTTGCATCAGATCCATCCCACAATGTTGCATACCAAATATCAAAAGATTCTGCCTGCTGGATCTGGAGAAGAAGATTTTTTAAGAAATTTGCCTGAAATGCACTAAGTTCAAATTTGGGCTCCTATACTGAGCCCAAATATAAACCCAGGGGACCGATTTGAACAAACTTGAATCAGATCCACCCCACAATGTTGCTTACCAAATATGAAAAGATTCTGCCTGCTGGATCTGGAGAAGAAGATTTTTTAAGAAATTTGCCTGAAATGCACTAAGTTCGAATTCGAGCTTCTATAGTGAGCCCAAATATGAATCTAGGAAGCCGATTTGAACAAACTTGAATCAGATCCACCCCACAATGTTGCTTACCAAATATCAAAAGATTCTGCCTGCTGGATCTTGAGAAGAAGATTTTTTAATAAATTTGCTTGAAATGCAGTAAGTTCGAATTCGGGCTTCTGTAGTACGCCCAAATATGAATCCAGGGGGCCGATTTGAACAAACTTGAATCAGATCCACCCTGCAATGTTGCATGCCAAATATGAAAAGATTCTGCCTGCTGGATCTGGAGAAGAAGATTTTTGAAGAAATTTGCCTGAAATGCACTAAGTTCGAATTCGAGCTCCTATAGTGAGCCCAAATATGAATCTAGGGAGCTGATTTGAACAAACTTGAATCAGATCTACCCCACAATGTTGCATACCAAATATCAAAAGATTCTACCCGCTGGATCTGGAGAAGAAGATTTTTGAAGAAATTTGCCTGAAATGCACTAAGTTCGAAATTGGGCTCCTATACTGAGCCCAAATATGAACCCAGGGGGCTGATTTGAACAAACTTGAATCAGATCCACCCTACAATGTTGCATACCAAATATCAAAAGATTCTGCCTGCTGGATCTGGAGAAGAAGATTTTTGAAGAAATTTGCCTGAAATGCACTAAGTTCGAATTCGAGCTCCTATAGTGAGCCCAAATATGAATCTAGGGAGCCGATTTGAACAAACTTGAATCAGATCCACCCCACAATGTTGCATACCAAATATCAAAAGATTCTGCCTGCTGGATCTGGAGAAGAAGATTTTTGAAGAAATTTGCCTGAAATGCACTAAGTTCGAAATCGGGCTCCTATACTGAGCCCAAATATGAACCCAGGGGGCTGATTTGAACAAACTTGAATCAGATCCACCCTACAATGTTGCATACCAAATATCAAAAGATTCTGCCTGCTGGATCTGGAGAAGAAGATTTTTTAATGTTTTTCCCATTGCCTACAGTGTTAAAAAGTGCTGACTCAGCACTTTTTCAAAGTCCTGAAAAAAGTACCTTGTTATCAAACCGATAGGGATTTTTTTTAACCATTCTATTCTAATGGATAAAAGTAAGCTTTATACAAAATAAGAATTCTCTGTGCCGTGTAGTTTTGGAGATATGGCAGTTTTAAGGTTTTTCCTATTTTTAGCTCCCGAGGTTCCCACAGGGCAATGAGAAAAGTTTTTTTTGCATCAATCAACTACTTATTACCCATTATCATCTCATATCAAATTTGGTTCAAATTGACCTCACGGTTCAGAAAATAGAAATTTTAGGCGTGGCCAAAATTTTTGCCCCTCCCATAACGAAGGCGGATAATGCCCGACAAACTTCTCTTGAACAAACTTGATTCTAAACCTCAAAAGGACTCTGTATACCACATATCAAGTCTCTGCTACTGGTGGTTCATTAGAAGAAGATTTTCAAAAAATTTGGTCATTTTTTCCCCACACCTCTGCTCAATATGAGCCGAAACCTAATTTGGATAAAAATCAAAATGCCCCTATATAACCACCACTTACATGAAATTTAATTAAAATGTGGCCACTGGTTTAGGAGAAAGAGGCTCAAACACCACCTTCACGCAGGACGACGGACGACGAGTGATAAGAAAAGCTCACCCTGACTTTCAGTCAGGTGAGCTAAAAAGATTGAGTGAGAAAGGTGGCCTGCCTGTATGGACGTGTTGACAATTTATGTACCAAAACCAAGATGGCAGCTGGCAGCCATGTTTTTCATCAAAATTCAGAAATATTTGATAGCTCCCATCTAGACATCACATCAAAGCTACATATTAAATTTGAAAAGATCAGGCGAGAAATGCGGCCTGTAGGGTGTGCCAATGGAATTGTTGACAATTTATATGAATATCAAAGGTGGCTGCTGGCAGCCATGTTTTTCAACAAAATTCAAAACAATTCAATAGCTCCCATCTAGACATTGCCCCCAAAGCCACGTATAAAATTTGGAATTGATCGGGTGAGAGATGTGGCCAGTATGGTGTGCCAGTGGAATTGTGGACAATTTATGTACCAAATCCATAATGGCTGCAACCATTCAAGTTTTTAAACGAAATTTAGAAAAATTTGATAGCTCCCATCAAGACATCACACCAAAGCTGCACATGAAATTTGAAAAAGATCAGGTGAGAAAGGTGGCCTGTACGGTGTGCTAATGGAATTGTTGATAATTTATGTGCCAAAACCAAGATGGCAGCTGGCAGCCATGTTTTTCATCAAAATTCAGAAAAATGTGATAGCTCCCATCTAGCATCACACCAAACCTACATACGAAATTTGAAAAGATCAGGTGAGAAATGCAGCCTGTAGGGTGTGCCAATGGAATTGTTGACAATTTATATGAAAATCAAAGGTGGCTGCTGGCAGCCATGTTTTTCAACAAAATTCAAAACAATTTAATAGCTCCCATCTAGACAATGCCCCAAAGCCACGTATAAAATTTGGAACTGGTCAGGTGAGAGATGTGGCCAGTATGGTGAGCCAGTGGAATTGTGGACAATTTCTGTGCCAAATCCATAATGGCTGCTGCCATTCAAGTTTTTACACAAAATTTAGAAAAATTTGATAGCTCCCACCTAGACATCACACTAAAGCTGCGTATGAAATTTGAACAAGAGCGCACGTATCGCTGAAGCAATATAATGTCCCCTACCGGACTAATGAGCTTTAATAATTATACAAATGTTATAACCTATATGTGATCAGCATGAATTCTGTTGAAGCATTTACAAAAAAAAGTCCAGAAAACTGATATTTTGGCACTTTTCCATATTTCCAAGGGCCATAACTCCCACAAGAATAATGCAATCAGCATGAAACTCAAACTTGAACTGTAAGTCATTGTTCTATAGTAGGTTACCAAGAATGAAATCATATGGTTGAAGCATTTCCAAAAAAAGTCTGGAAAACTAAGTATGACTGACAGACTGACTGACGGATGGACAGAGTGCAAATGAAACTTGATCTGTAAGTCATCGTTCTATAGTAGGTTACCAAAAATGAAATCATTCCGTTGAAGCATTTCCAAAAAAAGTCCTGAAGACTAAAGTATGACCGATAGACTGACTGACAGACTGACGGATGAATGGACAGAGTGTAAATGAAACTTGATCTGTAAGTCATCGTTCTATAGTAGGTTACCAAAAATGAAATAACTCCGTTGAAGCATTTCCAGACAAAGTCTGGAAAACTGATATTTTGGCGCTTTTCCAAATTTCCAAGGGCCATAACTCACACAAGAATACGGCAATCAGCATCAAAGGTGGCTGCTGGCAGCCATGTTTTTCAACAAAATTCAAAACAATTTAATAGCTCCCATCTAGACAATGCCCCAAAGCCACGTATAAAATTTGGAACTGGTCGGGTGAGAGATGTGGCCAGTATGGTGAGCCAGTGGAATTGTGGACAATTTCTGTGCCAAATCCATAATGGCTGCTGCCATTCAAGTTTTTACACAAAATTTAGAAAAATTTGATAGCTCCCACCTAGACATCACACTAAAGCTGCGTATGAAATTTGAACAAGAGCGCACGTATCGCTGAAGCAATATAATGTCCCCTACCGGACTAATGAGCTTTAATAATTATACAAATGTTATAACCTATATGTGATCAGCATGAATTCTGTTGAAGCATTTACAAAAAAAAGTCCAGAAAACTGATATTTTGGCACTTTTCCATATTTCCAAGGGCCATAACTCCCACAAGAATAATGCAATCAGCATGAAACTCAAACTTGAACTGTAAGTCATTGTTCTATAGTAGGTTACCAAGAATGAAATCATATGGTTGAAGCATTTCCAAAAAAAGTCTGGAAAACTAAGTATGACTGACAGACTGACTGACGGATGGACAGAGTGCAAATGAAACTTGATCTGTAAGTCATCGTTCTATAGTAGGTTACCAAAAATGAAATCATTCCGTTGAAGCATTTCCAAAAAAAGTCCTGAAGACTAAAGTATGACCGATAGACTGACTGACAGACTGACGGATGAATGGACAGAGTGTAAATGAAACTTGATCTGTAAGTCATCGTTCTATAGTAGGTTACCAAAAATGAAATAACTCCGTTGAAGCATTTCCAGACAAAGTCTGGAAAACTGATATTTTGGCGCTTTTCCAAATTTCCAAGGGCCATAACTCACACAAGAATACGGCAATCAGCATGAAACTCAAACTTGATCTGTAAGTCATCGTTCTATAGAAGGTTACCAAAAATGAAATCATTCCGTTGAAGCGTTTCCAAAAAAAGTCTGGAAAACTGATATTTTGGCCCTTTTCCATATTTCCAAGGGTCATAACTCACACAAGAATAATGCAATCATCATGAAACTCAAACTTGATCTGTAAGTCATTGTTCTATAGTAGTTTACCAAAAATGCAATCATTCCGTTGAAGCGTTTCCAAAAAACTCCAGAAAACTGATATTTTGGGGCTTTTCCACATTTCCAAGGGCCGTAACTCACACAAGAATAATGCAATCAGCATGAAATTCAAACTTGATCTGTAAGTCATCATTCTATAGTAGTTTGCCAAAAACGAAATCATTCCGTTGAAGCGTTTCCAAAAAAACTCCGGAAAACTGATATTTTGGTGCTTTTTCCCATATTTCCAAGGGCTGTAACTCACACAAGAATAATGCAATCAGCATGAAACTCAAACTTGATCTGTAAGTCATCGTTCTATAGTAGTTTACCAAAAATGAAATCATTCCGTTGAAGCGTTTCCAAAAACCTCCGGAAAACTGATATTTTGGGGCTTTTCCATATTTCCAATGGCCGTAACTCACACAAGAATAATGCAATCAGCATGAAATTCAAACTTGATCTGTAAGTCATCGTTCTATAGTAGTTTACCAAAAATGAAATCACTCTGTTGAAGCATTTCCAAAAAAACTCCGGAAAACTGATATTTTGGTGCTTTTTCCCATATTTCCAAGGGCCTCAACTCACACAAGAATAATGCAATCAGCATAAAACTCAAACTTGATCTGTAAGTCATCGTTCTATAGTAGTTTACCAAAAATGAAATCATTCCGATGAAGCGTTTCCAAAAAAACTCCGGAAAACTAAAGTGTGACTGACAGACTGACAGACAGACTGATGGACAGACTGACGGATGGACGGAGTGCAAACCTATAGTCCCCTCCGGCAATGCCGGTAGGGGACTCAAAAGATCGGGTGAGAAAGGTGGCCTGTACGGTGTGCAAATGGAATTGTTGACAATTTATGTGCCAAAACCAAGGGGGCAGCTGACAGCCATGTTTTTCATCAAAATTCAGAAAAATTTGATAGCTCCCATCTAGACATCACACCAAAGTTACATACGAAATTTGAAAAGATCAGGTGAGAAATGCAGCCTGTAGGGTGTGCCAATGGAATTGTTGACAATTTATATGAATATCAAAGGTGGCTGCTGGCAGCCATGTTTTTCAACAAAATTCAAAACAATTCAATGTTGCCCCAAAGCCACGTATGAAATTTGAAACTGATCGGGTGAGAGGTGCGGCCTATATAGTGTGCCAGTGGAATTGTGGACAATTTATGTACCAAATCCATAATGGCTGCTGCCATTCATGTTTTTCAACGAAATTTAGAAAACTTTGATAGCTCCCATCCAAACATCACACCAAAGCTGCATATGAAATTTGAAAAAGATCGAGTGAGAAAGGTGTAAGGCCTGTGCAGTGTGCTAATGGAATTGTTGACAATTTATGTGCCAATACCAAGATGGCAGCTGGCAGCCATGTTTTTCATCAAAATTCAGAAAAATTTGATAGCTCCCATCTAGACATCACACCAAAGCTACATATGAAATTTGAAAAGATTAGGTGAGAGATGTGGCTTGTAGGGTGTGCCAATGGAATTGTTGACAATTTATATGCCAAATCCAAGATGGCTGCTGGCGGGCATGTTTTTCAATGAAATTTGTAAAAAATTGATAGAGCCCATCTAGACATCGCCCCAAAGCCATATATGAAATTTGGGACTGATGGGGTGAGAGTTGCAGCCTGTAGGGTGTGCAAAAGGAATTGCTGGACAATTTATATCCAAATGAAAAATGGCTGCTGGCGGCCAATGTTTTTCAACAAAATTCATAAAAATTTGATAGCTCCCATCTAAACATCACACCAAATCTACATATGAAATTTGAAAAAAATCTGGTGAGAGATCCGGCCTGTGGAGTTTGCTAATGAAATTCTTGACAATTTATATGCCAAATCTAAAATGGCTATTGGCGTCCATGTTTTTCAACTTAATTCAGAAGAATTTGATAGCTCCCATCTAGACACGACACTGGCCCAAAGCCACACATGAAATTTGGGACTGATTGGTGGAGAGCTGCGGCCTGTAGGGTGTGCTGAAGGAATTGTTGGACAATTTATATTGAAATCAAAGATGGCCACTGGCTGACATGTTTTTCAATGAAATTCAGAAAAATTTGATAGCTCCATCTAGAGATACATTATCCCAAAGCCATGTATGAAATTTGGAATTGATCGGGTGAGTGCTGTGGCCTGAAGGGTGTGCTAAAGGAATTATGGACGGACAGAGGAATGGATGGACAGACAACGGACTGCAACCCATCCCAAAAGCTCATACTTGGCGTTAAGTTGAGCTAAAAACCATATGATTCATGCATCCCATTTTTCTAGTTCTTGTAAGAGGTATTTGAAATATATGTGGGATATATTGCAATGCAAAATGATCGAATTTACATTAATCGATTGTATAATGATGCCACCGCCCAGCAGTGCTCGTTCATTTGAGGTTTATAAGACAGTGGAAACTTCTGGAAAGTTGTGTAATTCATTTTTACAGATAGATAAGAGAAGGTATTAAACAGATTATGCGTCAAAGTTAGTTCAAGTTCTATGATACGAGAAGGTATTAAACAGATTATGTGTCAAAGTTAGTTCAAGTTCTATAAGTAAAAATATGTTTAAGATTTTGTTGTGTATTAATGCTTTCTCTAATGAATAGGCTGCATCCACACACATAATATACAAATTGAGCCATTGAAAAATAAATTATTTATTAAAATATTCCATAAAACCATACCTGTCCCATGATATGGTTTTGTTGAAATCTTGTGAAAAATTTGAAATATAAACAAGAGCAACGTGAAGTGTGGCATATGCCCCCGACGTTGTCATAAAAGGGTAGGTAAGTCTCTCGGAGGCATAACCAAATCAAAGAGAGCTTCCTCTAGACACCAATAATGCATCCAAAAAAAAATTGATTTGAGACAGCATTCATTACTTATTAGATGGAAACCAACTTCAATATGGCCACCATGGTGGCCATTTTAAATTGGGTAGCTGATCCAAAATCAAAAGGAAGCTTCTTCTAGACACCCATAATGCATAACCAAAAATTGAAATTGAATCGAGTTAGTATTCATTAGTTATTGAATGGAAACCAAATTTAAGATGGCCACCATGGAAGCCATCATGAATTAGCCACTGGCGGCCATCTTGACTGGTCCAAAACCAAAAGGAAGCTTTTTATATATTTTTTATACTTACCAATGACCCAGACTTAGCTGGTGCTAACTCTTAAATATTTAGGGCCAAATACAAATTTTACCCCCAATCCCCCAAATTTGCATCAAAAACTGAAAATTACATGTCCTATATGGTCCTCCATACTTTTACTCCACTGCGCATTCGCAGTGTCAAGGAGGTCTCGAAATTGGCGCAATTATCATTCTTACAACCAGTGTCTGGTAAGCGTTATGTACTCAGCGGGGAGGTATGAGTTCCCAACTCATGGGCGTGCCATCCCCATCTGGGTCATTGGTAAGTATAAAAAATATATAAATTACAATAAATTTTTTAACATTTTTATACTGTACCAATGACCCAGACTTAGCTGAATAGTAAAAAGGATGGAGGGCCTAGGACATAAGTAAAATCCAATAGGTTCAACTACATATAACCGAATTATCCCTTCGAGGAGAAAGGAGAAATAGGCTTTACATGTATCTTTCTTATTTGCATCAAAACGAGAAAGACACAACACCATTCTGTAATTGAGCACAATAACATCAATGATCTCTATTAACCTCCAGTATAACCCATTATGCTACTATTTTTAAAGGAAAGCCAATAAATAAAGTATGTCCAGAGAAATGAGACTCTTTATACTCATTTAAAGTGTCCGAGGTTTGTATATTAACGCATGACACGTGACATATACAAATGCTTCACACGAAGCTACACTTTAAAAATATTACATGGATGAGTCAACATCAACCTTACACTTCAAAATCATCCCGGTACCGACTCGGAATTACTGAGAGGCATTCCCTTGCTTTACACTATAAAGCAGGTGACCTAAGGGAACCCCCCCCCCCCCCCCCTTCCCCTTGCCCTGGATCAAATACTCCAGAGCGAAGAGGTCAGCAGGACAGAGTCACTGCCGGAACAGAAAGCCTGCATAACTATAGTTGCAACTTGTTTAGCGGACGACATTCTGAGCAACAGATAACGGACCTAAACCATGCAGATCTCCAGAAATTGACTCAATATTTCTAAGATACAAATTCATGAAAATGGAAGGCTGAGACCAATATGCAGCCCTCATTAGATTTGTAATAGCAACACTATTAGCGTAAGCCCAAGATGTAGAAAGAACTCTTACTTCATGAGCTGAAATCTTAAGCACAGACTGCTGAGTTGAAGATATTTATCATAAGCAGTATGGAGAGTTAATTGAATCCATCTATCAATAGAATGGACCAAAATGTGGAGGAAGCTTCCACGGCATGTCCCACAACAGACACCTGAGTAGATTAATACACGGTCTCTGTGGAAATAGAGATGCTACCAACAGAATTGCATTGAGATTGTTTAACTTGAGCAATGTCTGCTGAATCAACGGCGCTGGAGGATACGCATGTCCTATCATTCCGTCTCAAGAGATCGATAGAGGGTCTATTGCAAATGCTCGAGTATCCGAACATGGTGACACATACATTTGCAACTGATTGTTGAGATGCGTCGCAAAAAAGTCCATCATTGGCTGCTCTCATTGGTAGCAAATCTGATTGAATACTCGTTTGTTGAAAGTCCATTCTGACACCAACAAGCGACCCCTCCGTGAAAGGAAGTGCGACCCGGAATATGACGGACCAATAGGAGAACAGAAGGATTCATTCCGTTAACTTGAATAACAGAATGGAATGAGTGCCACCCTGGTTCCGAATATATGCTAATACCGTCGGACAGCATTTGCACATGAGCATTCTGAATAACATTCATCCAATGACGTAGCGCAAGCCACATTGACATCATTCTTTGATGTTTATGTGCTTGATTAGGAACTGCGGATCCTAAAGATCCTGGCACTTCAAATCCGTTGGGCTCAATGTTGTGTCCCAACCTGTTTGACTGGCATCCGTCAAAACTTAAAACTCGGATCCGGCAATTGCAGTGGAACTCCCCGAGTTAACCACTGAAAATCTGCCCAAGTCTGAATCTCTTGTTCACTTGATTTGACAAGAAGATATCCGTATCGAGCAAATAAAACTTCACCCTCCAATTCTGAGTCAGAAAAATTTGGAGAGGCTGAGTTCAAAGCCGCCACATTGGAATAAAATCCACGGCAGCTCAGCACAAATCTATCAGTCTCATGAAATCTCTCGCTGTAACTTTGTCTGTGAAGACAATAGCGAGCGTAACAACTGATTAATTTCGCTCTGGTTAATGGCAAACGAACGAGATTTGTTGTGCGTCTCGAAGCTCATCCCCCGGTTGGTGAATGACTTGGACGACCCCAGATCCGACTTCTCCTCGTTTACTTATGAAACAGAGATGTCGGAGCAATAGAAGCAGATTCTGCACATCGTTCTGAAGTGTTAACTCATTGCCATACCCATGAAGAATGCCGTCCAGGTAGGCAGACGTTACTGTAGACGAATGAGCTCATTACCGAGTTCATTATTCGAGTGAAAGCCCAGGGTGCTAGATTCAGACCGAAGCACATTGCGTGGAACTGATACACGACTCCTATGACGGCGAAGCAAAGATACTTTCTGAACGCCTGATGTACCATGACGTGAAAGTATGCATCTTGAGATCTATGCATGTAGCATAGTCGTTCACCCGAATACTCGCTCTGACTGATCGGATGGTCTCCATATAGAATCTTGGAGCCACGATCAGCTTGTTTATCCAGCTCAGATTTATGAGTGGACAAAATGAGCCGTCTGGTTTCGGAACCAGAAAAGGATGGTTGTAGAAACCTGGAGATTCCTAGATTTCTATGATCTCTATCGCGATCTTCTCCAGAAGAGACTGGACTTCTGATGGAAGCGAGCCTCGTTCCTGCGGACTTGGCGGATGCTGAGTCCATCTTTGACTTCGAGTTAACGGAGGTTTTCCTTTGAAGGACAATTTAGTCCTTCCGAAATCACCCCTCGAACCGAAGGGACACACTCATAAATGACTACTTAGGGGGCTAATTATCGGTATAAACGGGGGTTAGGTGACCACCGCGATTTAGGTGGCTAGTCCCACAAGTAAATCCCAATTTTCTAGGGTGGGGTTTAGAGTTGGGGTGGGGTGGGGTTAGGGTCAGTAAAGGGTAGGGTTAGGGTTTGCTACTACCCCAAAAAAATTTTTCCCAAAAAGTTGTTTTAATAGAATGGACATGCATTTTATGATAACGTACCCTAAAAAATAGCCATTTTCATTAGTCTAGGGTGGGGTTTAGAATAGAGGGTGGGGGTGTAGGGTTAGGGTCAGTAAAGGGTAGGGTCAGGGTTTGCTACCACCCCAAAAAATTTTCCCGAAATCACTTGTTTTAGTATAATGGACATGCATTTTATTGTAGTCCTATAAAAATAGTCACCTAAGTACCCATTTATTATCCGTCCGTAATCTACTCCCAATTAGTTGAGAAACTCGACAGTCTTCCGCCCACTGGAACACAATAGAGGTTAATACCATTACCTCCTGGTCCTGCGAGGCTTGCGGAAGGAGAAACTATGTCCTCCACGGCCCGCACCTCGCCCCGTTGACCTAGGGGCATCTGACTGGAAGTCTCGTCCAGTATTACAGCCCCTACCTGAGTCGCTACTCTGACGGTCTCTGGAGTACGACCTAGAGGACGCATAGGAACCTCTATTTGAACTTCCCTTGGACGTATTCGCCCCAGAAGTGCCTGTCCTACTCTTCTCCACTGAATCCGACTTATTGGAAGCGGATTTAAATAGCAGAGAGTCTGAAGCTTTCTTAGATATCTGATCATAGATTGCGGAAAGCTTGCCGTCGAAGAGAAGCTCTCCGGAGACCGGAGCAACTCTGAGACAGTTTTTCACCTTACTATCCACACGCGTGGATGTAGCCAGGGCCATGACACGTCTAACCAACTCCATATTGCCACTAAAAGGGCAGAGTTATACGTGGAGAATGCTAAGGCCCTTGAAAGAACTCTTAAGGAGGTTGTACATCCTGGAATTCTTTTCTTTCGAGACGTAATGATAATGCTCTGGTAAGGTGATCTGCGTACGATAATGCATCTAAGCTAGCCCTGTTAGACGATATTGTCGTTTCCAACGTCGTGGTTGGAATTGACATAGACAACGGTATAGACAATACTAGGTCTTCGGCCTGGTCATCTAGACGCAGAGGAACTCTCGGAATGCTCTGTCCTGCCATTTTGAATTATTCCTTGAATTGATGAAAGGCAGATGCAGAGCATTTGCCGATAAGAAACCGGACCTGCCCATTTTGGTAGCAAGTTATATATAGCGTCATTCAATAGTTCAAATGTCCGTGAGACATTTCTGGACTGTGTCAGAAACTCAGAGATGATGTCCCTAAACCGATTAAAGAATTCTGTGTCCAGTGGCACTATCAGTCTCTTATCCGGCAACGCAGCATTTTGGTCCGGAGGAACAACGTCAGATGATAATGCCGGATGCACTCTACGGCAATTTATGTTGTTCCAAAAGGGAAAATTACAACTCCTCCGTATCTCTTTCTCCATCCTGTCGGACCACTTAAAATTCTTGGTCGTCCGTGCCTGAACCTGCAACGGAATGTACCGACCCAGCTTCCTCGGATAATTCCTGATCCGACAGAGTTTCTGTCGGATGCTGGGATGCTGCGATAATTTGTGCTATCTACTATAGCACGTCCGTAACGGAGGCCTGTGGAGCTGCGGTCTCTGCATACTTCTTATATGCGAACGTCCGGAGTAAGAATGCCTCGTATCCTTGGCTACCAGGTGACGTGACCTAGTCGCCGTAGAATCACTGGTCGGCGATGTTGGTTGGATATCACTGGTCACGTAGCCACGGTGCGGTCGTGTGTGCTGCCGTGAGGATGAGGAAGCCCAAAGAGCAGTCTCTCCGGACTGTCTATATAACGGAGCATCCCGAGCGGTGAACGTATGCTCCGACTGAGGAACGTTTTGTACCACAACATCTGAGCCCAGATGTTGTTATACGAGAGAGGGACCTCTCTCGCTCGCAGCCCGGATGGACCTGGACGAGCTATGAACCGGACTAATAGGCTTCCTCCGTACCATCCTCAGATCCCTCGTCACTGGGTGTGCACATTGTTATGCCCCCGAAAATTTTTTTCGAAGGGGTATATAGTGGAGGTCTCCGTCCGTCCGTCCATCCGTCCGTCCGTCCGTCCGTGCAAACATTTTGTATTATAACTCGAACAACAATTGTCGAATTTTAATGTTCTTAGGTATGGTGATAGGGCAGCTTGGGGAAACGGATGCCCTTGTACCTACCGTTTCGTCCGACAAATCTTACAGGAGTTATGTCCCTTATTTACTTTTTCCATCCGTCCGTACGAACATTTTGTATTATAACTCGAACATCAGTTGTCGGATTTTAATGTTCTTTGGTATGGTGATAGGGCAGCTTGGGGGAACGGATGCCCTTGTACCTAGGGTTTCGTCCGACAAATCTTACAGGAGTTATGTCCCTTATTTACTTTGAAAATTGATGATTTTTTTGGTTTCCTACCAATTAAAATTGTTTGGCCAAACCGATGAGTTTCAAATTTTATATGCTCATTACTCATGTCAAAGTACAGGTCGGTTTCAATTTGAGGTTTGACTCGGCAATTTTTGATGCAGTTATGCCCCCTTTTTCACTTGGAAAAGATGCACGACCAGTTCTACTTTTTCACTGGTTTGAGAATTTTTAACAAAGGTATGTACTATTCCTATTTTTGCCTCTTTCAGTTATTATTCAATATGGCACCATTCAAGTCATCTGCAATTATTTTTATAACTTTTTCTCTATTACTGACTCCTTAGTGCTGTTCTGTAATGTAGCAGCAGTGAAGCTGCTGTCTGCTGTTACAAAACATATTAACAAAATATAAGTAATAATAATTTTATTGGCACTTTGCCATTCCTTACTGTTGTTCTGCAATGTAGTGTTGTTCTGCAATGTAGCAGCAGTGAAGCTGTTTTCTGATTATCCACATGTAAGTACGACTTGGCTACATTCGGGGGCATTATTTTTATAGTGCTTGCATCACCCAAATCTCCTTCCTGGACCGCAACGGACGAACCCGGCTGCTGAGCCATTCGATGAATGGTCACCACACCGGGCGAGCTAGCGGATGCCAACGCCGTCGATCCTACTTCGGACCTCTTAGGCAATTGACGTATCTGCATGAGCACTTTTACCGCTAGCTCTTCATTTGACTGTGACAACGGAAGCACACTTTTGAAGATATCACGGTAACATCACCCTGTTCATGTTCGTTAATGAGGCCTGTGGAGTCGCGGTTCTACGTAATTATCCGCTGGAAGCTCCAGGGACGTTCATTCCTGCATTTATATAATATGCGAACGTCCCATATGGAAAGGCCTTGTGTCCTTGGCTAGCAGATGGAGTGACCTGGTCGACGTGTATTCCCTGGTCGGCGAAGCAGGAGCACCATGGACGTTCATTCCAACATTTATATAATATGCGAACGTCTCCTGGAAATCTGTGGCCACATAGCCACGGTGCGGTTGTGTGTGTTGACGTGAGGATGAGGAAGCCAATATAACAGCCGCGTCGGACTGTCTATGCGACGGAGCATCCCGAGCAGGAGGAGTCGACGTAAGCTCCGACTGACGAACGAACATACAACAACATTGCGGCACAGATGTTGATGTAAGAGAGAGGGGGCCTCTCTCGCTCGCGGTCCGGGTGGACCTGGACGAGCTAGCTACCGGACTGACAGGCTTCCTCCGTACTATCCTCGGATCCATCGTTGCTGGGTGTGCACATTCGATGTTTTATAGTGCTCGCATCACCCAAACTGCTTCCCTGGACAGCAACGGACGAACCTGGCTGCCGAGCCATTCATTGAATGGTTGCTACACTGAGCGGACTAGCTGACGATCAATGACTTCGATCCTACTAGGGAACTCTTCGGCAATTGTCATATTACCTTGAGCACTTTTCCGCTAGCCCTAATATTGCAACGATGGAGACACACTTGTTGAAGACATCATGGAAACATTACCCTGATCTTGTTCTTCTAAAAAAGAGACTGATAAAGTAGAGTGACCCTGCGGAGAGAGGACTGGAATGGACCCCTCACCGCTAACAAGATACCGTGACACACATCTTCAACATTGTCATTCCAATCAACACACACAGAGCAAGAATCAGTGCGAATACATTGACTACAAGAAACGCATGAACCTGAGAATTAGAGGAAGATTTACTCGCATTACAATTTGAACAATATTTTTTCATCAAGAAAAAATATACACAGTCATAGTACTCGCACTAACCCTTGAAACAAAGATACATAATAATAATATAATCCATTATAATCATTTTGAAAGAAAATAATTTCAAAATAAAAAATTTGGAAAAAATTTTCAGAAGAGCCCAAGTTCCCAAAGGGAACAATGATCCCAAATGGATCCAAAAAAAAGCCTAAGTGTGGACAAAAATTTTGAAATCATTTAAAAAAATTAATGTAACACTTATGGACAATATAATGTATCTTGCTATGAACAGAACTAAGCAGAAGACAAGCAATCACTATTAGAAGTAACCGTTGTCAACATAAACAAAAAGTGTACAAAAACCGGAAACATGACTCCAGGCACTGGTAAACATGGCCCGAAATCAGTTACCAATTTAAACACTATCTGATGCAAAACAGAGGCTTCCAGAGAAGAAACTGCAGAACATCAGATGGTAGATGCAGACCAAAACGCCTAAACACCCAAGGGTGAGGACGTAAACATGGGGAAAAACAGAATATTTATTCTGTTACCAAGCCAAAACTCCCAAGAAATTTTAGTAATCAACACTAGAGAATTGTAATTTGTTGGACAAATTACGGGCTTTCCCAACTTATTAATGTGAAAAGGCAAACTGTATTGTAAACAAAACTATCGATCAGTTTTGAAAACAGAATATTTAGTGGAAATCAAAGTTTTTGTGATGCTACTAGTTTTTATGCAGCCAAAACAGAATTTGAGATACAGCAGGACACCAAAACATTTTAACACAAAATTTGCTCTTCAATAATTACAAAATATTTTCATAGAAAGCAAGAAAAAATTAGTACATATGAATTATGGACGTACGGGCTGGGGTTTCATGAAGGACTGTGCCCCACCCCACCCCTGAGTCAGGAAGGAGCCAATTTTTCGGCCAATATGCCAGAAAATTTCGGACAATTTAGTTGCCAGAAATGACCACAAAACATTTTGGTTTTCCACACAAAATGTTGTTTTCCTATCTCATCACTTAGAAGTTGCAAGTTAACTGACCATTATACTGTACAAGTTGATTCAGTGGAACTGTATCCACGTTAATATTATTCATTTATAATCACACAAGTACACATAAAGAGCTCTATTACTGCATATTACGGGAGCACGGTGGCTCAGAAGGTAGAGATGATTGTTGCAATCCAAGAAGTCCTCGGTTCGAATACCGCTTGTGGCAACCACATTGTGTTCATCCCAATTTAATTTCCCACGTGGGGGGTGGGGGGGGGGGGTGGGGGGGGCATGATGGCGATGTGTGGACTAAGGGTACTTTGAGGGTGCACTTGTCTTCAACCAATGCTAACCCTGCTTTTGTGGAGTTAGTATGTTGGGGAGTCTGAGTCGCTTGCCATTGCTCGGTGGTTCTCTCCAGGTACTCAATGGGAGGGAGACTCCCCTCCTCCCTCCCATACCCACACTTGGCATTTCCTCCTGAAATTCAACTTTTTGGGGGCTAAAAGGGTTCATCCCCCCCCCTCCCTGAAAAATAGCCCTGTACGCCTATGCAATGAATACCTGGACTTGAATAAATACCTACATTATGGTCATGATATAGCTGTAGATGCTGAAAGTGACCTTACTTAAATATCAATAAATAATTCATTCTCTATCATTCTGTCTGTTTGTGAATGTGTGAGATTTGTCAACAAACGAGGGTACGCTTCCTACTCCATGATTTCACAATTTTTCCAACATATCTGTCTCAGATACAATGAAATACATGTAATATGAGTTACTGACACACACAAATTAGTTGTTTATTTGATATGGTTTAAACCATCTAGAGAGCTAGTATACATAGTGATGGGTACAGTTCAAGCCAAAATGAGTTGATTAAAGGGATGTTGAACAGCGTGTTAATATTTCTTGCATTGCATTACTACTTTGCTATTTATTGACAGAAGGATTTCACAGAGGGTTTCCCTGACGGTATTTCTTTATTGGTGTTTACGGTCACATACTTATCCACAATGGCTAATCGTGACCATGACAGTTTTGCAGGTGGGGAAGTCAGAGGACCCAGAGAGAACCACCGAGCATCGACGAGCAACTGTCAGCTCGACATTCTAATTATGTTCATGCTCCGCTAAAGCAGGGTACCAGTGGTTGAAGACATGTGCACCATTGACATGCAGAACGCCTTAGTACATGGCATCATCGTGCCCCCATGTTGGCAACCGGGATAAAGTGCCTTACCCAAGGACATTACGTGGGTCATCCCAGATAGGGATCAAACTCAGGACCTCTATCATAGAAGTCAAACAGTCTACCACTGAGAAAATGTGCTTTCTTTCCTGGTGGTATTCATATTTGTACAGCCAAACTGGTGTTGGATAACACGGAACATCAAAACATATAACACAAAATTTGTTCCCCATTGATTTTTGAAAGCAGTTATGAAAAGCTCAAAAAGAGCTCTTTCCTTTTTTGTTTTTGGACAAGTGAGTATTCACTCAAAGTCATGTTTTGCAGACAGTGCTATTTTTAAGTGGCCAAAGCACATGTTTCATTAAGTCCCAGAACATAACTAAAGCCGGATTTATTGATTAAACATCTCTGCATATAGCAATGCAAAGTGTCTCAAATTAACCCATTCCAAAATGATAGTAGAGAGTAACCAAAGTTGGATAATTTGGGTATTTCCAAATGGTACACTTATTCTCACTCTCATTGTGCTTGAGGGTTAAATCTGAGATTGAAAAGGTATACCAATCTTACTCAGGGAAGGTGAGTACAGAAAAGTATGAAATTAATCAGAAAATGAATTTTGTCTGATGGTACTAATATTTGTACGAGCAAAACTGGTACTGTATTTATTTATTTATTTATTTATTTATTAGGTTTTAACGACATATTAACAGCCATGGTCATATTATGTCGGTGACAGTTGTATGGGTGGAGGAAGCCGGCGTACCCAGAGAGAACCACAGAGCAATGACGAGCAGCTGCCAGCTCCCCAACATAGTGCCTCCGCACTGTAGCACAGGCAGGGTTAGATTGGTTGAAGACATGCGCACCATCGACGTGCAGTATGCCTTAGTACACGGCGTCATGGTGCCCCCATGTGGATAGTCGGGTTGAAGTGATTGGGACATAATTGGAATATATCCGACAGATACAATGTTGGATATATTCCAATTATGTCCTGATCATGCAAGGCAGCAACTTGAAATTCTCAGATTGTTTCCTACTGTCCCTGCCCGACAGTTTAGTATCTTTGTCAAGTGCCGAGACCGCGTGGAAATACCGTGGATCAGGTGGAAACCGAGAGCACGATTCGTCCCTACTTTATTCTCAACTCAACAACTTTTCCATTCATTATTTACCTGTCACCAGCTGAGTTAGGTATTATATTTGTCTATTTGATGAACTTTTCAACCTTAACTATTTGCGGCTTTATGTAACACCACTGAAAGGCCACTGCACGGTTACCAATATATTCAGGGATTGATTTTACGAAAATAACAATTATTCCGACTATACCCACTATGGAACTCCTAAATATGCCAAGGGTTAAACTTTTGATAATGACGTATAAAACAGAAGTTGTCATGCTATGCGTGCTGCATGCAGGCATAGAAAACATTCAGCGCTCAATGAATTAGGAATGGAGTAAATTGTCACTTGAACCTACGAAATTCTGAAAAAAATGAGGGTTTTTTCGACGGCATCTACCATTATGCATCTGAGACAGGGATTGCGTTAAACTTTACAGCAACCTTATAACAGAAAATATTCTTGGAATTGAACTGTGAATCCAAATTTCGAAAGCATTTTCAGATATTCTATTCCAAACTACCACTGAATGCTTATCAATATTCACTGATTTTATGAAAATTAAAATTATTCCGACCATACCCATATGGGCAGTCTCGAATCTGCCAACGGTTAAACTTTTAATAATGACATATAAAACAAAATTTGTCATACTATGACTGCTGCATACAGCCATAGAAAACGTTCAGCGCTCAATCAATTAGGAATGGAGTAAATTGTCACTTAAACTTACCAAATTCTGAAAACGAGAGTTTTTTTGGACTGCACCTATCTTTATGCAAACAGAACGAGTATAGGGTTAAACTTTATAACCAAACTTACAACAGCAAATATGCTCGGTAGGCAATTAATTGTAAAAACGAACATGTAAATCATTTTTCGATATTCCTTTCGAAAATGGAAGAAAAGTGAGCTCCAAATTAGCTAATTTTATGAAGAATTTTAGGGCACTCAAATTCAAGGCCCGAAAACTGGGTGAAGGTTAAAACGTTGAATAAAATATATGCAGCAAAATTGTTCTTGGATGAAGGCCCAATCCTCTCATGGAAAAGGTTTTGAGACAATATGGCTCCAGTGCTGATAAAGTGCATGTAAACGTTGGCGAAAATAACAATTATTCTGACAGTACCCTTATGGGAAGTCTCAAATCTGCCAAGGGTTAAACTTTTAATAATAACATATGGAACAAAATTTGTCATACTTTGACTGCTGCAAGCAGCTATAGAAAACATTCAGGGCTCAAGCAATTAAAAATGGAGTAAATCGCCACCTAAATTTACCAAATTCTGAAAAAATTGGAAATTTTTTGGATGGTACCTACTTTTATGCAACCAGAATGGGATAGGGTTAAACTTTACAACCAAACTAACAACAGCAAATATGCTCGATAGTCAATTGTGAATACGTACATGAAAAGTGTTTGAAATTAACCCTTTACAAAATGATAGAAAAGGCAACCAAAAATGAATAATTTTGGCATTTTCAAACGGTACTCTTATTCTTGCCCTCATTGTACTAGAGGGTTAAATCTGAGATTAAGAAGTAAACAGTAACTTTCTTCCACAATCATTGTTGCATCTAGCCATACCAAAATAATTATTACAACTACCTTGTAATTAGAAAAATTTGCTCTTGAAGTTGGTGAAAATAACAAATATTCCGACAGTACCCTTATGGGAAGTCTCATATCTGCCAAGGATTAAACTTTTAATAACATATAGAACAAAATATGACATACTTTGACTGCTGCAAGCAGCTATAGAAAACATTCAGAGCTCAAGCATTTAAAAATGGAGTAAATCGTCACCTAAACTTACCAAATTCTAAAAAAATTGGAGTTTTTTTGGACGGTACCTACTTTTATGCAACCAGAATGGGATAGGGTTAAACTTTACAACCAAACTTACAACAACAAATATGCTCAGTAGTCATTTGTGAATACATACATGAAAAGTGTTTGAAATTAACCCTTTCCAAAATGATGGAAAAAGCAACCAAAGTTGGCTAATTTTGGCATTTTCAAACGGTACTCTTATTCTCACCCTCATTGTGCTTGAGGGTTGAATCTGAGAATAAAAAGTAAACAGTAACTTTCGTTCGCAATCATTGTTTGCATCTATCCAAACCAAAATAATTGTTACAACCACCTTGTTATTAGAGAAATTTGCCTTTGAAGTTGGTCAATTTTGAAGAAAAAATCTATATTCATGTCATTTTTGGCCAGTGGGGGTTAATGTTGAAAGATTTGAGTGATGATTGTGGTGTATCATATTATGCTCTAAATGTGTGGAAAATTTTAGCTAAATAACTGTAAACAATTTTGAGACATTCGAAAAATGTTGAAATTTTGAAGGTTTTGGCAGAATGTTTTCACAGATATGGCGATACCACATTTCACTAGATTTTATGACATTACATAAGTGTGCCAAATTTGGTCAAAAAAATCGTACAGCTTGTTTTTGAGCAGTTCAACAGACAAAATTCAGGGAGGAAAAAAAAAAAATAGAGAAGAAAAATTTTGAAAAAGAAGAATAACAATAGTCTTTCCCAAACCCAGCGTAATTACAAAAAAATATGCCAAAAGCATGGGAGAATAGCAAGGGGGGAATAAAGGAAAGGGAGAGAGGAAACACTGATCAAAGAATGGTACATTCATAGCAAGAATGACAACATCAGGGACAGGCCTCGAAAATAGGCAACATGAAATAATTTCGTAAAAAAATTATAAGTTACAGCCCTGAACATTTCCTGCCACTGTTTCTTCCTCTCATCCTTCTATTTCCTCCTTAGAACCCCCATTTTTCTCATAATTATGTGTCTGGCATCATTTAAACTGAGATTTACAAGCACAAATATCAGTGAGATGTAACTAAATTGAGGGCCAAACAAAGAATAATAATTGCGCCAATTTCGAAACCTCCTTGACACTGCGCATGCGCAGTGGAGTAAAAGTATGGAGGACCATATAGGACATGTAATTTTCGGTTTTGATGCAAATTTTGGGGATTGTGGGGGTAAAATTTGTGTTTGGCCCTAAATATTTAAGAGTTAGCACTAGCTAAGTCTGGGTCATTGGTACAGTATAAAAATATTATACCAATACTATTCAAGAAAGGGGGATGTGAAAAAATGGCAGTGATTCTCCACTTCGTCATACAGATACAAATCTGGTATCATGTATATTTCAGTGGTATAAAGATGAGGTTATTTTGTGCCATTAACCTTGTTATTATTTAATTACTACCAAGGACACAGCAGAGCAGATATGAAAACATAAGCACGAAGAAATTCCTTCTGGTATGATTATACACCAGAACAGATGTATGGGTAATGTTCCTATTTTTGTACCCATAATGAGAAATACCAAAATGCTTCAAAGGTTTAAGGTATTCCCAGAATTGAATTTGCATTGAAACATATCACAAAAAAAGGCTATGATTGATAAAATTATGTATATTAAATAAAATAGAGCCAGGCTAGTTTGCCACGTGGTTTATTTGGTTTATATGTTACTCATCGTACTACATGTAAAATTTAGTAGAAATCGAGTAAATGTTAAAAAATTTATAGTAATTTATATATTTTTTATACTTACCAATGACCCAGACTTAGCTGGTGCTAACTCTAAAATATCTAGGGCCAAACGCAAATTTTAACCCCCAATCCCCAAAATTTGCATCTAAAAACAAAAATTACATGTCCTATATGGTCCTCCATACTTTTACTAGCGAACTCCCAGCAATTGTCGTAATACCTTGAGCACTTCCCGATAGGCCTGATATTGCAACAACGGAGACACACTTGTTGAAGACATCACGGAAACATCACTCTGAATTCTGAAAAAGAAACTGATAATATAGAGTGACCCTTACGGAGAGAGGACCGTAATGGACCCCTCACCGCTAACAAAATACCGTGACACACGTCTCCAACGTTGCCATATCAATCAACACACACAGAGCAAGAATTAGTGTGACTACATTGACTATAAGAAACACAACCTGTGAATTAGAGGAAGATATCCTCGCATTACAATTGAAGAATATTTTTTCAACATGAAAAAATATACACAGTCATATTACTTGCACTAACCTTTGAAATAAATATACATAATATATTATAATCCATTATAACATTACAAAAGAAATTAATTTCAAAAAAAAAAAAATTGTTGAAAAACATTTTCAGAAGAGCCCAAGTTCCCAATGGGAACAATGAGCCCAAATGGATCCCCCAAAAAGCCTAAGTGTGGACAAAAATTTTAAAATCATTTCAAAAAATTAATGTAACACTTACAGACAATATTAACGTATCTTGCTGTGAATTGAACTAAGCAGAGGACAAGTAATCACTATAAGAAGTAACCATTGTCAAAATAGACAAAAAGTGTAAACAAACCGGAAACATGACTCCAGGCACTGATAAACATGGCCCAAAATCAGTTACCAATTTAAACACTATCTGATGTAAAACAGAGACTTCCAGAGAAGAAACTGCAGAACATCAGATGGTAGATGCAGACCAAAACGCCTAACCACCCAAGGGTGAGGACGTAAACATGGGGAAAACAACAGAAAATAATTCTGTTTCCAAGCCAAAACTCCCAAGAAATTTTAGTAATAAACATTACAAAAAATAAGCCAAAAGCATGGGAGAATAGCTAGGGGGGAATAAAGGAAAGGGAGAGAGGAAACACTGATTAAACAATGGAACATTCATAGCAAGAATGACCACAACAAGGTCATGCCTCGAAAATAGGTAACATGAATAATTTCGTAAAATAATTATAAGTTACAGCCCTGAACATTTGTTTCAACTGTTTTTTTCCTCTCCTCCTTCTATTTCCTCCTTATATCCACCATTTCTCTCATAATTATATGTCTGGCATCCTTAAAACTGAGATTTACAAGCACAAATAACAGTGAAGTGTAACTGAGGGCCAAACAAAGAATGGTAATTGCGCCAATTTCGAGACCTCCTTGACACTGCGCATGTGCAGTGGAGTAAAAGTATGGAGGACCATATAGGACATGTAATTTTCGGTTTTAGATGCAAATTTTAGGAATTGGGGGGTAAAATTTGCATTTGGCCCTAGATATTTTAGAGTTAGCACCAGCTAAGTCTGGGTCATTGGTACAGTATAAAAATATTTAGTCCATTGCAATGGAAATGGGGTGGAGATAAAATGACTTTGGTCTGATAGTTTTTTTCTGGCCCACTCACAGTCCTAACTTTGAAATAGGACAAAAATCCACCATTAGTTAGGCTAACATGTAAGGGAGCATAAGATTGCTATGAGGCTACATGATTTTTTTCATCTAGTGGTTTGTTCAGTCTCTGAATAAGTCGTGTGCATAAATATGAAAAAATTTAAAGTAATTTATATATTTTGAATACTTACCAATGGCCCAGACTTGCTGGTGCTAACTCAAAAATATCTAGGGCCAAACACAAATTCACCCCCCAATCCTCAAAATTAGCATGCAAAACCAAAAATTAGAAGTCCTATCTGGCCCTCCATAGATTTACCCTCCGTGCATGCGCAGACGCCAGGAAGTCACCGAAACTGGCGCCAATATCATTCTTTGTAAAAAAAAAAGATTATAATATAATAATTCAGTGGGGAGGTATGAGTGCCAGTAGTGTCCACTCATGGGAGGGCCATTCCTGACTGGGCCATTGGTAAGTATAAAAAATATATCAATTACTTTAAATTTTTTCATATTTTTATACTGTATACCAATGGCCCAGACTAGCTGCATTGTAATAAGGTGGAGGGCCTAGAACTTCCAAAATAGTACATCAATATAGATCAAATCCTTCAATCCATGATGAAGAAAATTAGAATAATTAGAATTTACATGTATGTCTCTTTATACCATAATAAAAGAGACATATCCTAATATGGATCCCAATTATGTAAATCAGAAATCTGAGCATGAAATCATGTTAATTAGGATGTAACAAATAAACAATTTTTAAGGCTAGTCTGGACTAAGCCCTAAAAATTAGAATGGCATATTGGGAATGAGAGAAAATTGCCCATAAACCTACGCCAAACAATAATACTACAGCTGATCACCGAATATAGTACGGACAAAACAGCTTCCTTAAATGGTGCTTAATGCCACTTCACAAGCCAAGGCTATAGCAATGATTTTGGTAAATAACATTATCCGCTACCAAATATGCACTGCAGGCAGCATATACAGGTTCGACAAAATCAGTAAAATAATAATATAACATACACATACAAAAGCAAGATACAATGAACAATCTCTGCAGAGAAAACACGCTTCAAGATCATTCACAGGAGGCCTCTGTACAATTAAATCTGGTAAGAACACTCTCCAACGTGTACTATTTGGTATCTACAACTATAAACACTTGAGAATATGTGATTTGAGAACCGACAAAATAGAGACCAGGATCTGGAAATGGAGGTAGATATGATTAACCGGCTCCAACACAGACCGTCCCCGAAATATATAATAATTTCAAGGTCCACCAAAGCGATAGCATAATCACATATTGCACGAGTGCATAAAAATCCAGCCTGTAATCATCTAAAAACCACTAAATGGTTATGCAGTCATCTATGAACTCAAATAGCAGCCATTATGATGATTAAATGAGTGCTTGTATATTAGAAATCAGAAAATAAACACCAGAAACTAATGCAACAGAACTGCATATATGCCTATGAGGGCGCCATCCCACACGCCCCAAATGCAAAGTGTGTGAGTGTGGGGGTGGGGGGGGGGGGGGGGGGGGGTGGAATTCGAATATATGTCGAAACCTCCCCACCCACATTATTAATCATTGCTGGTCCAGACAGCAATAATATAGTGACCACAAAGCTCCCTCACATCTGACATACTCCGTAATGCCACTGAGAGCGGAGAATGACGTGAAGAACAAAACTTCCCTTGAAGAAGAAAACCCTCTCGTGGGGGAAGCTTCTGGCGAATGTTCAATAACAGACACCATAACCTCAATGTAATCAATAGAAACAAATGAATTGAAGGATACACATATCCTATCATTCATTCCCATGAAAATGGCTGAGCGTCAAATGTATGCGCTCACATGCCTAATACAGGCGACACAAATAATGGAAACTATTATTCCTGTGTGCTGCAAACTTAACTATCCTGAAGTGATCCTAAATAAGATCATGTAATAGCCATACAGCTAGAATAAGCCCAAGATGCTGCCAGTGCTTTACTTCATGCGCTGAAATCTTAAGCACTGACTGCTGATTGGAAGATAAATTTTCCTAAGCAGTACGAATAGCTAACTGACTTCATTTAACAATAAAATGAACCTAAATGTCCCTTCTATTGGAAATTAATGACAAAAGAAGTGTTTCTTCTCTTCTGATAAATTCTGATTTGTGTCTATAAATACATGATCGGTAATAATATAAATTCAATGATGTAGCATAAACAATGAGACATCATTTCTGAATATGTGGTTTCCAAGAATCGAAGATCCCTGCATAGAGAGACCATCGGACTCAGGATTGTAACCCAATATATGAACTCGCGTCCGTCATAATTGAGAAAACCGTTAAATATATGCCCCAACTTGACCCTATGTTAACAGATGCGTAAGCGACCCATCGAAATAACATTCATAGCCGCTCCGCACAACCCCATCCGGCGCATAAAATTTTCCGCTGTTAATGCATCAGATAAAAGATAAAAGCGAGCCAAACAACTGGCTAATTCGCTCTGTGAAACAACAGACGAACCAGCCTGTTGAAAATGAATTGTAGGATACCTGTACCCTAATATAAGGTTAGAACACTGGGGGGGTTTTGGACCGACGAGAGAGGCCGAATATCGGCCCCATACCCAATCGAAAATAGTCACTTTTTTTCCCCAATTTGCTCCCCAAAATTACCAGTTCACTGTAGTTGGGAATTCATTTCTATGTGACCAGTTGATTATTTTCAAGTGACAAGGAGTGAATATTTGGCAGTGGGATGGGTATTCACGTGTGTTGTTTTGAAACCGTTTTAACAATGTCATGGAGCGTCCTTGACCGTGTTCTCCCAGATGTCGCTCTAAATTAGTTCCCTTGATGTGCAACAATGATAACTGATTGACTTGCAGTGACGTAAGTCAAAGTGACAAAATGCATTGCTACCAAGCATAACTGCTCATGAATGGTGCTAAAATTTCGTTACCGACGGATTCCGTGCTTCTTAAAGCATGTTACTGATTTTTAGGTAATTGTTTCAATTCATGGCATCAGCAAAGTGCATTTTTTTCAAGTTTAATTCTCATCCGTAATCGTCTGTCTGCAACTGCTCTCAACTCCGTCGGCGTTTGCTGTCATTGGCCGACCACTGTGTTTACAGTATATGTCCATGTATAAGTCGCACTTTTTTACCTGAAATGTTATGTCAAAATCGGGGGTGCGTCTTATAAATGGGTACGACTTGTTTCAGAGAATTTTCAGGGGACTGACTTCTTCAGACAAACGTTGTTCCTACCGTTTGTCAATTGTATAACAGAGAGTACAATCCTGTGGTTTTGCCTGAGTGCAGATTCACCAAAATTATTTTCATTTTATTTCAGTTTAAATTCTTCAGAAAATAAATTGCCAATAAAATATTATGTGTGTTTTCTGTTACTTTTATCCATAAATAATAATAAAGGAGTATTCTATTTAGTCGTTGTTGTTCAATCGGCCTATGTGTTTCAGTGCGTGGACCGGAAATCAACAGGTTTGTGGGGCCAATATGGATGAAACCATAAAAAATACAAAATCATCAAAATAACAACGAAAAAATAAATAATAACACATTAAATGTATGCAAGCAGTACCTGGAGAGAAGTATTTATTTATTCCATGAACCCCAATTCACTGATGTGTAATGTCCGGTTATAAATTACGCACACGTGCACCAGGTAAAGTTAGTTTCAATAGCACCAACAATGCTTAAGTGGGACAACAATTTGAAAACAATTTGCGCTGTAACCTGCGCATTTGTTGTATTTTTATTGGTTTTTCCGGAATGTTCTGGAAAAACCAACTTAATCACAACAACTGTGCAGGTTACGCCGCAAATGGTGCTCTGATTCTGAAATTATGAAGTTTCAGTCACAAACGAGTGTTGGATTTTCTTCACAGGGATGAAGACATTGGGGTGATAAACAAACAATGAAAAACAAATAAATGCGAGTATTTTTTAAATCTTTAATAATAATTTTCCTTTATTCTTTTATCTTATTCACCACGTGGTAACTCGTGAAAACTTACCTATATCCGTTGCATCCCAAACTGCCCCAAATTGACAAAATGTAACTTGCGACTAATTCTTTTTCACTGCATATATTTAAAAATGGGGGTGCGACTTATACATGGGCTTTAGGCAAAAGGGAGGAATTCCAAGTGTGAGTTTGGGGTGCGACTTATACACGGGGGCGACTTATACACGGACATATACGGTAATCTACAAAATATATGTATCTGTGGAAAACGGCGACTAGTCGACTAGGAAATTGCTAATCGATTATCGGCAGAACCCTAGTCGACATCGACTAGTCAACTAATTTCAACACTACTGATCAGTAACTCAAACAGACGTAAACCCCCTATCCAAGTGGCTGTATGGACAATCCCTAAAGAAATATATAGGAGGGATACCTATACCTTCGCTATGAGTTCTTATAGACAATCTGAGTCTATGACAACCTCTTCTACTCTTTCTGCTGGTGTGGTCGATTAGACCCCAACTTAAAGAGTCGAGTACTGATGCTTTCTTTTAGCTTAATTCTACAATAATGAAAGCTTACCATCAAAGACTTAGGGATACCTATACCTTCGCTATGATTCCTTATAGACGATCTGAGTCTAGGACAACCTCTCCTATTCTTTCTGCTGGTGTTGGTCGATTAGACCCCAACTTAAAGAGTCCAGTATTGATGCTTTCTTGTAGCTTAATCCTACATTAATGAAAGCTTACCATCAAAGACAATTGTCTGGAAAACTAAAGTGACCTGTAGCAAGTTTTCCACCTAGTCAAATGTTAAAGATGAAGACGCAAGGCTTCGTCACATCAGAATAGCTCCCACTTACATTTGTTAAGACAGAGATATATATTATAATAGGTCTGGAAAGAATTTTTGAAAGTTACAAACGAACACAAAATTCCTTTCCGTATAGACGTTGTGTCACAGTACTTAAAATTGAAGTACGTAAGACCATGAGTATAAATTCGCTCTGAAAAAGAAATTATCTTCTCAATTGTGTCCGAGCGAACAGCTAAATGATGAAGGTAAAGCTACAACTGAGATCTTAGCCTGCTCATTCAACGCAGAGAAACTCTCAACACATCTTCCCCTGTCGTTTTTTAAAAGTATGTGAACAAAAAAAACGGTTAAAAATACAGAAGAAGATGATAAGAAACCGAATTACTTTTTCCTGCAGGAAGTAAAATGTGGCGTCGTCTACACAATCGAAGACCTGTGACTCCCATGTAGATTTAACCGGAAAGAGATCTTATTATACTGCTCTTTGTCTGGATGAAGTCAGCATCTAACAACACTAGCGGTTTCTCATAATTACTCGCAGCATTGTGATTCACTTGAACAAGTCCAAGGAAACGATAATGTATAGTATCCATATCATCCATGAGTTGTTCCGAAAGGGAAAGTTATCCTCCTCCGTATCCCTTACATCATTCGTCTAAATCAGTTAGAATCACGGTCACCAGCACCTGAACAGGCAGATGACTGGACCGATCAATCACCATTCAACAGCTCAATTTTTGAGACTGCCGTTGAGTGCTTCTGCCTTAGCAGGAATACTGCGATTAGCTGTGCAATTTGCGACAGCAAGTCCGTTACGGAGGCCTGATGAGCAGCGGTCATGAATTGCTTGTCAGCTGGCTGCTCCTGGGACAGTGTGTCCAAGATGGCTCTTACTGCGGATGTCCCGATGAGTGAAGCCTCATCTCCTTGGCTACTAGATGGTGCGACTTTCTTCACAAAAGATGGACCTTTTGACGATGCAGACTAGATATCCTAAGTCACTTAGCCAAGGTGCGGTCAGGAGTGCTTGGTAGATGCTGAAGAAGCCAAACTGTAGCCGTCCCCGGCTAAGAATTGAACTAAGCATACCAGATAATAGCTATGTGCGTAAGCTCTGACTGACGCAAGTTCCTACCAACAACACCTGGCCCCATGCTCGCGGTCCGGGAAGACCTTACCGAGCATACCTCAGAACTTGCCGGCTTCTTCCTTCCATCAATGCAGGGTGAGTATGATTGGATTAAATAGTGCTCGCTACACCCTTATTCTCTCTCGACTGCTACGGACATACGCGGCGCCACACTATCCATATTCTGAGTAACGATCCACCAGTCGAGCTAGCTGGAGCGTCGTAAACCCTATATTCTAAGGTCTAGAACTTGTCTTATATCACTGAGCACTTATGCTAATAGCTCTGAATACAATGCACATGCAACACTCCGGTGTCACAGTCCTCATATTCAATCTTAAACACTTCACCGGAGTCAGGGAACTGAAACCACTCATCGCGGTTTATAGCCCTGTGCAATATAAAGAGCACTTTATCCATTATGTAGAGGAAGCCATAAGACTAGCCGACCCGGCTGCCTATTAGATGGGACATCCCTGACAGGAGGCATGGACGTATACTCCCGACTGACGCAAATTCCTACCAACAACATCTGTCCCCAGATGATGCTGTAAGAGAGAGAGGCCTCTCTCTTGCTCGCGGTCCTAGCTGACCTGGATGAGCGTACCTCAGAACTTGCCGGCTTCCTCCTTCCGTCGTCGCTGGGTGAGCATGGTTGTATATTATAGTGCTCGCTCCACCCTATATCATCTCCTAGCCTGGAGCAGACACACCCGGCGTCACAGTTCTCAGAGGCCTGAGTAACCACTTCACCGGTCTGGCGACAATGGACTTTGTGCGGTCGTGTATGCTTTTCGAACGTAGAAGAAGCTATAAGACTCGCCGACCCCGGCAGCCTATTAGAAGGAGCGTCCCGGACAGGAAGGCATGGACGTAAGCTCCAACTGACACAAGTTCCTACCAACAACCTCTGACCCCAGATGTTGTTATAAGAGAGAGGGGCCTCTCGCTCGTGATCATGGTAGACCTGGACGAGCATACCTCAGAACTTGTCTGCTTCCTCCTTTCCGTTGTCGCAGGGTGAGCATGTTCGTATTTTTATAGTGCTCGCTACAACCATATTCTTCTTCTCAACTGCTACGGACATACCCGGCATCACACCATCCATATTCAGCGTGATAGTTCTGCTGGTTGAGCTAGCTGGAGACAAGGGACGTAAACCTTAGTTCAAAGGCCTAGCCCTTGTCTTATATCATTGAGCAGTTTTCCGCTAGCTCTAATAGTATAATGCGATGACGGAAGCACACTCCCTGACGACGTCACGAAATCTCACCATGTTCCTGTTCCTCTGTAAATAGAAACTAAACAAGAGGCCCCAAGGGGCCTGAGGGCACTCACCTGACATGGTAGCCTAAATATCAACCCAGAGAATTGATTTCAACAAGTTGCATCTGCTCCTCCTAAGAAAAGCTTATACCAAATATCCAAAGTTTCTGACCAGTGGATCTAAAAAAAAAAGAAGATTTTTAAAGAATATTCCTCATATTGAACTAAGTTATGATTCGGGCTCCCACATATATGAACCTAGGTACATGGCTTGAACAAACTTGAATCTCACCCCCTTAAGGATGCTGCACACCAAATATCAAAACATTCCGACTGCTGGATCTGAAGAAGATTTTTAAAGAAAATTCCTCATTTTGAACTAAGTTATCATTTGGGCTCCCACAGTGAGCCCAAATATGGACCTAGGGATATGGCTTGAACAAACTTGAATCTCACCCCCCTAAGGATGCTGCATACCAAATATCAAAACATTCTGACTGCTGGATCTGAAGAAGATTTTTAAAGAAAATTGCCTGAAATGCACCAAGTTCAAATTTGGGCTCCTATACTGAGCCCAAATATAAACCCAGGGGGCCAATTTGAACAAACTTGAATCAGATCCACCCCACAATGTTGCATACCAAATATCAAAAGATTCTGCCTGCTGGAGTTACAATTCGGGCTACCACAGTGAGCCCAAATATGAACCCAGGGACTTGGCTTGAACAAACTTGAATCTCACCCCCCTAAGCATGGTGCATACCCCATATCAAAACATTCTGACTGCTGGATCTTGAGAAGAAGATTTTTGAAGAAATTTGCCTGAAATGCACTAAGTTTGAATTCAAGCTTCTATAGTTACCCCAAATATGAATCTAGGGAGCCGATTTGAACAAACTGGAATCAGATCCACCCCACAATGTTGCATACCAAATATTAAAAGATTCTGCCTGCTGGATCTGGAGAAGAAGATTTTTTAAGAAATTTGCCTGAAATGCACTAAGTTCGAAATCGGACTCCTATACTGAGCCTAAATATGAACCCAGGGGGCCGATTTGAACAAATTGAATCAAATCCACCCTACAATGTTGCATACCAAATATCAAAAGATTCTGCCTGCTGGATCTGGAGAAGAAGATTTTTCAATCTTTTTCCTATTGCCTACAGTGTTTAAAAGTGCTGACTCAGCACTTTTTCAAAGTCCTGAAAAAAGTACATTGTGATCAAACCGATAGGGATTTTTTTTAACCATTCTATTCTATTGGATAAAAGTAAGCCTTATACAAAAAAAGAATTCTCTGTGCCATGTAGTTTTGGAGATATGGCAGTTTTAAGGTTTTTCCTATTTTTAGCTCCCGAGGTTCCCACGGGGCAATGACAAAAATTTTTTTGGCATCAATCAACTACTTATGACCCATTATCATCTCCTATCAAATTTGGTTCAAATCGACCTCATGGTTCTGAAAATAGAAATTTTAGGCGTGGCCAAAATTTTTGCTCCTCCCATAACGAAGGCAAATAATGCCCGACAAACTTCTCTTGAACAAACTTGATTCTAAACCTCAAAAGGACTCTGTATTCCACATATCAAGTCTCTGCTACAGGTGGTTCATTAGAAGAAGATTTTCAAAAAATTTGGCCATTTTTTCCCCACACCTCTGCTCAAAATGAGCTGAAACCTAATTTGGATAAAAATCAAAATGCCCCTATATAACCACTACTTACATGAAATTTAATTAAAATGTGGCCAGTGGTTTAGGAGAAAGAGGCTCAAACACCACCTTCACGCAGGACGACGGATGGACGGACGACGGACGAAGAGTGATAAGAAAAGCTCACCCTGACTTTCAGTCAGGTGAGCTAAAAACTATAGTGACATTTTGGCGAGAGGACAAGCAGTGTCCCCTCGCCACGATAGGACCGATAGTGTCCACTCGCCTAACACAAACCATGACACCCGTCATCAACATTGTCAAAACCTGACACATGGAGCAAGAATTAGTGGTAGTACATCAACTATACCCAAGACAATGACCATGTAAATAGAGGAAAGGCTTCCTCTATTTGCCTTACTATTAGATAAATATTATTTATCTGATAACCATAGAGTATAACAACCGTTGTATATACTTGAAGTATATACAACGGGTGTTGTATATAATTATAATTTATGCGAACGACCTCTGACCTCTTTCAATTCCATTTTCATTCATTCATTCATGAAACATCGTTATATCACAGGGCAGGTTTTAATTGTACGCTTATTGCACTTTGTCAAAATCCTCTGATGGTGTCATTTCTTATTTATTTTGCTTCAATAAAGGCAACCTAAAATTTTGCTTCAAAACATTGTAGAAATTACTTGAATGTTAATAGTAATTAGTATGCGGCGACTGCGAACTATTTATAGTCACGGCCTCGATCAAAAGTACTCGCGGAACTGCGCTAATTAAAAGTTTGTCTGCTCTACCTGAAAAAAAACACTTCGTAAAAATTGTAAACAAACGCAAAATTATTTGTTATATTGGGACTACAGCATAAAACACGGAAGAAAACTGGAACTATGTCAAAAAAAGAATAACTCTACTGAAACACCGTTTTGTTACTGTTAATAAAATAGTTGAAATTTATTTTGTTCCAGCACAGTTACATGATGCAAGAAGTGCAATCGCACTTTACAATCGCCGTCATCGATTTTGTAATGTAAGGGACACAACTCTATGCGTCTTGTCCTATTTCTTTTGTCTCGTAGACTGGTTTTCTTTGGATGCCCGTGGGAAGCATATATAAGTCGGGTAGACGCACGAGACAGGTGTCTGTTTGTTATCAGATAAAAACAATAAACATATAGTGTGTTTTTATATCTGTGTTATACAACTCGTTGAAATATGGTTTATTTTTTCTTGGCTAAGCCTCGAAAAAATAAACCATATTTCAACTTGTTGTATAACACAGATATAAAAACACACTATATGTTTATTGTCTATATCTAAAATCTAACATAGGTCAATTGTACTACCACCAAATCTACATAAATATAAGATAACATTAAAATATAATCGATGAAATAAATACATCCAAAAGAAAAATTCCTTCAAAAAATAAAAAAAATTTTGAAAAATTTTTTCTTATATAAGAGCCCAAGTTACCAAAGGGAACGATGAGCCCAAAAAAGCCTAAGTGTGGACAAAATTATAATAATACGTCATAAAATTAACTACCACACTATCAGGATATTTAATGTTACTTACAGCTGTCGTTCCTTAAAAATAATAGGAAACTACCAAGAGCAATGTCAATGTAAACAACTTCAAAAAACTGGAAACAAACCCCAGGCAACACGGCCCGAAGTCAGTAACAGAAACAAGACTATCCGATGTAAAGCAAGATCTTCATCAGAAGAAAAAGCGATACATCAGATATATGATGCATGACCAAAATGCCTAAATACCCTAAGGGTGAGGACGTAACCCTGGGGATGTACAGAATATCTTCTGTACAATACATTAAACTTCCAAGAAATTTTATAAAAAAAATTTCAATAAAACAAGCCAAAAAGCTTGGAAACTTAACTGGGGGGGATCAAGGGAAGGAAGGGAAGGAATACTAAACAAACAGTGGTCAGATCATTATCAGTGAATGATGACGTCAGGCCTATGTCCCGAAATTGGGAAACATGAACTAATTTTTATAAATATTATAAAATTACAGCCCTGAACGTTTCAAACCACCGTTTCTTCCTTCCTTCATCCAGTTGTGTCCTTGGATCCACCAATTTAACCATTGATTTGTGTCTGGCATCATTATTATTTGAGATTTAAAAAGCACAAATGTCAGTTTGTTGTTATCTGACAAGGGCCAAACAAAGAGTGATGTTTGCGCCAGTTTCGGTGACTTCCTGCCGTCTGCGCATGTGCGGAGAGTAAATGTATGGAGGGCCAGATAGGACTTCTAATTTTCGGTTTTGCATGCAAATTTGGGGGATTGGGGGGCAAAATTTGTGTTTGGCCCTAGATATTTTTGAGTTAGCACCAGCTAGTCTCCGGCCATTGGTATACAGTATAAAAATATAAAATTTCATTTCAATTAAACCTGTGGGTAGACCATTGCTAAGGACAGAATTCTGTTGCTAATGAACTCACTTGACATTATGGTTGCACTGGTAGATTAATTTTTGGTCCAGCTATTAAATAACATCATACTCTACCAATTAGTTAACTGTTGTTAGGGAAGCAGAGTGGTAGCTATGGAGACAACGTGACTTCCTTGCCAAGTGCAGTAGTGTCCGTTTCGAAGAAGTTGCATTAGTTGTTACTGAAGTGACGTGACATAGTCGGTGATCTAATAGGTCGAATTTCAAATTTATTATGGGTCCAAATATCAAATTTGTCTAAATTTTACCTAGTACTTTCCCTGTTGATAGGGACTCGTGTTGGTTGCTCACATGAAGTCATGGAAGTCACATGACATTGTCGGTTGCCCAATAGGTCGATTAGGGGGCGCGGTGGCTCAGTTGGTAGAGGTGCAGGCTGCAAGCTGAGAGGTCAACGGTTCGAATCCCATATGCAGCAACCGTGTTGTGTCCTTGGGCAAGACACTTCACCCCTATTGCCCACGTGGGGGGCACGGTGATGTTGTGTACTAAGGCGTACTGCACATCGATGGTGCACCTATCTTCAACAAATGCTAACCCTGCTTGTGTGGAGTTGGTATGTTGGGGAGCTGACAGTTGCTCGGTGGTTCTTTCCAGGTACTGCATCTTCCTCCACCCGTAAAACTGTCATGGTCATGGTTAGCCATTGTGCAGAAATATGTGACCTTAAACACCAATAAATAAATAAATAAATAGGTCGATTTTCCAATTATGGGTTCACATACCAAATTTGGTTAAAATCGGTTCAGTAGTTTATTCTTTGCTAGGAAGTCAAGTTGGTTGCTATGAGAATCATGTGGCCTTGTCAGTGCCCTAATAGGTCGAATTACAAATGGATCATAGGTCCATATACCGAATTGAGTCAAAATCAGATTAGTACTTTCCCCATTGCTAGGGAGTCGCTTTGGTTACTATGGCTGTTACCTGACATGATAAATGGCCAAATGGGTTGATCTCCCAATGCATTAGAGGCACAGATACCAAATTTGCTTAAAATAAGTCCAGTAGTTTGTCCGTTGCTGGGGAGTTGCACCAGTTGCTATGGGTGTTACATGACATGGCCAATGGCCCAATAGATGGAATTCCCGAGGCATTATGGTTTCATGCATCAAGTTTGGTTGAAATCGGCCCAGTAGTTTGCCGCTGCTATGGAGTCGCGTTGGTTGCTATGGGAGTTCTGTGACATGGTTAATGACCCAATAGGTCGACTTCGTAATGCATTGTGGGTCCACGTACCAAATTCGGTTAAAATCGGCACAGTAGTCTGCCCATTGCTAGGGAGTAGGAAGGTGATAACAAAGGTACCCCAAGAAGTTTCGTGAAGATCAGTTCATAAATACAGACTCTAGCTCGAGCCGTATTGACATGTGCACTTACTGTGTATAAGTAGCACTGAATAAATCAAAGTTCATCTAATTTGCATAATTTCTGCACGAGAAAAAAACCTGTATTATATGTGATGTATTCCAAGTTACTAAACATTCCTACAAAAATTTATTCAAATCAGAACTTTCATACAGAAGTTCTGTACAAAAAACTGATTGCACTAATTTTGGTACAAAAAGGTTGCTGGCGGCCATCTTGAATTTTGGACCGCACCCAAAAACACTCGTTCTCGTCCCACGGTGATAACAAAGGTACCCAAGAAGTTTCGTAAAGATCGGTTCATAAATACGGCCTCTAGCCTGAGCCTTATACAAGTTGTGTACAAAAACCTGATTGGACATAATTTCGGTACAAAATGGCCACTGGTAGCCATCTTGAATTTTGGACCGCACCCAGAAACACTCGTTCTCATCCCAAGGTGATAACAAAGGTACCCAAGAAGTGTCGTGAAGATCGGTTCATAAATACAGACTCTAGCCCGAGCCATATTGACATGTGCACTTACTGTGTATAAGTAGCACTGAATAAATCAAAGTTCATCTAATTTGCATAATTTTTGCACGAGAAAAAAAACTGTATTATATGTGATGTATTCCATATTACTAAACATTCATACAGAAATTTATTCAAATCAGAACTTTCATACAAAAGTTCTGTACAAAAAACTGATTGCACCAATTTTGGTACAAAATGGCCGCTGGCAGCCATCTTGAACTTTGGACTGCACCCAAAAACACTCGTTCTCGTCCCAAGGTGATAACAAAGATGCCGAAGAAGTTTCATAAAGATCGGTTCATAAATACGGCCTTTAGCCTGAGCCGTATTGGCATTTGCAGTTACAGTGTGTAAAGTAACATAAAATAGATCAAAGTTAGTCTAATTGGCATAATTTATGCACAAGAAAAAAAAACTGTATTATATGTGATGTATCCCATGGTACTAAACATTCACACAGAAAATTATTCAAATCAGCGCTTTCATATGGAAGTTCTGCGCAAAAATCTGATTGCACTTAATTTTGTACAAAATGGCCCCCAGTGGCCATCTTGAATTTCAGACCGGACCCAAAAAACACTCTTCTCGTCCCACGGTGATAACAAAGGTACCCAGGAAGTTTTGTAAAGATCGGTTCATAAATACGGCCTCAAGCCTGAGTGTATTGGCATTTGCACTACCAGTGCTGAAAGTAACACTAAATAAATCAAAGTTAGTCTAATTTGCATAATTTACGCACGAGAAAAAAGCCTGTATTATATGTGATGTATCCCATGGTACTAAACAAAAAAAATTATTCAAATCGGAGCTTTCATATGGAAGTTCTGCGCAAAAATCTGATTGCACCTAATTTTGGTACAAAATGGCTGCCAGCGGCCACCTTAAATTTTGGACCGGACCCCAAAACACTCGTTCTCATATCACGGTGATAACAAAGGTACCTAAGAAGTTTCGTAAAGATCGGTTCATAAATACAGCCTCTAGCCCGAGCTGTGTGTACGACGCGATGGACAGACAGATGGACGGACAGACAGACAGATGATGGGCCATGGCATTACCTCAAATTTGGCTTCGCCAAAGTTGAGCTAAAAATACAAATGATTAGAGTCCGCATTCATAAGTTATTGGATGGAAACCAAATTCAATATGGCCACCATGGCAGCCAAATTGGATTGGCTAGTTGGACCAAAATCGAATAGGAAGCTTCCTCTAGACACCAATAATGCAAAACCAACAAGAGGGGTGTGTCCATCCCCATTAGCTCCCCAACACATGGCATGCAATAAATAGAGGCTTATTACAAATCTGCAAAAAATGTCCGGTCATGTACAAGGGTTAATGTCATCTTCTACTCATGCATTTGACACATATATGAAAGCCACAGCATACCGGTGGTAGCCTCCACTCATACACAGCAGAACAGGTCAGAAATTTTCCAAGTCAACACTGACAAAAAGTCTAACATTGCAAAAACACTAAAAATCAATAAAATATCACTGGTTAACTGGTAGAGGGCAAGAAGCCACTATCAGGGCTTTCAAAATGAGGATACCAGAACAAACGCCAACACTTTCCTTGCTTATATTTCATATTCAGTCAAACACAAATAAATATTTTGTTTGCATACATTTGTTTTATTACAAATTATTGGAGAGTGCCTATGGGCACTCTCCAATAGTTTGTAATAAAAAAAGTTCTGTATAACAAATTCAGACCACCAAAAATAAAGTAGCCCTCTACCAGTTAAGAGCCTGTGGGTAATTGTAAGCCAAAGAAACACAGTATGAGGTGCATAGCAACAGGGCTGAGAGTCAAAGTGGAATTGGTACAATAACTTTAACACAAGAGGCCCCAGGGGGCCTAAGGGCACTCACCTGACATGGTAGTCTAAATATCAAACCAGGGACTTGACTTGAATAAGCTGCATACGCCCCTCCTAAGAAAAGCATATACCAACTAGATGAAGCGATTGTGCCCACACAATACACAGGATTCTCATTCTGCACTAATTTAAACATTTGGGCTCCTATAGAGAGCCCAAATATGGACCCAGGGAATTGATTTCAATACACTATGTGAAACAATCTTCCAAATGTGTTATATGTGAAATTTGAAAGCTTTTGGAGCAGTGGTTTGGGAGAAAAGTAGTGTTAAATGTTTTTCCCAGTACCCACAGTATTAAAAAATGCTGACTCAGCACTTTTTCAAAGTCCCCAAAAATTACCCCATGATAAAACCGATAGCAATTTTTTTTTACCATTCCATTCTGTTGGTCCTAAGGAAGATTCGCACCAAATAAGAATTCTCAGTGCTGTGTAGTTTTGGAGATATGGGCGTTTTAAATGTTTTCTATTTTTAGCTTCTGTGGTTTGAGCATAAATTAAGTACTTATGACCCAATAAGGCCTCATATCAAATTTGGTTCAAACCTGCCTCTCGGTTTGGAAAGTTAAAAAATTTATAGTAATTTATATATTTTTTATACTTACCAATGACCCAGACTTAGGTGGTGCTAACTCCAACAAAACCAGGGCCAAACACAAATTTTGCCCCCCAATCCCCAAAATTTGCATCCAAAACAAAAAGAAATCATGTCCTAAAGGACCTCCATAGTACGCCTCTACTGCGCATGCGCAGTGACGCAGTCGTCCCGAAATTGGCGCCAATTATCATTCTTACTGGCAGTGCCTGGTCAGCGCTATGTACTCAGCGGGGAGGCAAGAGTTCCCAACTCCATGGAGGGCCATCCCCGTCTGGGTCATTGGTAAGTATAAAAAATATATAAATTACTATAAATTTTTTAACATTTTTATACTGTACCAATGACCCAGACTTAGCTGAATAGTAAACAGGCTGGAGGGCCTAGGACATAGAGGAAAATCCAATAAGCTCAACTATATAGTAAAGAGGTAACCCCTTAAGGAGAAAAGGAGTATTAGGCTTTACATGTATCTTTCTTATTTAATATTAAATTAGAAAGATACACTACCCTTAATAATTGAGCACAATAACATTCATGTTCTCTATTAACATCCAGTATAACCCTTATACTAATTATTTTTAAAACAAGCCAATAAATAAAGTAGTCCAGAGAATTGAGACTCTTTATAATCATTTAAAAGTGTCCGAGTATTGTATATTAAAGCCCGTTTGACACTTGACATATACAAATGCTTCACACCGAGCTACACTTTAAAAATAAGACATGAATGAAATTAAACATTAATATTACACTTTAAAACCATCCCGGAAGCGACTCAGAAATACTGACTTGGAGGAGGCATTCCCTTGCTTTTCACTATAAAGCAGGTGACCTAAGGGAACACCCGCCCCCCCCCCCCCCCCCCCCCCCCCACCCCCTTGCCCTGGGTCAAATAGCCCAGAGCGAAGAGGGCAGCCGGACGGAGTCACTGCCGGAACAGAAAGCCTGTATAACTATAGTTGCAACTGTTTAGTGGACGACATTCTGAGCAACAGATAACGGACCTAAACAATGCAGGTCTCCAGAAATGGACTCAATATTTCTGAGATAAAAATTCGTAAATGTGGATGGCTGAGACCAATAAGCAGCCTTCATTAAATCTGTAATAGCAACACTATTAGCATAAGCCCAGGAAGTAGAAAGAGCTCTTACTTCATGAGCAGAAATCTTAAGCACAGACTGCTGAGAAGAAGATAAATCTTCATAAGCAGTACGGATAGTTAACTGAATCCATCTAGCAATAGAATGGACTGAAATGTCCTTTCTATTAGGCATCAAAGACAGAAAGAAACGTTTCCGTCCCTTTCTGATGAACTGAGATCTCTGTTTATAGATACGTAGTGCTCTAAGAGGACAGAGTAAAGGCCTACGCCCGTCTGAAGACGGAAGAGCCTTAATAACAATAGGTTCCGGATATTTATTAGGAGCCTGATTCTTAGCTAAAAAACCCACATTAGTAGTGAAGGTGATAGTGTTCCCAACACTACGATAATGAGAATCATCCACCGAATCATCCATCATCTGGCAGAAGAGAAAGCTAAGAGAAAAGCTGTCTTATAAGATAAGAATTTGAAATCTACTGTCCCAAGAGGTTCAAATGGCTTTTCCTTCAATTTAAGGAGAACCCAAGCTAAATTCCACTTAGGAATTAATCTAAGAGTTCTGGGTCTATTTATCGAAAAGTTTCTAACCAATTTCGATAAAGAGACATTAGATCCAATTTGTAAACTATCATGATGTGCATAGGTATCAGATAACATAGATCTATAACCCTTTATAGTAACAGGCTGCAGTTTGATTTCGTCAAACAAGTATACTAGAAAGTTTGCAATGTCTGGAATAGAGGGATCAAATATATCTACAGAATGATCCCTACACCAACGACGAAAAACCTTCCACTTAGCCGCATAGTTTAGCGAAGAGGAGGTCCTCCTACAGTTAGAAATCGCGTCCACTGCTCGTCCTGTAAAGTGCTTGCCATGCAAGAAGGACCGCACAACGGAAAAACGTGAAGGTTGAGACCTTGCGGGTTGTGATGGAGTTGACGCGATTTCCCCTGCGAAAGAAGATCCTCTCGTGGAGGAAGCTTCCGCGGTAGGTCCCACAACAGACACCTGAGTAGATTTATCCACGGTCTCTGTGGCGACAGAGATGCTACCAACAGAATCTTGCATTGAGATTGTTTTATCTTTAGCAATACTTGTTGAATTAACGGCGCTGGAGGATACGCATATCCTATCATTCCGTCCCAAGGGATCGACAGAGCGTCTACTGCAAATGCTCTTGGATCCGGACACGGGGACACATACGTCTGCAACTGATTGTTGAAATGTGTCGCAAATAAGTCTATCATTGGCCGTTCCCATTGGTAGCAAATCTGATTGAATACTTGTTTGTTGAGAGTCCACTCCGACGGCAACAAGCGACCCTTTCGTGAAAGGGAGTCTGCTAGCACATTCAGACGACCCGGTATGTGACGGACCGAAAGAAGAACGTGATGTTCTAACGCAAACAGAAGGATTCTTTCCGTTAGATTGAACAACGGAACTGAATGAGTGCCTCCCTGATTCCATATATATACGCCACTACTGTCGTATTGTCGGATAGGATTTGGACATGAGCATCGTGAATAATGTCCATCCAGTGACGTAACGCAAGCCAAATTGACATCATTTCCTTGATGTTTATGTGCTTGCACAGGAATTGCGGATCCCAAAGACCCTGGCATCTCGAATCCGTTGGGATTAATGATGCACCCCAACCTGTTTGACTGGCATCCGTCATAATGGTAAAACTCGGATCCGGCAACTGCAGCGGAACTCCTTGAGTTAACCACTGAATGTTTGCCCAAGTCTGAATCTCTTGTTTCACTTGATCTGACAAGAGAACGTCTACATCGAGCGAATGAATTTTCACACTCCAATTCTGAGTCAGGAAAATTTGAAGAGGACGTGTGCGTAGCCGCCCCATCGGAATGAGATCCGCGGCGGCTCCGCACAGACCTATCAGTCTCATAAATTCTCTCGCCGTGACTTTGTCTGCGTGCAGACAATAGCGAGCGTAACAACTGACTAATTTCGCTCTGGTTAACGGCAGACGAACGAGATTGTTGTGCGTCTCGAAGCTCATTCCCAGATGAGTGAATGACTTGGACGGCACCAGATCCGACTTCTCCTCGTTTACTATGAAACCGAGACGTCGGAGCAATAGAAGAAGATTCTGAACATCGTTCTGAAGTGTTAACTCGTTGCCGTACCTCTGAAGAATGTCGTCCAGGTAGGCCGACGTTACCGCAGACGAATGAGCTCGGAAGTAGATCATTACCGAGTTCATTACCCGAGTGAAAGCCCAGGGTGCTAGATTCAATCCGAAGCACATGGCCCGGAACTGATACACCACTCCTAGGACTGCGAAGCGTAGATACTTTTGGAATGTCGGATGTACCATGACGTGAAAGTACGCATCTTTGAGATCTATGCTCGTTGCATAATCGTTCACCCGAATACTCGCTCTGACCGATCGAATCGTCTCCATATAAAACTTCGGAGCGACGATCATCTTGTTTATCCAGCTCAAATCTATGACTGGACGGAACGAGCCGTCTGGTTTCGGAACCAGAAACAGATGGCTGTAGAATCCCAGAGATTCCTGGTTTTCTACGACCTCTACCGCGTTCTTCATTAAAAGAGACTGCACCTCTGATAACAGAGCGTCTCTTTTCTGTGGATTTGACGGAAGATGAGTCCAATTTGGACTTCGAGTTAATGGAGGCTTTCGTTTGAAGGATATCTTTAGACCTTCCGAAGTCACTCCTCTCACCCACGGGTCGTCCGTAATCGACGCCCACTCTTGTGAAAAACTCGACAACCTTCCGCCAACCGGAACGCGATAGAGGTTTAAGCCATCACCTCCTGGACCTGCGAGGCCTGCGGTAGGAGAAACCACGTCTTCCACGACCCGCACCTCGCCTCGTCGACCTCGGGGCGTCCGACCGATTGTCCCGGCCTGAAGGACGTCCCGAACGAGAGTCGCTATCCTGACGGTCTCTCGAATAAGACCAAGAGGACACACCGGAACCTCTATAGGAACCTCTCTTGGGCGCATTAGACCCAGAAGTGCCTGTCTTATTCGTGTCTGCTGTATCCGACCTTTTAGGAGCGGATCTGAACAACAGAGAATCATTAGCTTTCTTTTTAATTTTATCATAAATAGCGGAAAGCTTGCCGTCAAAGAGAAGTTCTCCTGAGACCGAAGCGACTCTAAGAGAGTTCTTCACCTTAGAATCCACTAGTGTGGATGTAGCTAGGGCTGCGTCACGTCTAACCAACTCCAGATTTGCCACTGAAAGGGCGGAGTTACACGTGGAATAAGCTACTGCCCTTGAAAGAAGTCTTAAAGAGGATTGTATATCCTGAAACTCTTCCACTTGAAGGCGCAGTGATAACGCCTTAGTAAGGTGATCTGCGTAAGATAAGGCATCTAAATTGGATCTGTTAGACGCAATAGCTGTTTCCAACACCGCGGTTGGAATAGAAGCTGACGACGGTAATGATAGCTCTAAGTCTTCCGCCTCGTCGTCGATACGCAGAGGAACTCTCGGTATACCCTGTCCTGCCATGTCGAATTTATTCCTTGCATTAATGAAAGGCAGGTTAAGAGTATTAGCGGACAAGAAACCTGCTTTCCCCGTCCTGGAAGCAAGTTTAAATATAGCGTTGTTCAATAATTCAAATGTTCTTGCAACATTATTGGACTGCGACGGAAACTCGGGAGCGATGTCCCTGAACCGCTCAAAAAATTCAGAGTCCAATGACGCTATAATTCTCTTGTCCGGAAGTGCAGCAGTCTGGCCCGACGGAACAACTTGAGGGAGAAAGTGCCGGATGAAGTCCACGGCAGCTTTATGTTGTTCCGAAAGGGATAGTTCCAATTCATCCGTATCCCTTTCACCATCCGGTCGGACCTCCCGATGTTCCCGGTCGTCCGCCCCCGATGCTTCGGCGGAGCGTACCGACCCAGCGCCGTCGGATAATTCTCGATCCGACACCGTTTCTGTCGGCTGCTGGGATGCTGCGATAAGCTGTGCTATCTGCACAAGAATGTCCGACGTCGAGACCTGCGGAGGCGTAGTCTTTCGCTGCTTCGCCGAGGGCAGCTCCGCATCAGATGGCTCCCGCATACTTTTCCTATGCGAACGTCCAGAGTCCATCGGTCTCGAATCCCTGGCTGCCGGATGGTGTGACCTGGTCGCCGAAGAATCCTTCATCGGCGAAGCTGGCAAAATATCGGAGGTCACGCATCCAAGGTGCGGTCGTGTGCGCCGACGAGAAGAGGAAGCCTTAACAGTCTCTGCGGACTGCTTATATAACGGAGCGTCCCGAGCGACGGACGTATGCTCCGCTAAAGACACATTTTGTACCACAACATCTGGTCCCAGATGTTGTTGTACGAGAGAGGGACCTCTCTCGCTCGCGGCCCGGCTGGACCTGGACGAGCTAGGAACCGGACTAAAAGGCTTCCTCCGTTCTCGTTTACTATCCGCCGTCACTGGGTGTGCATCTATTATGTTTATAGTGCTCGCATCACCCAAAATTTCCTCTTGGACCGCATCGGACGAACCCGGCTGCCGAACCATTCGGTGAATGGACGCTACACCGGGCGAGCTAGCGGACGACATTTGTCTAATCTCCATGAGCACTTTTGCCGCTAGCTCTGAATTCATTTGTGACGACGGACGCACACTTGAAGAAGATAACATGGAAACATCACCCTGTTCTGGTTCCTCTGAAATAGAAACTGAGAGAGTAGAGTGACCTTGTGGAGAAAGAGCCGGCATCGCTCTTTCTCCAGAAACAACATATCGTGACACACGTTTCCAATGTTTCTCATCCCAATGTTCACATATAGGACAGGGATTAATGCGAGAACACTGACTACAATTAATACAATGATCATGAAAGTCAGAGGAAGATTTCTTCCTATTACAATTTGAACAATGTCCCTTCATTGTGAAAGAACAACAATAAGTCCTAGTTACTCGCAAAAACCCCTGACACAAAGATACATAATAACATGATCCATTAATAAATGAAAAAACAATTGCAAAACAAAATAATTTTGAAAAAATATTTTTTCAGAGAAGCCCAAGTTGCTGAAAAGTAACGTTGAGCCCCGATGGCAAAGTGTGGTCAAAAATTTTAAATTTATATAAAATAATTAATGAGACACCTTCGGATAATATAAATGTATCTTATAATGAGATAAACTACCACAAAGGCAAACAGCCCCCCTCAAAAAAGGCTGTTGCCAATGAAAACAAACAGTGTAAACACACTAGAAAACATGACTCCAGGCACTGAAAAAACTGGCCCGGAATCAGTCATCAATTACACTCTATCTGATGCAAAAGAGAGACTCCTAGGGGAGAATCTGTAGAACATCAGATGGAAGATGCAGAACACAAACGTTATACACCCATGGGTGAAAACGTAACTATGGGGAAAATAACAGAAAACATTCTGTAACCAAGCAACTCTCCCAGGAATTTTTAGAAATGAAACTTCTCAAAAATATGCCAAAAGCATGGGAGAATTGCCAGGGGGGACTTTAGAAGGCTAGGGGAGAGGAAACACTGAATAAGCAGTGCAACAATTAGCAAGAATGACAACAAGAGGCCCATGCCTCGAAAATAGGCAACTTAACATAATTTCATCAAAAAATTTTAAGTACAGCCCTGATTATTTTTTGCCACTTCTTTTTCCTCTCCTCCTTCTATCCTCCTTAGAATCACATTTTCTCCAAAAATTACGTGTCTGGCATCCTTTAAACTGAGATTTACAAGCACAAAGATCAGTGAGATGTTGACTGATGAAGGGCCAAACAGAGAATGATAATTGGCGCCAATTTCGGGACGACTGCGTCACTGCGCATGCGCAGTAGAGGCGTACTATGGAGGTCCTTTAGGACATGATTTCTTTTTGTTTTGGATGCAAATTTTGGGGATTGGGGGGCAAAATTTGTGTTTGGCCCTGGTTTTGTTGGAGTTAGCACCAGCTAAGTCTGGGTCATTGGTACAGTATAAAAATATAGAAATTTTGGGAGTGGCAAAAATTCTTGCCCCTCCCATAACAACGGCAAATATAGCCCCACAAACTTCTCTTGAACAAATCTGAGTCTACACCTCAAAAGGAAGCTGCACACCTAATATCAAGTCTCTGCTACTGCTGGTTCATGAGAAGAAGATTTTTTAAGATTTAGGCACACTTTTTGGGCATGGCCTTACCAGGGGGCGAGGCAACTTGATTTGAACAAAATCAAATTGCATTGTCATAAACTATTATCTCAAATATCAATTAAATTGGTTCAGCGGTTTGGGAGGAGAAGACGCAAACACCATGTTCACGGACGACGGACGGCGAGTGATCACTATAGCTCTCCTGGCCGAAAGTCAGGTGAGCTAACAAGTGTTGACACTGACACGCCTCGGGTCATGACATAAGCTCACACAACTTTGTTGGTGAGCTAAAAACTTAAATTGATTCGAGTCAGTATTGATTAGTTATTGGACAGAAACAAAATTCAAGATGGCCACTATGGAAGCCAAAATGAATTGGCCACTGGCAGCCATCTTGGTTCAGCTGACTTGTCCAAAATCGAAAGGAAGCTTCCTCTTGACACCAACAATGCATAATTAAAAAATAATAATATCAAGATCAGTCTTGCAGAACTTTAGTTATAGAGCAGAAACCAATTTCAAGTGTATTTAACATTGGAGGTCACTGTGACCTTGAACTTTGGCACATCATGATCAAAATAAATAGGCTTTTTCCACTCATCATACCTAATCCACATATGAAGTTTGGTAAAGATCTGTTTGGTAGAACTTTAGTTAATTGACGGAATGCAAAAAGTTAACAGATGGATGACGGATAACAGACATGGTGATAACATAATGCCCCCTCCTCAAAGAGGCCGGAGGCATAAAATGCAAAATTACATATTTACATATCGAGTGTGTTTGGTAAAGTTTTTTTTTTAAATTATGACTCCCTTCCTTATATCCTGTTTAACCCTTTACCTAACACGAAAGGCAGACAACACTTGCAAATAAAATTCTTGAATAACTAATTTTTTTCACTTGTTGCATCAAAAACATAACTTATGACCCCTCATTGGAATGAGCTCGGTGATTTTTGCGAATAGTGCTGGCCGGTTTTGGCCGTTACATTGGGTAAAGGGTTAAAACAGCTCACCAGATCAGTCAAACAAGGTTAATGGGCCAAGCTCCTGACTTTATATGAACACAATTATTTTGTTCAATACACCAAGTTAAAAATATATAATATCTCTGTATCTATAAAATGCATACACATAAACTTGGAAACACAAATATATAATTTATTACCAACAATCAATAAAAAAATATCACAGCTTTTACATCTGACAGTTTTTCGGTGAATGGTTTTATTCTTCTGGTGATAAGTGTAACACACATCTAAACATGCATTTATAACAAAGTCACTGATAATCAGGATGGAACAAAAATACTTTTCCCAACATTCAAATAATTTCTCCAGTTCGAACTCAGACACCTTGCCTCCTGAAATGAAAATAATTACTACAATGTAGGGTCATGAAACTGTTTTAATAATGTTGTAATATAGAAACATGAATACTGACTGGATGGTAGCTTGATGCAGTGGAACCTTGCTGAATAGGCATTTTGCCAGTGAAAAATATTGAATTAATGGGAGTATTTTCAATTAACAGGCATCACTTTCCTGCATTCAAGTGATAAACTGAGCATTTATTCTATTATATCTTATTTGACAGTTAATGTCCACCTGCCAACTTATTCGACAAGGGTGATATAAAAATTATAAATTCAAAGTAATTTGTATATTTTTAGCTCAACTTGACAAAGTCAAGCTGAGCTATTGTCATCACTTCTCGTCCGTCGGTGTACGAATGTACGTCCACAATTTCCTTTGGCACACCTCACAGGTCGCATTTATGATCAGATCACTTTGAAACTTGGTATGCTTGTTTGGGGTGACCTCTAGATGGGAGCTATCGATTTTCTTCAATTTCCGTCAAAAAATGTTGCCGTGACCAACGTTCTTAGAACTTAGTTTAGTCAGAGGACCTCAAGATTTCCCTTTGGCACACCCTACAGGGCACATTTATGATCGGATTGCTTTGAAACCTGGTATGCTTGTTTAAGGTGACCTCTAGATGGGACCTATCGATTTTCTTCAATTTCCGTCAAAAAATGTTGCCACGGCCAACGTTCTTAGAACTTAGTTTAGTCAGACCACAATATTTCCCTTTGGCACACCCTACAGGGCACATTTATGATTGGATTGCTTTGAAACCTGGTATGCATGTTTGGGGTGACCGCTAGATGGGAGCTATCAATTTTTTTCCATTTCCGTCAAAAAATGGTGCCGCGGCCAACGTTTTTAGAACTTAGTTTAGTCAGAAGACCTCAATATTTACCTATGGCACACCCTACAGGGCACATTTATGATCGGATTGCTTTGAGAAAACTGGCATGCTTGTTTGGGGGTGACCTCTAGATGGGAGCTATCGATTTTCTTCCATTTCCATCAAAAAATGTTGCCACGGCCAACGTTCTTAGAACTTAGTTTAGTCAGACCTCAATATTTCCCTTTGGCACACCCTACAGGGCACATTTATGATTGGATTGCTTTGAAACCTGGTATGCTTGTTTGGGGAGACCTCTAGATGGGAGTTATCAATTTTCTTCAATTTCCGTAAAAAAATTGTTGCCAGGGCCAACGTTCTTAGAACTTAGTTTAGTCAGACCTCAATATTTCCCTTTGGCACACCGTACATGGCACATATATTAGCACAAAGTCAAGCTGAGCTATTGCCATCACTTCTCGTCCGTCGGCGTACGTACATTAGTACATACATCCACAATTTCCTTTGGCACACCTCACAGGTCGCATTTATTTTCATTTCCTTTAAAAAATTATTGTCGTTTTCACCAGCCTTTGAACTTACTGCATTTGTGTAGCAACTTATCCCTTTTGCACTCTCTGCAGGGTATATTTATGAATTTCCATAAAAAAGAGAAAAAAACATTGCCACAAGCAATGACATTCAAACTTAGTGCATTTGTGCATCAACAGCTTCCTTTGGCATGCCTCAGAGGGTGCATTCATTATCAGGTTGTTTTGAAACTTTGTATGCTTATGCAGGATGACAAAGATAGGAGCTATCGATTTTCTTTTCATTTCCATCAAAAACTGTTGCTGTTAGCAACAGTCTTTGAATTTATTGCATTTGTGCATCAACATTCCTCTTTGACATGCCTACAGGCCACATTTATCAGGATTTTTTTTTGGACTTGGTGTGCTCATTGGGCGAGACATTCAGATAAGAGCTATTGATTAGTCTACACCTCAAAAGGAAGCTGCACACCTAATATCAAGTCTCTGCTACTGTTGGTTCATGAGAAGAAGATTTTTTAAGATTTAGGCTCACTTTTTGGGTGTGGCCCTACCAAGGGGAGGGTCAACTTGATTTGAACAAACTTGAACTGACATATGATAGGGAACATGCACAGCAAATTTTGTTGAATTTGGTCCAGCAGTTCGTGAGAAGAAGTCGATAATGTAAAGTTAACGCCAGATGGACACCGGATGACGGATGGAAAGTGATTAGTAAAGCTCCCCTTGAGCTGTGCTCAGGTGAGCTAAAAATAATCCAGGGCCAAACACTAAAATTGCCTGCTAAAAGTTGTAACCAGCGGGGAGGTATGAGTACTCATGGGAGTGCCATATCCGTCTGGGCCATTGGTAAGTATAAAAAAATATACAAATTACTTTGAATTTATAGTATTTTTATACAACAACCAATGGCCCAGACTAGCTGAATCGTAAAAAGGCTGGAGGGCTTAGGACATAAAGGAAAATCCAATTACTCAATCACTTCATAAAGAATATCTCCTACATGAGAATAGGAGAGAAAGGAATTATACACGTCTTTCTCCTTTACGAGAAATGAGAAAGACATAACACCAACAATGTAATTGAGTATTACATAATATATATATATACTACTCAAAGTTTGCTAAGCACCAAATATTTGACACATCACTGTGAAATTTGCTTGTGACATATTTGCGATATTTTTGGTGGATATGATTGAGGAATGTATTGAGATGGTCCCCAGTGTTTTCATTAGCTCTCTTGACAGGCAGACTTTCTGTGACAGTCATGGAAAGCATGTACCCCTTGATTTTCATGATATTTTCGTGTACTGTCTACATGTACATGACATGTGTAGGGTATTCAGTCTTCATTTCAACACAAAGCCTTGTGATTTAATGATTGAATATGACAAATGCAAATGTAAGAAGACATTTGTCTGAAGCAGAAATGTGGCGGGCTATAAGGATGTGGAGCAAGGGGCTACCCATCGTCAGGTTGGTGAAGCCCTTGTTGGCACCATACGGTGATCATCAGAGCCTGTGCAAGATTTCGGCAGTATGGCACACCAGTAAGACGGCATGGCAGTGGCAGAGACAGGGCAACATCTGCAGCTGAAAACCGGTTTTTGATCATTCAGGCCCGTAGGAACCGCTTTGCCACAGCAACCCAGCTTCGTGACCTTCAGATGCATCCAGGGTAAATGTTTCGACCAGACTATCCGGGCAACGTTGCACGAATATGGTCTCCGATCGAGAAGACCATGTATTTGCATTCTGCTGTCCCAGAACTGCCAGGCACACTATGAATGGGCCGATGACCACGTTGGTGGTTGGCGACCTGTCCTTTTTACAGAGTCAAGGTACTGCCTAGACCACACAGATAGGCATTCTTGGGTATGGAGAAGACCAGGAGAGCAATTCCATGCAGCCAATATTGCTGAGCACGACCGTTATGGTGGAGGGTCAATCATGGTCTGGGGTGGTATCAGCGGGATGGATGAACAGAGCTCTGTGTCCTTGAATGTGGTACATTGACTGCACAGCGGCATATTGATGAGATCCTGGGTGTCCACGTCAGATTGTATGCAGGTGCAGTGGGTGATAGATTCATTCTGATGGACGATAATGCCTGTCCTCATGTTGCCCATGCTGTCGGGGATTGGGAGCATGAGAAGGCGTCAAGCTGTAATTAACAGTAATGGGTCTCATACTCGATACTGAACCCATACCAGTTCGCTCAGTCAACTTTTTGGCAAATTGAAAAATTTCCTCTTTTACCAATAATATCCATTTTCCATGGTTATTGTATTCAAAAGCTAAAAAGTTAAAAAATTTATAGTAATTTATATATTTTTTATACTTACCAATGACCCAGACTTAGCTGGTGCTAACTCCACAAAAACCAGGGCCAAACACAAATTTTGCCCCCCAATCCCCAAAATTTGCATCCAAAACAAAAAGAAATCATGTCCTAAAGGACCTCCATAGTACGACTCTACTGCGCATGCGCAGTGACGCAGTCGTCCCGAAATTGGCGCCAAATATCATTCTTACTGGCAGTGCCTGGTCAGCGCTATGTACTCAGCGGGGAGGCAAGAGTTCCCAACTCAGGGAGAGCCATCCCCGTCTGGGTCATTGGTAAGTATAAAAAATATATAAATTACTATAAATTTTTTAACATTTTTATACTGTACCAATGACCCAGACTTAGCTGAATAGTAAACAGGCTGGAGGGCCTAGGACATAGAGGAAAATCCAATAAGCTCAATTATAAAATAAAGAGGTAACCCCTTAAGGAGAAAAGGAGTATTAGGCTTTACATGTATCTTTCTTATTTAATATTTAAATTAGAAAGATACACTACCCTTAATAATTGAGCACAATAACATTCATGTTCTCTATTAACATCCAGTATAACCCTTATACTAATTATTTTTAAAGCAAGCCAATAAATAAAGTAGTCCAGAGAATTGAGACTCTTTATAATCATTTAAAAGTGTCCGAGTATTGTATATTAAAGCCCGTTTGACACTTGACATATACAAATGCTTCACACCGAGCTACACTTTAAAAATAAGACATGAATGAAATTAAACATTAATATTACACTTTAAAACCATCCCGGAAGCGACTCAGAAATACTGTCTTGGAGGAGGCATTCCCTTGCTTTTCACTATAAAGCAGGTGACCTAAGGGAACACCCGCCCCCCCCCCCCCCCCCTTCCCCTTGCCCTGGGTCAAATAGCCCAGAGCGAAGAGGGCAGTCGGACGGAGTCACTGCCGGAACAGAAAGCCTACATAACTATAGTTGCAACTGTTTAGTGGACGACATTCTGAGCAACAGATAACGGACCTAAACAATGCAGGTCTCCAGAAATGAACTCAATATTTCTGAGATAAAAATTAGTAAATGTGGATGGCTGAGACCAATAAGCAGCCTTCATTAAATCTGTAATAGCAACACTATTAGCATAAGCCCAGGAAGTAGAAAGAGCTCTTACTTCATGAGCAGAAATCTTAAGCACAGACTGCTGAGAAGAAGATAAATCTTCATACGCAGTACGGATAGTTAACTGAATCCATCTAGCAATAGAATGGACTGAAATGTCCTTTCTATTAGGCATCAAAGACAGAAAGAAACATTTCCGTCCCTTTCTGATGAACTGAGATCTCTGTTTATAGATATGTAGTGCTCTAAGAGGACAGAGTAAAGGCCTACGCCCGTCTGAAGACGGAAGAGCCTTAATAACAATAGGTTCCGGATATTTATTAGGAGCCTGATTCTTAGCTAAAAAACCGACATTAGTAGTGAAGGTGATAGTGTTCCCAACACTACGATAATGAGAATCATCCACCGATAGTGCATGAAGCTCACTGACTCTTCTGGCAGAAGAGAAAGCTAAGAGAAAAGCTGTCTTATAAGATAAGAATTTGAAATCTACTGTCCCAAGAGGTTCAAATGGCTTTTCCTTCAATTTAAGGAGAACCCAAGCTAAATTCCACTTAGGAATTAATCTAAGAGTTCTGGGTCTATTTATCGAAAAGTTTCTAACCAATTTCGATAAAGAGACATTAGATCCAATTTGTAAACTATCATGATGTGCATAGGTATCAGATAACATAGATCTATAACCCTTTATAGTAACAGGTTGCAGTTTGATTTCGTCAAACAAGTATACTAGAAAGTTAGCAATGTCTGGTATAGAGGGATCAAATATATCAACAGAATGATCCCTACACCAACGACGGAAAACCTTCCACTTAGCCGCATAGTTTAGCGAAGAGGAGGTCCTCCTACAGTTAGAAATCGCGTCCACTGCTCGTCCTGTAAAGTGCTTGCCATGCAAGAAGGACCGCACAACGGAAAAACGTGAAGGTTGAGACCTTGCGGGTTGTGATGTAGTTGGCGCGATTTCCCCTGCGAAAGAAGATCCTCTCGTGGAGGGAGCTTCCGCGGTAGGTCCCACAACAGACACCTGAGTAGATTTATCCACGGTCTCTGTGGCGACAGAGATGCTACCAACAGAATCTTGCATTGAGATTGTTTTATCTTTAGCAATACTTGTTGAATTAACGGCGCTGGAGGATACGCATATCCTATCATTCCGTCCCAAGGGATCGATAGAGCGTCTACTGCAAATGCTCTTGGATCCGGACACGGGGACACATACGTTTGCAACTGATTGTTGAGATGTGTCGCAAATAAGTCTATCATTGGCCGTTCCCATTGGTAGCAAATCTGATTGAATACTTGTTTGTTGAGAGTCCACTCCGACGGCAACAAGCGACCCTTTCGTGAAAGGGAGTCTGCTAGCACATTCAGACGACCCGGTATGTGACGGACCGAAAGAAGAACGTGATGTTCCAACACAAACAGAAGGATTCTTTCCGTTAGATTGAACAACGGAACTGAATGAGTGCCTCCCTGATTCCGTATATACGCCACTACTGTCGTATTGTCGGATAGGATTTGGACATGAGCATCGTGAATAATGTCCATCCAGTGACGTAACGCAAGCCAAATTGACATCATTTCCTTGATGTTTATGTGCTTGCACAGGAATTGCGGATCCCAAAGACCCTGGCATCTCGAATCCGTTGGGATTAATGATGCACCCCAACCTGTTTGACTGGCATCCGTCATAATGGTAAAACTCGGATCCGGCAACTGCAGCGGAACTCCTTGAGTTAACCACTGAATGTTTGCCCAAGTCTGAATCTCTTGTTTCACTTGATCTGACAAGAGAACGTCTACATCGAGCGAATGAATTTTCACACTCCAATTCTGAGTCAGGAAAATTTGAAGAGGCCATGTGCGTAGCCGTCCCATCGGAATGAGATCCGCGGCGGCTCCGCACAGACCTATCAGTCTCATAAATTCTCTCGCCGTGACTTTGTCTGTATTCAGACAATAGCGAGCGTAACAACTGACTAATTTCGCTCTGGTTAACGGCAGACGAACGAGATTGTTGTGCGTCTCGAAGCTCATTCCCAGATGAGTGAATGACTTGGACGGCACCAGATCCGACTTCTCCTCGTTTACTATGAAACCGAGACGTCGGAGCAATAGAAGAAGATTCTGAACATCGTTCTGAAGCGTTAACTCGTTGCCGTACCTCTGAAGAATGTCGTCCAGGTAGGCTGACGTTACCGCAGACGAATGAGCTCGGAAGTAGATCATTACCGAGTTCATTACCCGAGTGAAAGCCCAGGGTGCTAGATTCAATCCGAAGCACATGGCCCGGAACTGATACACCACTCCTAGGACTGCGAAGCGTAGATACTTTCGGAATGTCGGATGTACCATGACATGAAAGTACGCATCTTTGAGATCTATGCTCGTTGCATAATCGTTCACCCGAATACTCGCTCTGACCGATCGAATCGTCTCCATATAAAACTTCGGAGCGACGATCAGCTTGTTTATCCAGCTCAAATCTATGACTGGACGGAACGAGCCGTCTGGTTTCGGAACCAGAAACAGATGGCTGTAGAATCCCAGCGATTCCTGGTTTTCTACGACCTCTACCGCGTTCTTCATTAAAAGAGACTGCACCTCTGATAGCAGAGCGTCTCTTTTCTGAGGGTTTGACGGAAGATGAGTCCACTTTGGACTTCGAGTTAATGGAGGCTTTCGTTTGAAGGATATCTTTAGACCTTCCGAAGTCACTCCTCTCACCCACGGGTCGTCCGTAATCGACGCCCACTCTTGAGAAAAACTCGACAACCTTCCGCCAACCGGAACGCGATAGAGGTTTAAGCCATCACCTCCTGGATCTGCGAGGCCTGCGGTAGGAGAAACCACGTCTTCCACGACCCGCACCTCGCCTCGTCGACCTCGGGGCGTCCGACCGATTGTCCCGGCCTGAAGGACGTCCCGAACGAGAGTCACTATCCTGACGGTCTCTCGAATAAGAGCTAGAGGACGCACCGGAACCTCTATAGGAACCTCTCTTGGGCGGATAAGACCCAGAAGTGCCCGCCTTATTCGTGTCTGCTGTATCCGACCTTTTAGGAGCGGATCTAAACAACAGAGAATCACTAGCTTTCTTTTTAATATTATCATAAATAGCGGAAAGCTTGCTGTCAAAGAGAAGATCTCCTGAGACCGAAGCGACTCTAAGAGAGTTCTTCACCTTAGAATCCACTAGTGTGGATGTAGACAGGGCTGCGTCACGTCTAACCAACTCCAGATTTGCCACTGAAAGGGCGGAGTTACACGTGGAATAAGCTACTGCCCTTGAAAGAAGTCTTAAGGAGGATTGTATATCCTGAAACTCTTCCCCTTGAAGACGCAGTGATAACGCCTTAGTAAGGTGATCTGCGTAAGATAAGGCATCTAAATTGGCTCTGTTAGTCGCAATAGCTGTTTCCAACACTGCGGTTGGAATAGAAGCTGACGACGGTAATGATAGCTCTAAGTCTTCCGCCTCGTCGTCCATACGCAGAGGAACTCTCGGTATACCCTGACCTGCCGTGTCGAATTTATTCCTTGCATTAATGAAAGGCAGGTTGAGAGTATTTGCGGACAAGAAGCCTGCTTTCCCCGTCCTGGAAGCAAGTTTAAAAATAGCGTCGTTCAATAATTCAAATGTTCTTGCAACATTATTGGACTGCGACGGAAACTCGGGAGCGATGTCCCTGAACCGCTCGAAAAAATCAGAGTCCAATGACGCTATAATTCTCCTGTCCGGAAGCGCAGCAGTCTGGCCCGACGGAACAACTTGAGGAAGAAAGTGCCGGATGAAGTCCACGGCAGCTTTGTGTTGTTCCGAAAGGGATAGCTCCAATTAATCCGTATCCCTTTCACCATCCGGTCGGACCTCCCGATGTTCCCGGTCGTCCGCCCCCGATGCTTCGGCGGAGCGTACCGACCCAGCGCCGTCGGATAATTCTCGATCCGACACCGTTTCAGTCGGCTGTTGGGATGCTGCGATAAGCTGTGCTATCTGCACTAGAATGTCCGACGTCGAGACCTGCGGAGGAGCGGTCTTTCGCTGCTTCGCCGAGGGCAGCTCCGCATCAGATGGCTCCCGCATACTTTTCCTATGCGAACGTCCGGAGTCCATCGGTCTCGAATCCCTGGCTGCCGGATGGTGTGACCTGGTCGCCGAAGAATCCTTCATCGGCGAAGCTGGCAAAATATCGGAGGTCACGCAGCCAAGGTGCGGTCGTGTGCGCCGACGAGAAGAGGAAGCCTTAACAGTCTCTGCGGACTGCTTATACAACGGAGCGTCCCGAGCGACGGACGTATGCTCCGCTAAAGACACATTTTGTACCACAACATCTGGTCCCAGCTGTTGTTGTACGAGAGAGGGGCCTCTCTCGCTCGCGGCCCGGCTGGACCTGGACGAGCTAGGAACCGGACTAAAAGGCTTCCTCCGTTCTCGTTCACTATCCGCCGTCACTGGGTGTGCATCTATTATTTTTATAGTGCTCGCATCACCCAAAATTTCCTCTTGGACCGCATCGGACGAACCCGGCTGCCGAACCATTCGGTGAATGGACGCTACACCGGGCGAGCTAGCGGACGACATTTGTCTAATCTCCATGAGCACTTTTGCCGCTAGCTCTGTATTTATTTGTGACGACGGACGCACACTTGAAGAAGATAACATGGAAACATCACCCTGTTCTGGTTCCTCTGAAATAGAAACTGAGAGAGTAGAGTGACCTTGTGGAGAAAGAGCCGGCATCGCTCTTTCTCCAGAAACAACATATCGTGACACACATTTCCAATGTTTCTCATCACAATGTTCACATACAGGACAGGGATTAATGCGAGAACACTGACTACAATTAATGCAATAATCATGAAAGTCAGAGGAAGATTTCTTCCTATTACAATTTGAACAAATTCCCTTCATTGTGAAAGAACAACAATAAGTCCTAGTTACTCGCAAAAACCCCTGACACAAAGATACATAATAACATGATCCATTAATAAATGAAAAAACAATTGCAAAACAAAATAATTTTGAAAAAATATTTTTTCAGAGAAGCCCAAGTTGCTGAAGAGTAACGTTGAGCCCCGATGGATCCGATGGCAAAGTGTGGTCAAAAAATTTTAAAATTATATAAAATAATTAATGAGACACTTTCGGATAATATAAATGTATCTTATAATGAGATAAACTACCACAAAGGAAAACAGCCCCCCTCAAAAAAGGCTGTTGCCAATGAAAACAAACAGTGTAAACACAGTAGAAAACATGACTCCAGGCACTGAAAAAACTGGCCCGGAATCAGTCATCAATTACACTCTATCTGATGCAAAACAGAGACTCCCAGGGGAGAATCTGCAGAACATCAGATGGAATCAGAACACAAACGTTATACACCCATGGGTGAAAACGTAACTATGGGGAAAATAACAGAAAACATTCTGTAACCAAGCAACTCTCCCAGGGAATTTTTAGAAATGAAACTTCTCAAAAATATGCCAAAAGCATGGGAGAATTGCAAGGGGGGACTTTAGAAGGTTAGGGGAGAGGAAACACTGAATAAGCAGTGCAACAATTAGCAAGAATGACAACAAGAGGCGTTTGCCTCGAAAATAGGCAACTTAACATAATTTCAACAAAAAATTTTAAGTACAGCCCTGATTATTTTTTGCCACTTCTTTTTTCCTCTCCTCCTTCTATCCTCCTTAGAATCACATTTTCTCCAAGAATTACGTGTCTGGCATCCTTTAAACTGAGATTTACAAGCACAAAGATCAGTGAGATGTTGACTGATGAAGGGCCAAACAGAGAATGATATTTGGCGCCAATTTCGGGACGACTGCGTCACTGCGCATGCGCAGTAGAGTCGTACTATGGAGGTCCTTTAGGACATGATTTCTTTTTGTTTTGGATGCAAATTTGGGGGATTGGGGGGCAAAATTTGTGTTTGGCCCTGGTTTTTGTGGAGTTAGCACCAGCTAAGTCTGGGTCATTGGTACAGTATAAAAATATAATGTCAAACACAAATAAAATCTTAATTTCTGTTCTCAAATCAATAAAGATATAATTAAATAAAAAATATATACACTTTTCATTACAATATTTCAACTAAAACATAAAACAGGTAGTTGGATATACTTGGTGCTTAGCAAACTTTGAGTAGTATAATTCTCCATTTAATAGGACAAGAATTCGGCCAAGCCAATATATAAGGACAGTCCAGAGAATGATACTCTTTATACTCGTTTAAAAGTGTCCGAGGATTGTATATTAAGCCTGTTTGACATGTGACATATACAAATGCTTCACAGTGAGCTACACTTTAAAAACAATACATGAATGAGACATGTTATTTGCTTCACACCGAGCTACACATTAAAACCATCCCAGCACCGACTCCAGACTACTGACACTGGAGGAGTTCTTCCCTTGCTTTTAACTATAAAGCCAGATGATCATAAGGGAAGAAAACGTACCCGCCTCCCCCTTGTACGTGACTACAGAATGAAGAGGGCAGCGGAACAGCGTCACTGCTGGAACGGGCTGCCTAAATAACTATAGATGTAATCATTTTAGTGGACGACATTCTGAGCAACAGAAAGAGGACCTACACATCTAAGGTCACCTGAGATGGACTCTAAATTTCTAATGTAAAACTTGGTAAATGTAGAGGGCTGTGTCCGGTACACAGCCTTCATGAGATCAGTAATGGCTATACTGTTAGAATAAGCCCAGGAAGTGGACAGTGCTCTAACTTCATGTGCCGATATCTTATTTACAGAACGCTGATCTGAAGATAGATTTTCATAGGCGATGCGTATTGCCAACTGAATCCATCTAGCAATAGAATGAAATATCTCTTCTGTTAGGAATGAAAGAAAGAAAGAAGCATTTCCTTCCTTTTCTTATAAACTCTGATCGGCATTTATACATGCACATAGCCCTGACTGGATACGGCAAATGTCTACGGTTTTCCGTAGACGGCAGAGCCTTAATGGTAATAGGTTGAGGCCATTTATCTGGAGCCTGATTCTTAGCCAAAAATCCCACTTCTGTATTAAAGTAATGGTATTACCCACACTACAGTAGTGAGATTCATCAACGGATAAAGCATGAAGTTCACTAACTCTTCTAGCAGATGCAAAGGCTAAGAGAAATGCTGTTTTATAGGTCAAGAATTTGAACTCTACAACGTCCAACGGCTCAAACGGAGCTTCTTTAAGCTTCAACAGAACCCAAGCCAAATTCCACATAGGAATTAATCTGAGGGTTCTGGGTCTATTAAAAGGGAAATTTCTAATCAGTTTGGATAATGAAGCATTAGATCTAATTGCCAAGTTATCATGATGAGCGTAAGTGTCTGATAACATAGACTTATAGCCTTTAATAGTGATGGGCTGCCGTTTGAGATCGTCAAACAAGTAGACCAGAAAGTTGGCAATATCTGGTATGGATGGATCATAGACGTTTATCGACTGATCCTTACACAAACGGAATAAAACCTTCAACTTTGCTGCGTAATTCAACGAAGAGGAGGACCTCCTACAGTCAGTTAGAAATTGCATCCACTGCTCATCCTGTAAACTGCTTGCCATGCAAGAAGGACAGCAAAACGGAAATACGTGAAGGTTGAGACCCTCCAGGATGTGATGCAGTGCACGTGACTTCCCCTGATAAAGAAGGTCCACTCGCGGAGGAAGCTTCCGGGGAACGTCCCATAACAGACACCTGAGAAGATTGATCCACGGTTTCTGTGACAACAGAGGTGCTACAAGAAGAATTTTGCAACGAGACTGTTTGACCTTGAACAGAATCGGCTGAATCAACGGAGTTGGAGGATACGCATATCCTATCATTCCGTCCCATGAGATTGACAGAGCATCTACTGCTTAAGTTCGATGGTCTGGAAATGGTAACACATACGTCGGTAACTGACTGTTCAGATGCGTCGCGCACCAATCTATCATGGGTCGATCCCACTGGTAGCAAATCTGTCTGAATACATGCTTGTTGAGCATCCACTCCGATGGCAACAGGCGACCTTTCCGAGATAGTGAGTCTGCTATTACGTTCAGACGACCCGATATATGACGGACAGAGAGTTGAACATGATGATTCACGACATACAGAAGAATTTTCTCTGTTAGTTTGCATAACGGAATCAAATGAGTGCCACCCTGGTTCCTGATATACGCTACAACTGTTGAGTTGTCCGACAATATCTGAACATGAGCGTCCACTAAAATGTGAATTCAATGTTGTAGTGCTAACCATACTGACATCACCTCCTTGATGTTTATGTGTTTCTCTAGGAACCGAGGGTCCCAAAGATCCTGACACTTCAAGCCTGTTGGGCTCAGGGTCGCGCTCCAACCCATTTGACTCGCATCCGTCATAATTGTGAAAGCCGGATCCGGCACTTGCACGGCAACTCCCCGAGTTAACCACTGAATATCTGCCCAAATCTGGACCTTTTGTTTTACTTGGTCTGTTAAAACAATACTGGTCTCGAGCGAATGCGTCTTCACAATCCAGTTCTGAGTAAAGAATATCTGGAGAGGATGTTGTGCAGGCGGCCCATCAGAATAAGATCCGCAGCTGCTCCGTACAGCCCCATCAGTCGCATGAATTCCTTCACTGTTAATGCATCTGAGTGTAGACAAAAGCGAGCATAACAACTGACTAATTTTGCTCTGGGTAATGGCAGACGAACCAGATTGTTGTGAGTCTCGAAGCTCATTCCCAAGTGAATGAACGACTTGGATGGAGCTAGATCCGACTTCTTCTCATTTACGATGAAACCAAGACATCGGAGCAATAGAAGCAGACTCTGAACATCGTTCTGGAGAATAATTTTGTTGCTGTATCTCTGAAGAATGTCGTCCAAGTAAGTCGACGTTACCGCAGACGAATGAGCTCGGAAGTGAGACATTACCGAGTTCATTATTCGAGTGAAAGCCCAGGGCGTCAGGTTCAGACCGAAGCACATCTCTCGGAACTGATACACTCTCCCTTGTACAGCAGGTACTTTCTGAATGCCGGATGTACCAGGACATGAAAGTACGCATCCTTTAGACCTATGCTTGCCACATAGTCGTTCACTCTATATAGAACTTCAGAGCCACGATAAGCTTGTTTATCCAGCTCAAGTCTATTATTGGTCGGAACGAGCCGTCTGGCTTAGGTACGAGGAACAGGTGACTGTAGAAACCCAGAGAATTTTGATTCTCGACGACCTCTATTGCTTCCTTTAATAAGAGAGCCTGTACCTCCGCTAGGAGAGACTCTCTTTTGCAAGGATTTGACGGAAGATTTGTCGAACGCGGACATCTTGTTAGTGGTGGTTTCGCTCTGAATGTTAGCCGTCCGAAACTACACTTCTCACCCACTGGTCTTCTGTAATTGTTATCCAGTTTTTCGCGAAGCTTGATAACCTTCCGCCAATTAGCAAGCAATAGAGGTCCTGACATCACCTGTACGACCTGTGAGGCTTACAGGAGAAGAAACCACATCCTCCCCACGAAGAGCCTTGACCCGTCGGCTTAGGGGCATCCGACCGGTAGTCTCGATCAGACCTACACCCCTTTCCTGAGTCGCTGTATTGACGACTTCCAGAGTAACTATAGGAGGGTTTCCTATACCCTCGTTCCCTTTTGACGATTTCTGTCTGGGACATCCTCCCTTACTCTTTTCTGCTGTTGCGGGTCGATGAGATGCTGACTTTAGAAGCAGAGTATTAAACACTTTCTTAGTAGCCTGGTCATAAACCAGCGAAGGCTTGTCGTCAAAAATAGTATGTCCAGAGACCAGAGCGACTCGGGAGTGAGTTTTTCACCTTGTCATCTATTAGTGATGATGATGCAAAGGCACCATCACGTCTGATTAATTCCAAATTAGCCACTGTTAAGGCGGAGTTATACGTGGTATACATAATTGCCCTGGAAAGAACTCTTAAAGAGGTACAAACGTCCTCAAATTCCTTCCCGTTGAGACATTGCACCACAGCTCTTGTAAGGTGATCTGCGTAAGACATAGCGTCCAAATTCGCTCTATTTGAAGAAATTGCTATCTCAATTGTAGTCGGGTAGCTAGGGTGCGGTTATGTGTGCTTTGTAGATGACGTAGAAGCCATAACTGCAGCAGAGGCCGGCTGCGATCTATATGGAGTGTCCCGAACGGAAGGTGTGGACGTATGCTCCAACTCACTCAAATTTTTAATCACAACATCTGGCCCCAGATGCTGCTGGGAAAGAGAGGGACCTCTCTCGCTCACGGTCCTTTCAGACCTCGCCAAGCTTGCCACGGTACTTGCAGGCTTCTTCCTCTGTTCCATCGTTGCTGGGTGAGCATGTTTATGTTTTAAGGTGCTTGCTCTACCCAATCCACTTCTTTCAACCGCAACGGAACACCCGGCGTCACGGTACCCACGGACAGAGTAACCGCTTCACTGGTCGAGCTAGCTGCAGACAAGGGACTAAAACCACCGGCTAGTGGCTTTATCCCCTGTCTAATATTCATCAGCACCTTGGCACCTAGCTCTGTTCGCTCATTAGAGCGCGACAACGGTAGCACACTTTCTCTAGGCATCACGTAACCATCACCATGTTCTTGTTCCTCTGAAAAAGAAACTGAGAAACTTGATTGACTTTGCGGTGAGAGGACCGGCATTGGCCTCTCACTGCTAACAACGTACCGTGACACCCGTTTCCATCCAACACATGTAGGACAAGAATTAGTGGGAGTACATCGACTACAAGCAAGGCAACAAGCATGTAAATCAGAGGTAGACTTCCTCGCCTTGTATTTTGAGCAATAGGCTGTCATAATTAATAAAAACAAAGTCGACAGTACTCCCCCCAACTCCACAATAAATTTATGATAAAGATACATAATAAATCACATTCAAAATAGAAATCGAAAAATTAATTTAAAAAAATCTTTCGAAAAATTTTTGACAAGAGCCCAAGTTCCCAAAGGGAACAGACGAGCCCAAGGGTATTCCGATAGAGCCTAAGTGTGGACAAAATTCCAAAAATAATTGCTACACTACTGGAAAAATATAATATGTATCTTGCAACAATCCTACAGTAAAATAAATTGGAAACTACATATATTTATAAGACGTTGACAATGTAAACAACGTCACAAGAAAAAACGGAAACAAAACCCCAGGCACTGAATAAACAAGGCTCGAAGTCAGTAACAGATTTTAAACTATCCGATGTAAAACAAGATCTTCAGATGAAGAAAAAACGATCGGATATAAGATGCATGACCCAAAACGCCTAAACACACCTAGGGTGAGGACGTAACCATGGGGATATACAGCATAAACATTCTGTATAACACGTCAAACTCCCAAGAAATTTATAAAAAAATTTCAATAAAATAAGCCAAAAAGCTTGGGAGTTTAACAGGAGGGCTTCAAGGAAGGATAATGAAGGAACACTTAACAAACTGGATGAATCATTAGCAAGAATGATGACGTCAAGCCCATGTCCCGAAATTGGGAAACATGAAATAATTTTGATAAAAATAGGCCGATTAAATCGTCAGATGTGTACCCGTATGCGCAACTAGTAGAAAGCTGTATGATGGAGGGCCACCCCGGATGCCGACATTATGTACACCTTACATGGTATGGGTACATATAGAAATGGATTAGAGGAGTGCCTAACTTGATGGATAAAGGGTTAATATCGCTGGATCAAATTATTAGATTTACATAAAAAACTATACAGCACAGCACATCAGTAACCTGAATACATATATATGGTAACCTGATAATCAGATTAATATTTTTTGAGTTATCGCATGCCGAAGAAATGGATTGGAGGAGTTCTCAATTCGAAGGATAAAGGGTTAATATCATAGGATCAAATTATCAGATTTACACCAAAAACAATACAGCTCGGCACATCAGTAACCTGAACACACATATGAAGTAACATGACAATCGAATTGATATTTTTTGAGTTATCTCATGCCAAAGGGATTGGAGGAATTTTCAATTTGAAGGATAAAGGGTTAATATCTCAGGATCAAATTAACAGATTTACACCAAAAACTATACAGCTCGGCACATCAGTAACCTGAACACAAATATAAAGTAACTTGACAATCCACGCAATATTTTTCAAGTTATCGAATCCCAAAGGGATTGGAGGAATTTTCAATTTGAAGGATAAAGGGTTAATATCTCAGGATCAAAATAACAGATTTACACCAAAAACTATACAGCTCGGCACACCAGTAACCTAAACACAAATATAAAGTAACTTGACAATCCAAGCAATATTTTTCAAGTTATCGAATGCCAAAGGGATTGGAGGAATTTTCAATTTGAAGGATAAAGGGTTAATATCTCAGTATCAAATTATCAGATTTACACCAAAAACTATACAGCTCGGCACATCAGTAACCTGAACACAAATATAAAGTAACTGGACAATCCAAGCAATATTTTTCAAGTTATCGAATGCCAAAGGGATTGGAGGAATTTTCAATTTGAAGGATAAAGGGTTAATATCTCACGATCAAATTATCAGATTTACACCAAAAACTATACAGCTCGGCACATCAGTAACCTAAACACAAATGTAAAGTAACTTGACAATCCAAACAATATTTTTCAAGTTATCGAATGCCAAAGGGATTGGAAGAATTTTCAATTTGAAGGATAAAGGGTTAATATCTCAGGATCAAAATAACAGATTTACACCAAAAACTATACAGCTCGGAACATCAGTAACCTGAAGATATATATAAATTAACATGACAATCAAAGCAACATTTTTCAAGTTATTGAATGCCAAAGAAATGGATACAGATGCAGGACGGACGTTCTTACAAATGGCTACTTTTGCGGCTATTTTATGGACATGTTAGGTGGCTAACCTAAAACACATGTCCAACATAATAAAACAGGTTTTTGGGGGGAAACTTTTTGGGAGGTCAGCTTACCATAACCTTACCCTTTACTGACCCTAACACCACCCACCCCTAACCCTAAACTAATCCTAACCCTAGCCACATAACTCTAACACCCCTTCACTGACTCCCAACCCACCCCAGAATGCCCTAACCCTACTCTACATTTATCCAACCCACCACCCCCACCAAGAATGATGGTTGGCGCCAATTTCGGTGTTTTCCTGGATACTGCGCATGCGCAGTTTGCAAAAGTATGGAGGACTAGATAGGACATTAAATTTTCGGTTTTGCATGCAAATTTTGGGGGTTGGGGGGCAAAATTTGTATTCGGCCCTGGATTATTTTTTGAGTTAGCACCAGTTAGTCTGGGCCATTGGTTGTTGTATAAAAATATTATTAAATTTTCTCTAGCATTCAATAAAAATCGCGACATCGACGCCGAAGCTGCGACGGGTGGTGCAATCTCACAAAATTCTAAGTTCATCAAGGGCCATAACTCCAAGAAAAATATTTGGAACAACACATGCATTGAACAGTGGCTAGACATCAATAAGATACACTCACATGCCAAATATAAAGTCATTCCATCACGTACTTCACAGACAGACTGACATTGCCACTTATTGAGTTGCTAGTCGCAGCTAAAAATTATTCCTATGGACAAAACACAATAAACATGCAGCTTCAAATAGATTTTTTATGAAGGGGGAAATAACTCTGAAATTAAACATGCAAGAAAATTCACTGCAATTCAACAAATAGTGACACTGCTAGAGCATAAAACATACAGAATAGACAAAGTTTAATAATTGCCTATGTGAAACAATGAAAACTAGCTTTAAATACTCCAGGGTGGCATTTGTTTTGTCACAGGATCGCCTCCCTCCCAAATAAGATAGAAGCATTGGTATCCACTGGTGGTGGAACTAGAGCAGCAAAAAGGGTCCTGCAAATATCATGTATGCTCAATTCATATTTAATTGAGTAACTGACAATGTTTAATTGTTAAGTTATTAGTATAGACTTTTGACCGTCCATGAGTTCTGCATGATGTGCAGTTAATTTCTTGGACATACTTATGAATAATGATCTTCCGTTAGGAAAGAGTTCAGAATATCCAGTTTGATATAGCTAATTGTGCATTTTTGGGGGGATAGTAACATATTCACACTGCAAATTATACAATCCTGTTCACAAAAATAGACTCAAAATTAAAAGTCAAACAGTTCTATTGACCACGGTATTAACAAAGCGACTGTTAGCAAGACCACTGCCATTGACTAATAGGCTGTAATGTCTTTTCACTCCTTTACCAGTTCATCCCCTGGGTTGTTTCCTTTCCTTCACCATTGTGTACTGAGTCACTTCACACCGAGTCATTTCATACTCATACAAACAGACTGGTGTAAGAGAGTGATGTGGTGACCAAGTGGATTTGTGTGCTGATCTCTCAAGCTGGAAGTAACAGGTTTCACCTCTGGTTGGGAGAGATTCCGAGGTGACTAAACATTCTCTGGCAACATCAACTGTGGTATTGATGATGCTACAACATACAGCCCTGGATCTGAATTTTTATTTGAGTCATTTGACCTAAAAATTTACCTCTAAATATTTTGCTAGTAGTCAGTTGTTCTAGAAAGAGCTAAAAATATATGACCAAAATGGCTCTGTTCAGTCATTCTTGTAAGCGTCATCACAGTGTTCCGTAACTTCCATTTGGTGCAATATGAAATAAGTTGTCTATTAAGATTAGATTCGAGATTCAATTTGATATCGACATCAGAGACAAGATTCAATTAAAAAAAAAAAAATTGCGATTCGCAGATACCGAGCAGCAAACAAGTTGGATAAGGCCTATAAAGTAGATCTTCTTTTTCTCATGCCATTTTCTTTTTAAAATGTATTTGGGTGGTTTTTTATTTTGTTTTTTTATTTTTGTAATTATTTCTTTGCCAAAGCATTGGTGAAGCCTTGTTGCACTCATGGGACAAATTTATCAATTTTATTAACTTGGATAAAATATCAAACATGAACCATTTAATTTTTATTTTTTTAAGTTTCCATTGGTTATAAAATATTATTATACCTACCGCAATTGTTTACTACAGGCTTGCACTACAGTAGAAGACCCTAACTCGGAAAGTTAAAAAATTTATAGTAATTTATATATTTTTTATACTTACCAATGACCCAGACGTAGCTGGTGCTAACTCTTAAAATATAGGGCCAAACACAAATTTTGCCCCCCAATCCCCAAAATTTGCATCTAAAACTAAAGAAAACATGTCCTGAAAGGCCCTCCACACTTCGCCCCTACTGCGCATGCGCAGTGTCAAGGACGTTCCGAAATTGGCGCCATTAATCATTCTAATAACCAGTGCCTGGTAAGCGCTATGTACTCAGCGGGGAGGCAAGAGTTCCCAACTCCTGGGAGGGCCATCCCCGTCTGGGTCATTGGTAAGTATAAAAAATATATAAATTACTATAAATTTTTTAACATTTTTATACTGTACCAATGACCCAGACATAGCTGAATAGTAAAAAGGCTGGAGGGCCAAGGACATAGAGCAAAATGGAATACGCTCAATAAAATAAAATAGAGTCATCCCCTGTAGGGAAAAAGAAGTAATAGGCCTTACATGTATCTTTCTTATTTATGATAAATTAGAAAGATACAACACCTTCCAAAATTGAGCTTCATACATCCATGTACTCTATTAATATCCAATATAATCCTTATACTAATAATTTTTAAAGTAAGCCAATAAATAAAGTAAGTCTAGAGAATAGAGACTCTTATACTCCTAAAAGTGTCTGAGGATTGCATAATCATGTCCGTTGACATATGCAATATTCAAAAGCTATACTTTAAAAACTAAGACTTGAATGAATTTTAAAAACCTAAACTTCTCACTAAACAACCATCCCAATAACAGCTCAGAATTACTAACTCCGGAGGAGGTATCCCCTTGTTTTCATAGTAAAACAGGTGACCCAAGGGAACACCCTCCCCCCCCCCCCCCTTTTTTGTTGCCCTGGGTCAAATAGCCCAGAGCGAAGAGGGCAGCCGAACGGAGACACTGCCGAAACAGACAGCCTACCTAGCTATAGTAGCAACTGTTAAGTGAATGATATTCTGAGCAGTAGATAATAGACCTAACAATAGAGGCCTCCAGAAATGGACTCGATATTTCTGAGATAAAATTCATGAATGTGGATGGCTGAGCGCAATGAGCGGCCTTCAAAAATCTATAATAGCGACACTATTAATGTAAGCCCAAGAAGTAGAAGAACTCTTACTTCATGAGCCGAAATCTTAAGCACAACTGCTAAGTCAATGATATACCATAAGCAGTACCGATAGTTAATAGAATCCATTAACAATAAAATGGAGCGTAACGTCCTTCTACTAGACATCAAAGACAGAAGAAGCTTACGCCCATAGTAATAAACAGATATCTGTTTATAAATACATAAACTGTACCCGGAAAGAGTAAAGGCCTATGCCCATACGAAGACGGAAGGACCTTAAAATAATAGGTTCCGGATAATAGGAGCCTAACTCTTATGCAACAATCCAACCTAAATAGTAACGGAAGTATTGATTCCGAAACTATGAAAGTGAAAATCATCCATCGATCGTGCATGAAACTCACTGACTGTACAGTAAAAGAGAAACCAACAGAATTACTGTCTAAAGGTCAGAATTTGAAAACTACTGTTTCCAGAGGCTCAAATGATTACTTAGCTAAATAAGAACCGAAGTTAAAATCCGTATAGGAATTTAATCTAAAGATTCTAAGTCTATTTATCAAAAGGTTACTAACTGACTTAGATAAAGAGACAAAAGATTCAATTGTAAACTATCGTAGAGTGCATAGGTATGAGGTAACATAAACCTATAACCTAAATAATAACAGGCTGCAGTAGATCTTGTGAAACAAGTATACTAAAAAATAGGAATGAGTAGTATGGAGGGATCAACAATATGAACATAATGATCCCTACACCACGACGGAAGAGCCTCCACTTTAGCCGCATAGAATAGCGAAGAAGAGGATCTCCTATAGTAAGAAATCGCGTCCAAAGCTCGTCCAGTACAGTGCTTACAATGCAATACGGACCACACAACGGAATACATGAAGGTTGCGACCTTGCTGGTTGTGATAAAGATGACACGATTTACCCAGTGAAAAAGATCCTCACATAGAGGAAGATTTCACGTTAAGACCCACAGTAGACAAGAGAGTAAATTACTCATGATCTCTGTGAAGATAGAGATGCTATCAACAGAAATGTATTGTGGTTGTTTATCTTAGCAATACCTGCTAAAACAACAGTGCCGGAGGATACGCGTATCCTATCATTCCGTCCTATAGATCAATAGAGCGTTAACAATATTAGCTCAGAGATCTGGACAAGCCAACACATACGTCTGCAATTGATTAGCAAGCTGTGTCATAAATAAATCATCATTGGGCGCTCCCATAGATAGCAAATCTGATTGAATACTTGTTTGTTGAGAGTCCATTCTGACAGCAACAAGCGACCCGTAAGAGAACGGGAGTCCGATAAAACAATCAGACGACCCGGAATATGACGGACCAAAACTGAACTTGGTGTACTATAACCAACAGACGGATTCTTTCCATTAAATTGAATAATGGAAACGAAAGAGTGCCTCCCTGGTTCCGGAGATACGCCACTACTGTCGAATTAAAGGACAGGAATTTGGGCATGCGTTTCTGAATAATGTTCATGCAATGACATAAAGCAAGCCTAAAAAACATTATTCCGCGGAAGAAAACTGATTGCTAAAAGACTGCGGAACCCAAAGACCCTGGCACTTCGAATCCGTAGGGATCAGAATTATATCCCAATCTGTTTGACTGGCAACCGTCATAACAGCCACACTCGGGTCCGGCAACTGCGGCGGCACTCTCTGAGTCAACCACCGAATGTTTGCCCCAGTCTGAATCTCTTGTAACACTAGATAGACAAGAGAACGTGTAAATCGAGCAACTCATGGATTGCCGAAAAGTTGCCGTCGAAGAGAAGCTCCTCCGAGAACGAAGCGACTCTGAGAGAGTTCTTAACCTTACTATCCACCCGTGTGGATGTAGCTAGGGCTGCGTCACGTCTAACTAACTCCAATCAGCCACTGAAGGGCGGAGTTATACGTGAACAAACTACTGCCCTCAAAAGAAATTACATTGAGAATAATATCCCGTAAATCTTTTCTTGAAGACGTAATGATAACGCCTCAGTAAGGCGGATTATGTATAATAAAGCGTCTAAGTTAAGTCTACTATACATAATGTCGTTCCCAACATTGAAATTGGAAAAGACATAAACGGCGAAAAAGAATATATGCAGTCTTTAATCACACCGTCTAGACGCATATGAACTCTCGGTATGCCCTGCTCTGCCAAAATAAACTATTTGTATAAATGATAAAATGGCAGAAATGAGCAACGCGGACAAGAAACTAAACTATCATGCTTAGTAGCAGGCTTGTATATATATATATATATAGCGTCGAAAAATAAAACACATGTTGTAATGACAATATTGGACTGTGTCGGTAAGTCAGGGACAATGTCCCTGAACCGATCGAAAATTCCGAGTCCAATGACGCTATAAGTCTCTTATCCACGATCGCAGCAATGAAGTCCGAAATAATAATCACTGGAAGATAATGCCAGAAGATATGAAAGGCATCTTCCGATACTACTAAAGGGAAAACTCGAAATCTTTCGAATCCCTTTCGCCATCCTGTCGGACCCTATAAAGCGTTCGGTCGTCCGTACCTGATGCAACCGCGGACCGCACCGACCCAGCGCCGTCGGATAATTCCTGAATCGACCGAGAAACTGTCAATTGCTGGGATGCTGCGAAACAACTGTGCTAACTCGGATAGCACGTCCGTCACTGAGGCCTGAGGAGAAGAGGTCTTACGATGCATTGCCGCTGGAAGCTCCATGATCGTTACCCCGTGCATACTACCAATATGCGAGCGAACGGAGTGTATAGGCCTCGTGTCCCTTGGCTACCGGATGGCGCGACCTATTCGCCGTGGAATCACTGAATGCCGAAACTGATCGGATACTCGAGGTCACGTAGCCAATGTGCGGTCGTGTGCCCTGCTGTGAGGATGAGGAAGCATTAAAGACAGTCTCTCGGACTGTCAATATAACAGAGCGTCCCAATATGCTCCGAATGTAAAATATCTGAACCACAACATGCGGTCCCCTATGTTGTTGGGCGAGAGAGGGACCTCTCTCGCTCACAGCCCGGATGGACCTGGACAAGCCAGGAACCGGACTAACAGGCTTCCTCCGATCTGTCCTCAATCTGCCGTCACTGGGTGAGTACTAAAGTAATTAAAGTGCTCGCATCACCCAAATCTCCTTCCTAGACCGCAACGGACGAACCCGGCAGCCAAACCATTCGATGAATGTACGCTACACCGGGTGAGCTAGCGAATGTCACTCCGTAGGCGATAGACATATTCCATGAGCACTTATGCCGCTAACTCTTCATTAACTATGACGACAGAGGCACACTTTTGAAAGACATCTCCATAACTCTTCGAACAAGAAACCAGAAATGCTTGGTTAGCAAGCATAAAATAATAATATATATAGCGTCGTTCAATAATTCGAAAGTTAGTGTGACATTATTGGACTATGTCAGAACTGAAGGACGATGTCCCTGAACCGAACCAAAAATTTCTAAGTCCACCGACGCTATCAGTTTCTTATCCGGCATCGCAGCATTCTGGTCCGACGAAAGAAGCTGTAGAAGACCAAGTCAGATGACATACACAACAGCATATGTTGTTCCGAAAGGGAAAGCTCGAATCCTCCGAATCCCTTTCGGTATCCCGTCAGACCGGATGAAACTTTCGGACGTCCGTACCCGCTTCCGCGGAACGTCCCGACCCAGCATCGTCGGATAAAATATATGCGACAGATTCAGTTGATGCTGGGATGCTGTGATAAACTGTGCTATTAAGGAAAGCACGTCCGTTCCCGAGGCCTGTGCAGTAGCGGTCTTACGATGCATTGCCGCCGGAAGCTCCGTGTACGTTGACTCCCGCACACTTCCTATGCGAACGTCCGGAGTCTGCAGGCCTCGTGTCCCTGGCTACCGGATGGTGTGACCTGGTCGCCGAAGAATCCTTGATCGGCGAAGCTGGTAATATATCGGCGGTCACGCAGCCAAGGTGCGGTCGTGTGCGCTGACGAGAAGAGGAAGCCTTAGCAGTCTCAGCGGACTGCCTATACAACGGAGCGTCCCGAGCGACGGACGTATGCTCCGCTTACGACACATTTTGTACCACAACATCTGGGGCCAGATGTTGTTGAACGAGAGAGGGGCCTCTCTCGCTTGCCGTCCGGATGGACCGGAACGAGCTATGAACAGACTAAAAGGCTTCCTGCGTTCTCCCTCCAATCCGCCGTCACTGGGTGTGCATTAGGTTAATTTATAGTGCTCGCATCACCCCAAAATTCCTTCTAGACCGCAACGGACGAACCCGGCTGCCGAACCATTCGGTGAATGGACGCTACACCGGGCGAGCTAGCGGACGTCAAAGGCCGTCGAACCTACTAGGGTCCTCTTAGGCAATTGGCGTATTTACATGAGCACTTTCCGCTAGCCCTTCATTAATTGTGACGACGGAGGCACACTGTTGGAAGACATCACAGATACATCACCCTAATCTTGATCGTCTGAAATAGAAATTGATAAAGTAGAGTGACCCTGCGGGGAAAGGACCGGAGTGTCCAAATCCCCAACAACATACCGTGACATACGCTTCTCATATTGTCATCGAAATCATACGATACAGAACAGGAGTTAATGCGAGTACACTGACCACATATAGATTGATAATAAAGTCAGAGGAAGACTTCCTCTTAAAACAATTGATTAATATCCTTTCAATGTGAAAAGAAAACAAGTCCTGGTACTCGCACTAACCCCTGGCAATCAAAATACATAATAATAATATGATCCATTAATATAGAAAAAATAATTGAAATCAAAATATTTTGAAAAAATATTTTTTCAGAACAGCCCAAGTTTCTGAAAAGTAACGTTGAGCCCCAATGGATTCCAAGCCTAAGTGTGGACAAAAATTTTAAAAATATTTTAAACAATTTATTCAACACTTACGAACAATAATAATGTATCTAGTTATGATTAAAATAACATCAAGATATTATTTTTTAGAAATCCCCCCCTCACACAGAGGTCTGTTGTAAAAGTAAACAATGAGTGTAAAAACACTAAAATAAGACTCCAGGCACCCAGGCCCGAAATCAGTTACCAAAAATACACTATCTGATGCAAAACAGAGACTTCCAGGGAAGAAACTGCAGAACATCAGATGGTAGATGCAGAACACAACGCCTAACCACCCGTAGGTGAAGACGTAAACATGGGGAAAGAACAGAATTCATTCTGTTATTCAGCTAAAACTCCCAAGAAAATTTAGTAATAATAATTACAAAAACTATGCCAAAAGCATGGGAGAATAGCAAGGGGGAACTTAAAGGACAGGGAGAGAGGAAAACACTTAAAAAAACAGTGTAACTAAATAATCAGAATGACAACAAAATGGCTGCTGCCTTGAAAATAGGTAACTTAACATAATTTCATTAAAAAATTTTAAGTTACAGCCCTGATAATATTCTGTCACACATTCTTTTCCTCTCCTCCTTCTCTATCCTCCTTAGAATCACCATTTCACTAATATTTATGTGTCTGGCATCATTTAAACTGAGATTTATAAGCACAAAGATCAGTCAGATGTTAACTGATGAAGGGCCAAACTTAGAATGATTAATGGCGCCAATTTCGGAACGTCCTTGACACTGCGCATGCGCAGTAGGGGCAAAGTGTGGAGGGCCTTTCAGGACATGTTTTCTTTAGTTTTAGATGCAAATTTTGGGGATTGGGGGGCAAAATTTGTGTTTGGCCCTATATTTTAAGAGTTAGCACCAGCTATGTCTGGGTCATTGGTACAGTATAAAAATATATACTCTCTATTTGATCTTTCCCAAGAGATTTGGGAAAGAAAAGTGGTGCAAAAACATCACGAAAAAATAAGCCAAAACTGGGTCGAGCGCCATCGGTGCAACCCAGTAGAGGATGCTCTTCTCTTAGTACAATTCCACAACTTCCGTTAACCAGTGCGTAAAGCAGTCATTCTTTTGAGTCCGCCAACATAGGAGTTATGTGATCAGCGGGGAGGAAGGATTTTTACCCAAAAAAGAAGACGGGAGGGCCTCCATGTAAACAATTGCAGTAGGTATAATAAGAAAGGAAATTTACTATAAAATTTAAATTTCTTATCAACCTACCTTACAATTGTTTACTACAGGCTGAATAGACAACAAGATGGAGGGAATCACATAACCAACCCACACATAACCCAATTGCACTGGAACCGTAGACAGAGGAAGAGATCCCTAGGCCTATCAAACCATAGCATCACAAACATTAGTAATAAACAATGAGAGATAAGGCGTATGGTTATGTGCGACGCACAGACAGAAAGGGCAGTAACAGCACAGAGCTGGAACTGACCTTGTAAGAAGCTGAATGGCTGGGATAGACAACATCCTGAGCAGAAGAAAGAGGGCCTGTAGAACAAAGGTCCCCTGTCTGCTCCTGCAACTGTCGCAGATAAGTGGAGAAAGTAGCATTTCCCCAGTAGGCTGCCAGCATAATATCAGACAACATGACGGAGTTAGTATAAGCCCCAAGAGGTAGACAATGTAGGCACCTTGTGGCAGAAAAACGATTGGTAAAACAATTGCCAGTTGCTCGACGAGTGGAAGCTGCACAAATAGCAAGACAAATCCATCAAGAAATGGATTCAGGAGAGATCTTGTCGACCAGGAATAAGAGACAGAAAATCGATCCTACCCTTCCAAATGAACAGAGCAAAGGGTGCTTACCCTCAACAGAAGGAAGAGCCCCGATACAGATAGGAGGTGGAGGAGTTTCCGGTATCTGATTCTTAGCCAGAAAGGAGCAATCACTGGTAAACATAACACTGGTGGGAGAGCTCCAGAAAAAGGCCGGGTCAACCGAGAGGGCGTGAAGCTCACTAACCCGTCTGGCTGAGGCAAAAGCCATCAGAAAAGCTGCCTTGTATGTGAGAAAACGCATATCCACCTGGGATAAAGGTTCGAACGGAACCCCCTCTCCCCCCCCCCCCCCCAAGCAGAGCAGCACCCAAGAAAGATTCCATCTTTGGGTAAGCTGCAAAGTCCTCAGACTTTTCAAGGAAAAGTGCTGAACAAGCTTGGAGAGGCATGGATTAGTGCCGATACGACGCTGTCCCATATACGAAAAGGTCTCCGAAGCACGGACCTGTACCCATTAATGGAAAAAGGCTGGAGACCCCCAGAATCAAACATATACCAGAAAACTCCACAATTTGTGTGATCGAAGGAGTAACAGAAGCAACAAAGTGATCGGCACACCATCGACAGAAGACCTTGCACTTAGCCGCATAGGCTAAACCAGTGGAGTGCCTCCTTGAAGAAGAAAACCAACTGCACTGCTTGTCTCGAAAAAAATGCTACGGAGGAGACAGGACCTGACAAAAGGCATGCGCGAAGGCACAATGAAGTCGGGTCGACGTGAAACCTTCTCGGGTGACCTTGGCAAAGAAGGTAGGGATGTGGAGGGAGACGTGCCGGAACCGCTGCTAACAGAGAGCGGAGCAGATTGATCCACACCCACTGAGGCGACAGGGGTGCGATCGAAATGATTCGACAACTACAGGTTTGTATCTGGGCTAGAACCTGAGGCAGAATTGGAACCGTCAGGAACAGGGCAGGGGCAAATACATTGTAAATGTATTGAATACGAATACTTTGAAATTTTATGAATACAAATACGAATACACAAATTTCAAATGCATTGAATACGAATACGAATACTTTACAATGTATTCATGAATACAAATATGAATACTTGAATACTTTTCAAAATTATTTCTTGTAAATGGATGATAATTTGATCATTTTTATTGGGATTAAGGGTATAAGGGATTATAGGTGAAGAATTAGTTTTTCAGAGGGTTGATCTCTTAATCCTTTAGAATCCAATCAACAGACATAAGTTGGTATTAATGACAAACAAAAGAAATAAAAAAAAATTTCAAATATCAATTTATTTAGAAAACAATTAGCAAAATGTGCACAGTACTCGTCCAATGTTTTGTTCTTTAGTGCATACACAGTAATCATTAAATAGGGAAGTGTGAGAAATTTACACAATTTTTGGGATATTTTTAAAGTTTTTTTCTTCTAAACTGCATTTTATGACCCCCAATAATGTCTATTAATTGTGGCTAATTGTGGCTTCATGTCTTTTATTAATATTTAAACATACATTGCTGGTGAGAATAAAAAAAATGGCCAGTGCTATTCACAAAAATCAATTAAGCAATTACTGCACTATTGGAAAAATGTAATTCAAGCACAATAATTTTACAGATCTATCAGTCTACACTTTATTTCTGCTATTACTGTAGAAAAATATTAGATTAGTATTAATTGGATAATGGAGTTGTTTAGGGATTAAAAATCAATACTTTGGCCAGACTGATATCCTTTGTCCAAAGAATAATCTGTACAATTACAATGTTCAGTTTACAATGAAACAAATTTTGAACAATATTATGAAGAGTTTTCTATCAAAAGGCAGATAAATTATTGAACATATCTTCATGTGGAGTAGGAAGTTTGATGTACTATTTGATGGACCTGATATGTGCACTTCAAAAGTATGAGTTTAATTCTTTTCTACTTTCTAATAGAGATAATCACAATATTTTTTTTACAAATACTGTATACATGTGTATTAAAAACAAGAAAAGTATTCAAAAAGTATTCAAAAAGTATTCATGAAAACACCTCAAGTTTGACTGTATTCGAATACGAATACGAATACTTTAAAATTGCATGAATACTGAATACTTGAAAAAATGTATTGAATACGACTGAATACCGAATACGAATACGAATACCCCAACCCTGGGCAGGAAGACATATCCGACAAAACCATTCCAAAGGAGGGACAGAGTGTCCATGGTGAAAGCCAGAGCATCTGGATACAGGGACACGAAAGTGTCCACCTGATGGTTCCACCGAGTCACAAAGAGATCGATGTGGGGGGCGACCCCAGAGATCGCAAAGAGACTGGAACACCGCCATGTGGAGCATCCACTCGGTGGAAAAGAACCTGCCACATCGGGACAGGGAGTTGGCTAGGATGTTCAGACGACCGTGAATGTGATGAACCACCACTTCGGCGTTGACGTCCTGAGCGAGCAGTAGAAGATCCCGAACCAATTCATACATGGGAACATAGGGCGTGCCACCCTCGTTCCAAATGTAAACAACCACTGTCTTATTGTCGGAAAACAGAAGGACCTGACAATTCAAAAGGCGGGGGATCCACTGCCAGAAACTCAGAAGAGCAAGAAGCTCCTTCTGGTTGACGTTAAGAGCTGCTGGATCCTGGTCCCATGACCCGGGAAGGAAAAGACCTAGAGGATCCAACGTCACACCCCATCCAAGATCGCTGTGGACTGCTGTCAGAACACATCGGATGTGGGGAAATCCAATGGAACTCCCTGCATAATCCACTGAACATCTGTCAGGGTAGACGATGACTAGGAAGAGACTCCGGAAACTGAAGCACCAGATCCAGGGGATCCACATTCGGCCTCAAACGACTGAGCAGAAAGTGTTCGAGAGGGCTGACATGCAGCCAACCTAGAGGAATGAGATACGTCGCCGAAACGCAGAGATCAAGCAGCCGGGGAAGACTCCGAGCTGTTGCGGACGTGGACTGGGGCAGAGTCAGGGCAAAAGGCTGAGAAAATCGCAGCCCTTGCCCGGGAAACCGCCACCGCATCCAGCTGAGTACAGAAGCCCATCCCAGATGACAAAACGACGGAGAAGGGACCAGGTCCGACTTCTCCTTGTTGACTCTGAACCCTAGTGACGTGAGCAGGCTCAACAGTGTGTCGACATCCGACTCCAGAAAGGCAGCACTGGAATGCCTCTGGAGGATATAGACTAGATATGCCGATGAAGACACCCTGGACTGTGTGCGATGTAACACTAACACATGCAACATCAGACGGGTGAAGGCCCAAGAATCCAGGTCGAAGCCGAAGGGCATGGCCTTGAAGAACTGGAAAACTCCCTGGGGAATGAAGCGGCGAACTGATCTGAAAGCCTCCATGCTGAACTGAGGAGCAATGATAGACTGGGTCAGAATACTCAGATCGATAACCTGTCTGAGTCGGCCATCCTTCTTCGGCACCAAGAATAGACAGGAATAAAATTCCACTGAAAGAATATTCTTGATGACCTTGATCGCCCCCTTTGACAGGAGATTGCCTATCTCCGTGATCAAAAGTTCCCAATGAGTAACATTGAAAGGGACATGTGTTGGAAGAGGCACTCTCGACTGAGTGGAATGCCTCTACCTGGGAAGAATTCGAGATGACTACTGCAGACGCCTACCCTTACCCTGTGAGTGAGTAGAAGTGGTGGCAGGAGGTTCAGCCCTTGGCTTCGCAGAGGAAGCAGAAGGTACTTGTTAGGCTTTGGAGGGCAGGCCCCTACCTCCAACAGAAGGCTGATCAAACTGACGAAGCAGCAGCTGATCTATGGAATGACATAGGGAGTCATCCCGTACCGTCGCCATGGAACCATGGATAGAGGCAGATCGAAGAGCAGCACGCTGCCCCTCAAGAAGGGCGGCCGGGCTGACACTGTTGGCTGGTTGGACGGTTTGAGATCTGGAAGGAACCCAAGCACAAAGTCAAGAGCTGCCCCCAAGTCAGAAGACTGTTGGCTCTCGACATCAGGTATGTCGGACTCATCCCATGAGTTGGAAGACACATAGCCCATCATGGGCAAACCAGCCGACGCCTCCCATGGTGTAAGCACACCAGGGGGATCAGAAAGCAGCATGTTTCTTATCCCGGGAGGCGACACCTCAGGGGGTGCCCGGGAGGCGGCGCCATAGGGGGCACCCGGAAACCACTCATAGCCTCGCCAGAAGCAACGGAAAAGGCTCTTGGACAGAACCTAAGTGAGCAAGGAGAGGGCCTCCCTGAGCTCACTGACTGTGTCGGACGGTTCGACGTGGGAACGAACCGACAAAGTGGCTTCATTCCTGACCCATTTAACCAGCGAAGGGTCACAATCCTCAAAAACACCTGATGTGGGGCGACGGGTTTCAGCCGAAACATCTGAAGGCAGATGTGTATTGGGGTATGACATACCCTGAGAAACAGGGACCAGCCGTGAGGGCGACTAGGGCGATTATGTCGCCCTTCTAAGCCCAGAGTCGCCTAGAAAAATAGTTGGGGCGACTACAAGTCGCCCTCTAAAAATTGGCCAAAATGAGGAAAGGCTGCACTGAGTGATCCGAGGTTTACATAAAAACGAATATTTTCAAGAATCGAATGTGCTGTAGTGTGATAAATGGGCATTTTCATTCATGAAATAAACAACCATTTATTTGAAACCACACGACAATCAATTGTCCATTGTCGCTTTTGGCGGATTTTTTATTTCTGTTTTGTTCCGTTTCAGTTGGAGCTTCAAGTGTCGAAACGAAAATAGGTGACTTAAGCGACTCAACAAAATAACCCAATTTGAAAGTAGGTTACCTCGCTTAGGATGCAGAAAATGTATACACAACGGACATATTTTCTAACACTGTATTTTTATTTTGTTTTGCTGACGACTGTTTACTGTTGGGCCGTCTATTCCCAGAAAAACACGAATGGAATTGAAACACATGAAAAAAAGGTTTAGGGATGACAAGAAAAGCTCTGTACAGGACGCAAGTGTGCATGTGAAGGATCTTGAGAAAGGGGTCCTCCTAAACACCGGAATGACACGAAATGATGCGGAAAGATACTGGAATGCTATAAAGATGATGTGGAATGACATTTATTTTACAAAATACTCGACCCCAGAATGTATTGTGTTTATTAACTAACAAAGTACCCTCCAAGCAACCTTCTTACATCTGGTCCTGTTCACACTTTCAAACTTAGGCAATTATTAGCTTAGTTGGATTTGGTGAAAGGCAACCACAGGAGGGTGCTGGGGGGGATTGGCACGAAGAAGAGGGGAGGGGTCATGAAGGAGAGGGTAGCAGTGGGGGATTTTCAGTCAATAATTACTTTGTGATTTTTTAACCTGGCACAAATGCATCACAGACAACTGGACCTGGATAAATCGGACGTTAATGGAGGACCACAAGCTGAAAATATGAAGGGGCGGCAGGGGGTGGTACATAAATATTCTTAATTTTCCCCACTTGCCTATGAAGTCTCCCTACTTGACTCTGCAGACTCCCTATTTTTTCTGGAGGGAGACATGAAGTCTCCCTAAAATTCCCCCCAGGCTGGTCCCTGCTGAGAAAGTCAGGAGAGTCGCTGCGCGCAGACCTCTGCAGGACAGGCTGCACAAAAAGCATTGGTCCCGCAAAACTGGCCATGGGACCAGAGTGCGTGGACGGAAACGCAAAGGAGCTCATGGTGACCCCACCATGAACATCCGAATCCAATGAGAAAAACTGCGGTACTCGATGGCTGAGAGACCATAGTAGAGGGTTTGGCCGGCAGCCCCTTCCAACTTCGCCAAGCTGAAGTCAGGGAAGGCTGAGGCCAATACCCACGTCTACACTACCAGACATCTCTGCAGACCCCTGCAGGGATAAAACTGCTGGCTCAACAGCTGAGAGGACACAGCAGGGGGTTCGGTCGGCAGCCATTTCCAACTTCGCCGAGTTAAAGTCAAGGAAGGCTGGGGCCGATACCCCACGTCTACACTACAAGACACCTCTGCAGACCCCTGCAGGGATAAAACTGCTGTGCTCAATGGCTGAGAGGACACAGCAGGGGGTTCGGCCAGCAGCCACTTCCGACTTCGCCGAGTTGAAGTCAGGGAAGGCTGAGGCCGATACCCCGCATCCACGCTATAGACATTGCTGCAGACCCCTACAGGGAAAAGCCGAGACCGGCTGAAACGGTGACCGATGACATTGTAGACGGAACAGCAGTAGCAGCAGATACGACAGGAGCTGTTGAAACTGGTAGAAAAGGGGAGAGAGCAACCGAGCTCGAGCTCCAAAGGAGGAGTCACAACCCTAGTGACAGCCTCAGATGTCAACTGGAGAGGGAGCATAGTCCCGGAACCAGGCATCTCTTCACCAGACAACTCAACAGCTCCCACAGTATCCACCATGATTAAAAAAGCTGCACATCCCCCACGGAGGGGGTATAACTCTCACCAGACGTGGTCGTGTCGGGAGGACCCAAAACGACAGCGTTCCCGACAAATCTCTTGGGAAAGATCAAATAGAGAGTATATTTTCCGAGTTAGGGTCTTCCACTGTAGTGCAAGCCTGTAGTTAACAATTGTAAGGCAGGTTGAGAAGACAGTTTCTTGAAAAATCTTATTCACTTCCACTCTCTCCCAAAGGGACATCAATGACACAAACCAATATACAGGATTTTCATGTGAAGCCTTCCTTTGCATATGGTGAAGACATCAACCCCAAAAAAGAAGTGCTGAGACAGGGGTAGCAACTGGGAAGTCTATCCCATGAAAGCAGGTTTTTGGTATGACCTCTGTCCCTACACCCTCAAGAACATCTTTATAATTTAGTGTAAAATGGAACCTTATGGTTTTACTATCCTGTGCCACGTAGTGGGAAGGGGATATAGGAATTTGTTCCATCCTTCCTTCCCCATTTCTTGTCATCAAATTTAAAAGAAAACTGTTAAAAATATTTTTCTGAAATTTGATATACTGCTTTTTAGTGATATCATGGATGGGAATGAAAGCAAGCTCTGTCCAAGTATTTCTTCAAGAGCTATTGCACTTGTTGGATGTAGACTTTCTTGTCATCACATTAACATTTCTTGTCATCACATTAACATTTCTTGTCATCACATTTCAAAGAAAACCATAGAAATTTTTTTCTCTAAATTTAATATAAAGCTTTTTGGTGATAATATCAAGAAGGGGATTGCGAACTGGCTATGTTCAAATATTTATTCAATAGTTATTGCCCTTATTGAACTTAGAATTCCATAACATTACCATTTCTTGTCATCACATTTGAAAGAAAACGGTTCAAGATTTTTTTTTCCCAAATTTTATCTATAGCTTTTTTTGTGATAATATCATGAATAGCATTGCTAACCAAGTATGTCCAAGTATTTCTTTGTTGCAAGTTATTGCCACTGTTGGGCTTTGGTGAGGGCTTACATGGCAGAGGATTGGCCATCTCATGGCATTGTACTTCTTTTGCGTTATTTTCCATTGCTTTTCTTTGTAAAAAATCTTTTTTTAATTGTTTCATGCTTTCTATTTTTGTGTACAAATGTAGACTACTATGGCATGCAAAAATTATAAATTTAAGGTAATTTGTATATTTTTATACTTACCACTGGCCCAGACTAGCTGGTGCTTAACTCAAAGTTATTAAGGGCCAAACACAAATTTTGAACCCCCCAATCCCCAAAATTTGCCTGCAAAACCGAAAATTAAAAGTCCTATCTGGCCCTCCATACATTTACTCTTTGTGCATGCACAGACGTCAGGAAGTGACCGGAATTGGCGCCAACATCATTCTTTGTAGAAGAGAGTACTACATAAAAATTCAGCGGGGAGATATGAGTGCCCACTCATGGGAGGGCCATCTCCATCTGGGCCATTGGTAAGTATAAAAATATACAAATTATCTTAAATTTATAATATTTTTACACTATAAACCAATAGCCCAGACTAGCTGAATCGTAAAAAGGTGGAGGGCATAGGACTTCAGAATTAGTAGATCAACATAGTTCCAATCCTGTAATCCAAGGTGAAAGGAAATTAAAATTATTAGGAATTACATGTATGTCTCTCTATACAGTAATAGAGAAGACATATCATACTAAAGGAGCCCAGTTCAAGTAATTCTGTATACTTTGCATGAAGACGATGCTAAATGGATGTAACGAGTTGCCAATTTTTAAGGCTAGCCTGGACTAAGCCCCAAAAATTACGATAGCGTATTTGAGAATGAGAGAATATAACATATGTCATATGCAATGAAACTCCAGCTGCATGCAGGTTATAATTACAGCCAAAACAGCTTCACTCATAGTTACATACTTATCAAACCGGAGAAGAGGTAAAAAATCCCCCCCCCCCTCCTTTTTCTTTTGAAGGAATCTTCAAAAAGAAAGAGGGGAGCGCTCTGGAATCAGTAAATTTGAAGCGGTACCAAAAAACAATATACGTCGAACAGGCACTCAGGTATTAATTATAAATAATAAATGGTGCTTAATGCCACTTCAGAAGCTAAGGCTATAGCGACGATCCTGGTAATTAATATCACCCGCTATATAACGTACACTGGAGACGGCATACGCAAATAGGTTGAAAACCGGAGATATAATATATAACATACACATGTCCAATAGAACCACAATGAACGATCCCTGGAATGTAACACACTCCCAAGGTAACCCACAGGCGACCCCATTCAAGCATACAATAAATTCCAGTAACAACACTCCCCAATGTGTACTATCCGATATCTATGACACAATAAACGTGCGAATATACAAGAGTGTAAACAAGGTGTATTCGATTGAGGTACCAACATTAATAGAAACCTGGATCTTGAAATGGAAGTAGGTATGATTAACAGGCTCGATACGGACTGCCCCCAAAATAATTCATAATTTCTAAGGTCCATAACAAAAAATAGTGCGTCTGCCTAATAATTCATTATTATGAAATCCCGCATGTAATCATCTGAATACCAGTTAACTGGCTATGCAGCCTCCGAGGAACCCAAAGACTAGCAATTTATTTATGATGAATTATGCGCTCGTATATGACATATAGACGAACAATCACAGGAAACCAACCAACTAAAAAGTAGATGTGCCCATGAGGTCGCCATAGAACACGACCCAGCTGCCAATCGAAAAGTCATGAAAAGCATGATGTATTTAAACTCATACAAGGCTTGCAGGAAGAAAACTATGTCTTGCCCGGTAATTGCCTCTAAACACATTGGGGGGGGGGGGGGGGATTTCGAAGTCATATCAAACCCTCCTCACCCGCATTACTTAATTGTTCTTGTGTTTGTCATAAAATAATATAGGAACCGCAATGGTTCCCTCACGACAAACTTGAATCCATTATGCCACTATGGGCGGAGAAGGACGTGAAGAACAAAACTTCCCTTGATAAAGAAGGTCCTCTCATGGAGGAAGCTTCCAGGGAACGTCCCATAACAGACACTTGAGAAGACTGATCCAAGGTTTCTGTGATGACAGAGGTGCTACTAGTAGGATTCACAACAAGACTGTTTGATCTTAAACATAATCAACTGAATTGGAGGATACGCATATCCTATTATTCATCCCCATGAGATCGGCAGAGCGTCTACTGCTTACGCTCAAAGGTCTGGGCATGGCGACACGAACAACGGTGACTGATTGTTTCGGTGCATCGCAAACAGATCTATCATGGGGCGATCCCTCTGGTAGAGCGAGTCTGCTAATATGTTCAGACGACCCGGTATAAGACGGATAGAAAGATGAACATGATGATTCATGATGTATAGGAAACTCTTCTCTGTTAGTTGGCATAACGGAAATGAATGGGTGCCGCCCTGGTTCCTGATGTACTCTACTACTGTCGAGTTGTCCGACCAAATTTGAACATGGGCATCCGTTATTATGTGCATCCAATGTTGTTGCGCTAGCCATATTGACATCATCTCTTTGATGTTTATGTGTTTCTCCTGGAACCGGGGGTTCCAAAGACCCAGATACTTCAAGACTGCGGGACTTAGGGTCACGCCCCAACCCGTCTAACTCGCATCCGTTATAATCATGAAAGCCGGATCCGGTAGTTGCAGCAGAACTCCCTGAGTTAACCACTGAATATCTACCTAAATCCGAACCCTTGTTTTACTAGTTCCATTAAAACAATACTGGTTCAAGCGAAAGCGTCTTCACACTCCAGTTCTGACTAAAGAATATCTGGAGGGGACGTGCGCGCAGGCGACCCATCGGAATGAAATCCACAGCAGCTCCGCACAGTTCCAACAGTCACATAAATTCCATCACTATTAATGCGTCTGAGTGTAGACAAAGCGAGCATAACAACTGACTAATTTCGCTAATGGCAGACGAACCATATTGTTGTGAGTCTCAAAGCTCATCCCCAAGTGAATAGACGACTTGTACGGAGCTAGATCCGACTTTTTCTTGTTTACGATGAAACCGAGACGTCGGAGTAATAGAAGCAGACTCTGAACATCATTCTGAAGAATAATTCTGTTGCCGTATCCCTGTAAAAGGTCGTCCAAGTAAGCCGACGTTACCGCAGACGAATGAGCTCGTAAGTATGACCTTACCGAGTTCATTATTATTCGAGTGAACAGCCAGGGGGGCCAGATTCAGACCAAAGTATATTGCTTTGAACTGATACACCTTCCCCTGTACGGTGAACCGCAGGTACTTTTATAATGCCGGATTACCAGGACATGAAAGTACGCATCCTTTGATCTCTGCTTGCCGCAGTCAATCACTCGAACGCTCGCTTTTACCGACCGAATGGTCTCCATAAATAAATTTTTGGTGCCATGATGAGCTTGTTATCCGGCTCAAGTCTATTACCGGTCGAAACGAGCCATCTGGCTTCGGTACAAGGAACAGGTGACAATAAAAAACTTGAGAATCCTGATTCTCGACGCCCTGTATTGCTTCTTTTGATAAGAGCTTATACCTCCGGTAAGAGAAACTCTCTTATGCAAGAATTTGATGGAAGATTTGTCCAAAGCAGACAAACTTGTTAGTGGGGTTTTTGCTCGTAATGATAGCCGTAAGCCGTCCGAGACTACACTTCTCACCCACTGATCTTCCGTGATTATTATCCAGTTTTTTGCGGAGCTTGATAACCTTCCGCCAACTGGCCAGAGGTCTAAAGCATCACCTGTATGACCTGCAAGGCTTACGGGAGGAGGAACCATGTCCTCAACGCGAAAAACCTCATCTAGTCGGCCCGGGGGCTTCTGACCTATAGTCCCGATCAGATCTACGCCCCTTTCCCGAGTAGCTATACTGACGACCTCCAGAGTAATTATAAGAGGGTTTCTTGTATCCTTGTGAGGAGTTTCCTTTTGACGATTTTTTGTGTGGAACGTCCTCCTTTACTCTGCTGAAGTGGGTCGTTGATACGCCGACTTCAAAAGCAGAGCACAAGACGCTTTCTTAGTAGCCTGTTCATAGATTAACGAAAGCTAGTCGTCGAAAATAAAATATCCGGAAACTGGAGCGACTCGGAGAGAGCTTTTCACCTTGTCATCTTATCAGTGATGACGCCACAAGGGCAGCATCACGTCTGATTAACTCCAGGTTAGCCACTGTTAGGGCGGAGTTATACGTGGTATACATAATTGATTAAGAGATGTACAAACGTCCTCAAATTCCTTTTCCTGAGACGTTGTGCCATAGCTCTTGTAAGGTGATCTGCGTAAGACATAACATCCAAATTCGCTCTATTTGAAGAAATTGCCGTCTCAATTGTGTCTGAGCGAATAGTGAATGATACAGGTAAGGATATCTCTAGATCTGCCTGCTCATCCAAACGCAGAACTCTCTGAACATCTTCCCCGACCGTTATTAAATGAACGAGGTCCAAAAAATGATAAATTTATACCAATTTGTATATTTTTATACTTACCAATGGCCCAGACATATCTCGGGCCAAACACAAATTTTGCCCCCCATCCCCAAAATTTGCATGCAAAACTGAAAATTAGAAGTCCTAACTGGTCCTCCATACATTTACCCTCTGCGCATCCACAGACATCACGAAGTGACTGGAATGTCTGGGTCATTGGTAAGTATAAAAAATATAGAAATTACTATAAATTTTTTAACTTTCATGTCTCTCTATCCGTCATATACCGAGTCGTCTGAACGTACTAGCAGACTCGCTTCTCAGAAAGGTCGCCTGTTTCATATGTATGGATGCTCAACATGCGTTTATTTGTACAGTTTTGCTACCAGTGGGATCACCCCATGATTCTTTAGTTTGCGACACACCGGAACAATTGTTACCGTCATTTGTGTCGCCATGCCCAGATTACTGAGCGCAGACAGTAGACGCTCTGCAAATTCATGGGGAGGAATAATAGGATATGCACATCCTCCTATTCATTTGATTCAATAAATAAATTAGAAAGATACAACACCTTCCAAAATTGAGCATCATACATCCATGTACTCTATTAATATCCAATATAATCCTTATACTAATAATTTTTAAAGTAAGCCAATAAATAAAGTAAGTCTAGAGAATAGAGACTCTTATACTCCTTAAAAGTGTCTGAGGATTGCATAATCATGTCCGTTGACACGTGCTATATTCAAAAGCTATACTTTAAAAACTAAGACTTGAATGAATTTTAAAAACATAAACTTCTCACTAAACAACCATCCCAATAACAGCTCAGAATTACTAACTCCGGAGGAGGTATCCCCTTGTTTTCATAGTAAAACAGGTGACCCAAGGGAACACCCTCCCCCCCCTCCCCCCTTTTTCTTGCCCTGGGTCAAATAGCCCAGAGCGAAGAGGGCAGCAGAACGGAGTCACTGCCGAAACAGACAGCCTACCTAGCTATAGTAGCAACTGTTAAGTGAATGACATTCTGAGCAGTAGATAATAGACCTAACAATAGAGGCCTCCAGAAATGGACTCGATATTTCTGAGATAAAAAATTCATGAATGTGGATGGCTGAGCGCAATGAGCAGCCTTCAAAAATCTATAATAGCGACACTATTAATGTAAGCCCAAGATGTAGAAGAACTCTTACTTCATGAGCCGAAATCTTAAGCACAACTGCTGAATCAATGATATACCATAAGCAGTACCGATAGTTAATTGAATCCATTAGCAATAGAATGGAGCGTAATGTCCTTCTATTAGGCATCAAAGACAGAAGAAGCTTACGCCCGTAGTAATAAACAGATATCTGTTTATAAATACATAAACTCTAACCGGACAGAGTAAAGGCCTATGCCCGTACGAAGACGGAAGGACCTTAATAACATTAGGTTCCGGATATTAGGAGCCTAACTCTTATGCAAAAATCCAACCTAAATAGTAAAGGAAGTAGTGATTCCGAAACTACGAAAGTGAAAATCATCCATCGATAGTGCATGAAACTCACTGACTCTTCAGTAAAAGAGAAGCCAACAGAATTACTGTCTAAAAGGTCAGAATTTGAAAACTACTGTTTTCAGAGGCTCAAATGATTACTTAGCTAAATAAGAACCGAAGTTAAATTCCATATAGGAATTTAATCTAAAGATTCTAAGTCTATTTATCAAAAAGTTACTAACTGACTTAGATAAAGAGACATAAGACTCAATTGTAAACTATCATAGAGTGCATATGTGTGAGGTAACATAAACCTATAACCTTAATAATAACAGGCTGCAGGAGATCTTGTCAAACAAGTATACTAAAAAGTTGCAATGAGTAGTATGGAGGGATCAACAATATGAACATAGTGATCCCTACACCAATGACGGAAGAGCCTCCACTTTAGCCGCATAGAATAGCGAAGAAGAGGATCTCCTATAGTAAGAAATCGCGTCCAAAGCTCATCCAGTACAATGCTTACAATGCAATACGGACCACACAACGGAATACGTGAAGGTTGCGACCTTGCGGGTTGTGATAAAGATGACACGATTTACCCAGCGAAAAAAGATCCTCTCATTGAGGAAGATTTCGCGTTAAGTCCCACAGTAGACATCAGAGTAAATTACCCACGGTCTCTGTGAAGACAGAGATGCTATCAACAGAAAAGTATTGTGGTTGTTTATCTTAGCAATACCTGCTGAAACAACAGCGCCGGCGGATACGCGTATCCTATCATTCCGTCCTATTAGATCAATAGAGCGTTAACAACATTAGCTCAGAGATCCGGACAATCCAACACATACGTCTGCAATTGATTAGCAAGCTGTGTCGTAAATAAATCATCATTGGGCGCTCCCATAGATAGCAAATCTGATTGAATACTTGTTTGCTGAGAGTCCATTCTGACGGCAACAAGCGACCCCTAAGTGAACGGGAGTCCGGTAAAACAATCAGACGACCCGGAATATGACGGACCGAAACAGAACTTGGTGTACTATAACCAACAGACGGATTCTTTCCATTAAATTGAATAACGGAAACGAATGAGTGCCTCCCTGGTTCCGGAGATACGCCACTACTGTCGAATTAACGGACAGGATTTGGACATGCGTTTCTGAATAATGTTCATGCAATGACATAAAGCAAGCCTAAAAAACATTATTCCGCGGAAGATAATTGCTTGCTTAGAGACTGCGGAACCCAAAGACCCTGGCACTTCGAATCCGTTGGGATCAATATTATATCCCAATCTGTTTGACTGGCAACCATCATAACTATAACACTCGGATCCGGCAACTGCAGTGGCACTCTCTGAGTCAACCACCGAATGTTTGCCCCAGTCTGAATCTCTTGTAACACTAGATAGACAAGAGAACGTGTAAATCGAGCAATTCATGGATTGCTGAAAAGTTGCCGTCGAAGAGAGGCTTCTCCGAGAACGAAGCGACTCTGAGAGAGTTCTTCACCTTACTATCCACGCGCGTGGATGTAGCTAGGGCTGCGTCACGTCTAACCAACTCCAATCAGCCACTGAAGGGCGGAGTTATACGTGAACAAACTACTGCCCTCAAAAGAAATCACATTGAGAATAATATCCCGTAATTCTTTTCTTGAAGACGTAATGATAACGCCTCCGTAAGGTGGATTACGTATGATAAAGCGTCTAAGTTAAGTCTACTAGACATCATTGTCGTTTCCAACATTGTGGTTGGAAAAGACATAGACGGCGAAAAAGAATATTTCCAGTCTTTAACCACGCCGTCTAGACGCATATGAACTCTCGGTATGCCCTGCTCTGCCAAAATAAATTATTCGTATAAATGATAATACGGCAGAAATGAGCATTGCGGACAAGAAACTAAACTATCATGCTCGGTAGCAGGCTTATATGCATATATAGCGTCGAAAAATAAAACACATGTTGTAATGACATTAATGGACTGCGTCGGTAAGTCAGGGACAATGTCCCTGAACCGATCCAAAATTCCGTGTCCAATGACGCTATAAGTCTCTTATCCAACATCGCAGCAATGTAGTCCGAAATAACAATCACTGGAAGATAATGCCAGAAGATATGAATGGCAGCTTCCGATGCTACGAAAGGGAAAACTCGAAATCTTTCGAATCCCTTTCGCCATCCTGTCTGATCCTGTAAAGCGTTCGGTCTTCCGTACCTGATGCAACCGCGGACCGCACCGACCCAGCGCCGTCAGATAATTCCTGATTCGAGTAAGAAATTGTCGATTGCTGGGATGCTGCGAAACAACTGTGCTAACTCGGATAGCACGTCCGTCACTGAGGCCTGAGGAGAAGCGGTCCTACAATGCATTGCCGCTGGAAGCTCCATGATCGTTACCCCGTGCATACTACCAATATGCTAGCGAACGGAGTGTATAGGCCTGGTGTCCCTTGGCTACCGGATGGCGTGACCTATTCGCCGTGGAATCACTGAATGATGAAACTGATCGGATACTCGAGGTCACATAGCCAATGTGCGGTCGTGTGCCCTGCTGTGAGGATGAGGAAGCATTATCGACAGTCTCTCGGACTGTCAATATAACGGAGCGTCCTGACTGACAGACATATGCTCCGAATGTAAAATATCTGAACCACAACATGCGGTCCCCTATGTTGAGAGGGACCTCTCTCGCTCACAGTCCGGACGGACCTGGACAAGCCAGGAACCGGACTAACAGGCTTCCTCCGATCTGTCCTCAATCTGCCGTCACTGGGTGAGTACTAAAGTAATTATAGTGCTTGCATCACCCAAATCTCCTTCCTAGACCGCAACGGACGAACCCGGCAGCCGAACCATTCGATGAATGCACGCTACACCGGGTGAGCTAGCGAATGTCACTCCATCGATCCTACAAGGGATCTCTTAGGCGATAGACATATTCCATGAGCACTTATTGCCGCTAGCTCTTCATTAACTATGACGACAGAGGCACACTTTTGAAAGACATCTCCGTAACTTTGCGAACAAGAAACCAGAAATGCTTGGTTATAGCAAGCATATAATAATATATATATCGTCGTTCAATAATTCGAAAGTTTGTGTGACATTATTGGACTATGTCGGAACTGAGGGACGATGTCCCTGAACCGAACCAAAAATTTCTAAGTCCACCGACGCTATCAGTTTCTTATCCGGCATCGCAGCATTCTGGTCCGACAAAAGAAGCTGTAGAAGATCAAGTCAGATGACATACACAACAGCATATGTTGTTCCGAAAGGGAAAGCTCGAAATCCTCTAAATCCCTTTCGGTATCCCGTCGGACCAGATGAAATTTTCGGACGTCCGTACCCGCTTCCGCGGAGCGTCCCGACCCAGCATCGTCGGATAAAAAATATGCGACAGATTCAGTTGATGCTGGGATGCTGCGATAAACTGTGCTATTTAGGAAAGCACGTCCGTTCCCGAGGCCTGTGCAGTAGCAGTCTTACGATGCATTGCCGCCGGAAGCTCCGTGTACGTTGACTCCCGCAGACTTCCTATGCGAACGTCCGGAGTCTGCAGGCCTCGTGTCCCTGGCTACCGGATGGTGTGACCTGGTCGCCGATGATTCTCTGACTGGCGAAGCTGACTGGATATCCGAGGTCACGTAGCCAAGAGTGGTCGTGTGCGCTACCATGAGAATGAGGAAGCCTTATTGACAGTCTACTCTGGACTGACTAAATGTCGGAGCGTCCCGAGCGACGGACGTATGCTCCGAATGCGAAACATTTTGTACCACAACATCTGGGGCCAGATGTTGTTGTACGAGAGAGGGGCCTCTCTCGCTCGCCGTCCGGATGAACCAGAACGAGCTATGAACCAGACTAAAAGGCTTCCTCCGTTCTCCCTCTAATCCGCCGTCACTGGGTGTGCATTTGGTTGATTTATAGTGCTCGCATCACCCCAAAACTCCTTCTAGACCGCAACGGACGAACCCGGCTGCCGAACCATTCGATGAATGGACGCTACACCGGGCGAGCTAGCGGACGTCAAAGGCCGTCGAACCTACAAGGGGCCTCTTAGGCAATTGGTGTATTTACATGAGCACTTTTCCGCTAGCCCTTCATTAATTGTGACGACAGAGGCACACTGTTGGAAGACATCACAGAAATATCACCCTAATCTTGATCGTCTGAAATAGAAATTGATAAAGTAGAGTGACCCTGCGGGGAAAGGACCGGAGTGTCCAATTCCCCACTAACATACCGTGACATACGCTTCCCATGTTGTCATCAAAATCATACGATACAGAACAGGAGTTAATGCGAGTACACTGACCACATATATAATGATTATAAAAGTCAGAGGAAGACTTCCTCTTATTACAATTGATCAAAATCCTTTCAATGTGAAAAGAAAACAAGTCCTGGTACTCGCACCAACCCCTGGCAATCAAAATACATAATAATAATATGATCCATTAATATAGAAAAAATAATTGAAATCAAAATATTTTGAAAACATATTTTTTCAGAACAGCCCAAGTTTCTGAAAAGTAACGTTGAGCCCCAATGGATCCCAAGCGTAAGTGTGGACAAAAATTTTAAAAATATTTTAAACAATTTATTCAACACTTACGAACAATAATAATGTATCTAGTTATGATTAAAATAACATCAAGATATTATTTTCAAGAAATCCCCCCTCACACAGAGGGCTGTTGTAATGTAAACAATGAATGTAAAAACACGAAAATAAGACTCCAGGCACCCAGGCCCGGAATCAGTTACCAAAATACACTATCTGATGCAAAACAGAGACTTCCAGGGAAGAAACTGCAGAACATCAGATGGTAGATGCAGAACACAACACCTAACCACCCGTAGGTGAAGACGTAAACATGGGGAAAAGAATAGAATTCATTCTGTTATTCAGCTAAAACTCCCAAGAAAATTTAGTAATAATAATTACAAAAACTATGCCAAAAGCATGGGAGATTAGCAAGGGGGGACTTAAAGGACAGGGAGAGAGGAAAACACTGAAAAGTTAAAAAATTTATAGTAATTTATATATTTTTTATACTTACCAATGACCCAGACTTAGCTGCTGGTGCTAACTCTAACAAAACCAGGGCCAAACACAAATTTTGCCCCCCAATCCCCAAAATTTGCATCCAAAACAAAAAGAAATCATGTCCTAAAGGACCTCCATACTACGCCTCTACTGCGCATGCGCAGTGACGCAGACGTCCCGAAATTGGCGCCAATTATCATTCTTACTGGCAGTGCCTGGTCAGCGCTATGTACTCAGCGGGGAGGCAAGAGTTCCCAACTCCTGGGAGGGCCATCCCCGTCTGGGTCATTGGTAAGTATAAAAAATATATAAATTACTATAAATTTTTTAACATTTTTATACTGTACCAATGACCCAGACTTAGCTGAATAGTAAACAGGCTGGAGGGCCTAGGACATAGAGGAAAATCCAATAAGCTCAACTATATAATAAAGAGATAACCCCTTAAGGAGAAAAGGAGTATTAGGCTTTACATGTATCTTTCTTATTTAATATTAAATTAGAAAGATACAATACCCTTAATAATTGAGCACCATAATATTCATGTTCTCTATTAACATCCAGTATATCCCTTATACTAATTATTTTTAAAGTAAGCCAATAAATAAAGTAGTCCAGAGAATTGAGACTCTTTATAGTCATTTAAAAGTGTCCGAGTATTGTATATTAAAGCCCGTTTGACACTTGACATATACAAATGCTTCACACCGAGCTACACTTTAAAAATAAGACATGAATGAATTTTAATATTAATATTACACTTTAAAACCATCCCGGAAGCGACTCAGAAATACTGACTTGGAGGAGGCATTCCCTTGCTTTTCACTATAAAGCAGGTGACCTAAGGGAACACCCGCCCCCCCCCCCCCCCTTCCCCCTTCCCCTTGCCCTGGGTCAAATAGCCCAGAGCGAAGAGGGCAGCCGGACGGAGTCACTGCCGGAACAGAAAGCCTGCATAACTATAGTTGCAACTGTTTAGTGGACGACATTCTGAGCAACAGATAACGGACCTAAACAATGCAGGTCTCCAGAAATGGACTCAATATTTCTGAGATAAAAATTCGTGAATGTGGATGGCTGAGACCAATAAGCAGCCTTCATTAAATCTGTAATAGCAACACTATTAGCATAAGCCCAAGAAGTAGCAAGAGCTCTTACTTCATGAGCGGAAATCTTAAGCACAGACTGCTGAGAAGAAGATAAACTCTCATAAGCAGTACGGATAGTTAATTGAATCCATCTAGCAATAGAATGGACCGAAATGTCCTTTCTATTAGGCATCAAAGACAGAAAGAAACGTTTTCGACCCTTTCTGATGAACTGAAATCTCTGTTTATAGATACGTAACGCTCTAACAGGACAGAGTAAAGGCCTACGCCCGTCTGAAGACCGAAGAGCCTTAATGACAATAGGTTCCGGATATTTATTAGGAGCCTGATTCTTAGCTAAAAAACCCACATTAGTAGTGAAGGTGATAGTGTTCCCGACACTACGATAGTGAGAATCATCCACCGACAGTGCATGAAGCTCACTGACTCTTCTAGCAGAAGAGAAAGCTAAGAGAAAAGCTGTCTTATAAGATAAGAATTTGAAATCTACTGTCCCAAGAGGTTCAAATGGCTTTTCCTTCAATTTAAGAAGAACCCAATCTAAATTCCATTTAGGAATTAATCTAAGAGTTCTGGGTCTATTTATCGAGAAGTTTCTAACTAACTTAGATAAAGAGACATTAGATCCAATTTGTAAACTATCATGATGTGCATAGGTATCAGATAACATAGACCTATAACCCTTAATAGTAACAGGCTGCAGTTTGATTTCGTCAAACAAGTATACTAGAAAGTTTGCAATGTCTGGTATAGAGGGATCGAATACATCTACAGAATGATCCCTACACCAACGACGAAAAACCTTCCACTTAGCTGCATAGTTTAGCGAAGAGGAGGTCCTCCTACAGTTAGAAATCGCGTCCACTGCTCGTCCTGTAAAGTGCTTGCCATGCAAGAAGGACCGCACAACGGAAAAACGTGAAGGTTGAGACCCTGCGGGTTGTGATGAAGTTGGCGCGATTTCCCCTGCGAAAGAAGATCCTCCCGCAGAGGAAGCTTTCGCGGTAGGTCCCACAACAGACACCTGAGTAGATTTATCCACGGTCTCTGTGGCGACAGAGATGCTACCAACAGAATCTTGCATTGAGATTGTTTTATCTTTAGCAATACTTGTTGAATTAACGGCGCTGGAGGATACGCATATCCTATCATTCCGTCCCAGGGGATCGACAGAGCGTCTACTGCAAATGCTCTTGGATCCGGACACGGAGACACATACGTCTGCAACTGATTGTTGAGATGTGTCGCAAATAAATCTATCATTGGCCGTTCCCATTGGTAGCAAATCTGATTGAATACTTGTTTGTTGAGAGTCCACTCCGACGGCAACAAGCGACCCTTTCGTGAAAGGGAGTCTGCTAGCACATTCAGACGACCCGGTATGTGACGAACCGAAAGAAGAATGTGATGTTCTAGCGCAAACAGAAGGATTCTTTCCGTTAGATTGAACAACGGAACTGAATGAGTGCCTCCCTGATTCCGTATATACGCCACTACTGTCGTATTGTCGGATAGGATTTGGACATGAGCATTGTGAATAATGTCCATCCAGTGACGTAACGCAAGCCAAATTGACATCATTTCCTTGATGTTTATGTGCTTGCACAGGAATTGCGGATCCCAAAGACCCTGGCATCTCGAATCCGTTGGGATTAATGATGCACCCCAACCTGTTTGACTGGCATCCGTCATAATGGTAAAACTCGGATCCGGCAACTGCAGCGGAACTCCCTGAGTTAACCACTGAATGTTTGCCCAAGTCTGAATCTCTTGTTTCACTTGATCTGACAAGAGAACGTCTACGTCGAGCGAATGAATTTTCACACTCCAATTCTGAGTCAAGAAAATTTGAAGAGGACGTGTGCGTAACCGCCCCATCGGAATGAGATCCGCAGCGGCTCCGCACAGACCTATCAGTCTCATAAATTCTCTCGCTGTGACTTTGTCTGCGTGCAGACAATAGCGAGCGTAACAACTGACTAATTTCGCTCTGGTTAACGGCAGACGAACGAGATTGTTGTGCTTCTCGAAGCTCATTCCCAGATGAGTGAATGACTTGGACGGCACCAGATCCGACTTCTCCTCGTTTACTATAAAACCGAGACGTCGGAGCAATAGAAGTAGATTCTGAACATCGTTCTGAAGCGTTAACTCGTTGCTGTACCTCTGAAGAATGTCGTCCAGGTAGGCTGACGTTACCGCAGACGAATGAGCTCGGAAATAGATCATTACTGAGTTCATTACCCGAGTGAAAGCCCAGGGTGCTAGATTCAATCCGAAGCACATGGCCCGGAATTGATACACCACTCCTAGGACTGCGAAGCGTAGATACTTTCGGAATGTCGGATGTACCATGACGTGAAAGTATGCATCTTTGAGATCTATGCTTGTTGCATAATCTATCACCCGAATACTCGCTCTGACCGACCGAATCGTCTCCATATAAAATTTCGGAGCGATGATCAGCTTGTTTATCCAGCTCAAATCTATGACTGGACGGAACGAGCCGTCTGGTTTCGGAACCAGAAACAGATGGCTGTAGAATCCCGGAGTTTCCTGGTTTTCTATGACCTCTACCGCGTTCTTCATTAAAAGAGACTGCACCTCTGATAACAGAGCGTCTCTTTTCTGCGGATTTGACGGAAGTTGAGTCCACTTTGGACTGCGAGTTAATGGAGGCTTTCGTTTGAAGGATATCTTTAGACCTTCCGAAGTCACTCCTCTCACCCAAGGGTCGTCCGTAATCAACGCCCATTCTTGTGAAAAGCTCGACAACCTTCCGCCAAACCGGTACGCGATAGAGGTTTAAGCCATCACCTCCTGGACCTGCGAGGCCTGCGGTAGGAGAAACCACATCCTCCACGACCCGCACCTCGCGGCGTCCGACCGATTGTCCCGGCCCGAAGGACGTCCCGAACGAGAGTCGCTACCCTGACGGTCTCTCGAATAAGACCAAGAGGACCCACCGGAACCTCTATAGGAACCTCTCTTGGGCGCATTAGACCCAGAAGTGCCTGTCTTATTCTTGTCTGCTGTATCCGGCTTCTTAGAGGCAGATTTGAACAACAGAGAATCCGAAGCTTTCTTTGTAATTTTATCATAAATAGCAGAAAGCTTGCCGTCAAAGAGAAGTTCTCCGGAGACCGAAGCGACTCTAAGAGAGTTCTTCACCTTAGAATCCACAAGTGTGGATGTAGCTAGGGCTGCGTCACGTCTAACCAACTCCAGATTTGCCACTGAAAGGGCGGAGTTACACGTGGAATAAGCTACTGCCCTTGAAAGAAGTCTTAAAGAGGACTGTATATCCTGAAACTCTTTCCCTTGAAGGTGCAGTGATAACGCCTCAGTAAGGTGATCTGCATAAGATAAGGCATCTAAATTGGCTCTGTTAGACGCAATAGCTGTTTCCAACACCGCGGTTGGAATAGAAGCCGACGACGGTAATGATAGCTCTAAGTCTTCCGCCTCGTCGTCCATACGCAGAGGAACTCTCGGGATACCCTGTCCTGCCGTATCGAATTTATTCCTTGCATTAATGAAAGGCAGGTTGAGAGTATTAGCGGACAAGAAACCTGCTTTCCCCGTCTTGGAAGCAAGTTTAAATATAGCGTCGTTCAATAATTCAAATGTTCTTGCAACATTATTGGACTGCGACGGAAACTCGGGAGCGATGTCCCTGAACCGCTCAAAAAATTCAGAGTCCAATGACGCTATAATCCTCTTGTCCGGAACCGCAGCAGTCTGACCCGACGGAACAACTTGAGGGAGAAAGTGCCGGATGAAGTCCACGGCAGCTTTATGTTGTTCCGAAAGGGATAGCTCCAAATCATCCGTATCCCTTTCACCATCCGGTCGGACCTCATGATGTTCCCGGTCGTCCGCCCCCGATGCTTCGGCGGAGCGTACCGACCCAGCGCCATCGGATAATTCTCGATCCGACACCGTTTCTGTCGGCTGCTGGGATGCTGCGATAAGCTGTGCTATCTGCACAAGAATGTCCGGCGTCGAGACCTGCGGAGGCGCAGTCTTCCGCTACTTCGCCGAGGGCAGCTCCGCATCAGATGGCTCCCGCATACTTTTTCTATGCGAACGTCCGGAGTCCATTGGTCTCGAATCCCTGGCTGCCGGATGGTGTGACCTGGTCGCCGTAACATCCTTGATCGGCGAAGCTGGAAATATATCGGCGGTCACGCAGCCAAGGTGCGGTCGTGTGCGCTGACGAGAAGAAGAAGCCTTAGCAGTCTCCGCGGACTGCCTATACAACGGAGCGTCCCGAGCGACGGACGTATGCTCCGCTAGCGACACATTTTGTACCACAACATCTGGTCCCAGATGTTGTTGTACGAGAGAGGGGCCTCTCTCGCTCGCGGCCCGGCTGGACCTGGACGAGCTAGGAACCGGACTCAAAGGCTTCCTCCGTTCTCGCTTACTATCTGCCGTCACTGGGTGTGCATCTATTATGTTTATAGTGCTCGCATCACCCAAAATTTCCTCCTGGACCGCATCGGACGAACCTGGCTGCCGAACCATTCGGTGAATGGACGCTACACCGGGCGAGCTAGCGGACGACATTTGTCTAATCTCCATGAGCACTTTTGCCGCTAGCTCTGAATTCATTTGTGACGACGGACGCACACTTGTAGAAGATAACATGGAAACATCACCCTGTTCTTGTTCCTCTGAAATAGAAACTGAGAGAGTAGAGTGACCTTGCGGAGAAAGAGCCGGCATAGCCCTTTCTCCAGAAACAATATATCGTGACACACGTTTCCAATGTTTCTCATCCCAATATTCACATATAGGACAGGGATTAATGCGAGAACACTGACTACAATTAATACAATGATCATGAAAGTCAGAGGAAGATTTCTTCCTATTACAATTTGAACAATGTCCCTCCATTGTGAAAGGACAACAAGTCCTAGTTACTCGCACAAACCCCTGACACAAAGATACATAATAACATGATCCATTAATAAATGAAAAAACAATTGCAAATCAAAATAATTTTGAAAAAATATTTTTTCAGCGAAACCCAAGTTGCTGAAAAGTAACGTTCAGCCCCAATGGATCCGATGGCAAAGTGTGGTCAAAAATTTTAAATTTATATTAAATAATTAATGAGACACTTACGGAAAATATAAATGTATCTAATAGTGAGATAAACTACACCAAAGGCAAACAGCCCCCCTCAAAAAAGGCTGTTGCCAATGTAAACAAACAGTGTAAAATACCAGAAAACATGACTCCAGGCACTGAAAAAACTGGCCCGAAATCAGTCATCCAAATTACACTCTATCTGATGCAAAACAGAGACTCCCAGGGGAGAATCTGCAGAACATCAGATGGAAGATGCAGAACACAACGTTTATACACCCATGGGTGAAAACGTAACTATGGGGAAAATAACAGAAAACATTCTGTATCCAAGCAACTCTCCCAGGGAAATTTTAGAAATGAACTTTCTCAAAAATATGCCAAAAGCATGGGAGAATTGCAAGGGGGGACTTTAGAAGGCTAGGGGAGAGGAAACACTGAATAAGCAGTGCAACATTTAGCAAGAATGACAACAAGAGGCCCATGCCTCGAAAATAGGCAACTTAACATAATTTCATCAAAAAATTTTAAGTACAGCCCTGATTATTTTTTGTCACTTCTTTTTCCTCTCCTCCTTCTATATCCTCCTTAGAATCACCATTTCTCCAAAAATTACGTGTCTGGCATCCTTTAAACTGAGATTTACAAGCACAAAGATCAGTGAGATGTTGACTGATGAAGGGCCAAACAGAGAATGATAATTGGCGCCAATTTCGGGACGTCTGCGTCACTGCGCATGTGCAGTAGAGGCGTAGTATGGAGGTCCTTTAGGACATGATTTCTTTTTGTTTTGGATGCAAATTTTGGGGATTGGGGGGCAAAATTTGTGTTTGGCCCTGGTTTTGTTAGAGTTAGCACCAGCAGCTAAGTCTGGGTCATTGGTACAGTATAAAAATATCAGTGTAACTAAATAATCAGAATGACAACAAAATGGCTGCTGCCTCGAAAATAGGTAACTTAACATAATTTCATTAAAAAATTTTAAGTTACAGCCCTGATAATATTCTGTCACACATTTTTCCTCTCCTCCTTCTCTATCCTCCTTAGAATCACCATTTCACTAATATTTATGTGTCTGGCATCATTTAAACTGAGATTTACAAGCACAAAGATCAGTGAGATGTTGACTGATGAAGGGCCAAACTGAGAATGATAATTGGCGCCAATTTCGGGACGTCTGCGTCACTGCGCATGTGCAGTAGAGGCGTAGTATGGAGGTCCTTTAGGACATGATTTCTTTTTGTTTTGGATGCAAATTTTGGGGATTGGGGGGCAAAATTTGTGTTTGGCCCTGGTTTTGTTAGAGTTAGCACCAGCAGCTAAGTCTGGGTCATTGGTACAGTATAAAAATATCAGTGTAACTAAATAATCAGAATGACAACAAAATGGCTGCTGCCTCGAAAATAGGTAACTTAACATAATTTCATTAAAAAATTTTAAGTTACAGCCCTGATAATATTCTGTCACACATTTTTCCTCTCCTCCTTCTCTATCCTCCTTAGAATCACCATTTCACTAATATTTATGTGTCTGGCATCATTTAAACTGAGATTTACAAGCACAAAGATCAGTCAGATGAAGGGCCAAACTTAGAATGATTAATAGCGCCAATTTCGGAACGTCCTTGACACTGCGCATGCGCAGTAGAGGTGAAGTGTGGAGGGCCATTCAGGACATGTTTTCTTTGGTTTTAGATGCAAATTTTGGGGATTGGGGGGCAAAATTTGTGTTTGGCCCTATATTTTAAGAGTTAGCACCAGCTATGTCTGGGTCATTGGTACAGTATAAAAATATGATTCTCCGTTAGGTATTATAACAAAAGTGAATGGGTGCCGCCCTGGTTCCTGATGTACGCTTCCACTATTGAGTAGTTCAACAAACTCTGGACAAGCATTAACGCATTGATATAGCGCTAACAATATTGACATCATTCTTGATGATTATGTGTTTCTACAGGAACCGAGGGTCTCAGACCCCTGAAATTATAGTCTGTAGGACTCAGGGCTGTGCCTCAAACTATTGACTCATACCCGTCATAATCTTGAAAGCCGGATCTGCCAGTTGCAGCAGAACTAATGAGTTAACCACTGAAAATCTGCCTCAATATGGACCTTTTTGTTTACTATATCCGTTAAAACAATACTGGTGCTAAGCGAATGCGTTGTCACACTCCTGTATTTATTTATTTATTTATTTAATGGTGTTTAAGGTCACATACTTATGCACAATGGCTAATCGTGACCGTGACAGTTTTACGGGTGGAGGAAGCCGGAGTACCCGGAGAGAACCACCGAGCAACGACGAGCAGCTGTCAGCTCCCCCAACATCGTAACTCTGAACTCTGCACCGCAGACAGGCAGGGTTAGATTGGTTGAAGACATGTGCACCATCGACGTGCAGTACGCCTCAGTACACAGCGTCATCGTGCCCCCATGTAGGCAATTGGGGTGAAGTGTCTTGCCCAAGGACACAACGCGGTTGCCGCAGGTGGGATTCGAACCGAGGACCTCTCAGCTTGCAGCCTGCACCTCTACCAACTGAGCCACCGCACCCCCGTCACACTCCTGTTCTGTGTAAGAATAACTGGATGGGGCGTGTGCGTAAGCGACCCATCTAAACAAGATGCGTAGCTGCTCAGCACATCTACATCAGTCGCATAAAACTAATTCGTTCTGGATAATGGCAGATAAACCAGATTGTTATGAGACATTACCAAGTTAATATTTGAGTGACAGCGCAGGGTGCTATCTCCAGACCAAAACTATCTAGATCTATGCTTATAGCATAGTCAATCACTCGAACACTCATTTTAACCGACTAAATGATAACCATAAATAAACTTTTAGAGCTTTGATAAACTTGTTAACAAGCTCCAGTCTATTATCTGTCGGAACGAGCTCTTAGGCTTTGGTACGAGTAACAGGTGGCTACAGAATTCCAGAGAATCTTGATTCTCGACGACCTCTATTAACATCATTGTCAAGAAAACCTTTACCTCCAATTGGAGAGACTCTTATGCAAGGATTAGATGGAAGCATTGTCCATCAGACATTAATTTAGTTGTGGTTCTCTCGGAAAGATAGCTGCAGGCCTTCCGAAACCATACTTCTGAACTACTAGTCTCCGTAACAGTTATCCAGATTGATGGCCATCTTGATAACCATCCATCAACAGCAAAACAACAGAGGTCCTAACTCACACCTGTAGCACCTGCGAGGCCTACAGAAGGAGGAACTGCATCTCAATTGCGAAGAGCCTCGACCCAGCAGTTTAGGGGCGTTTGACCAGAAGTCTCGATCAGACATAAGCCCCTTATTCAAGTCGCTATATGACGATCCCTAGAGTAATTATAGGAGAGTAAACTATACCCTCACGAGGAGTCCTTATAGGCGACCTTCTGTCTAGGACGTCCTCCCTTACTCCTTTCTGCTAATGCGTGTCGAATATACGTCGACATAAGGAGCAGAGTATTGATGCTTTCTTTGTAGCTTGTTCATAAACCAATGAAAGCTTATCATCAAAAATGAAAAAATTTATAGTAATTTGTATATTTTTTATACCTACCAATGACCCAGACTTAGCTGGTGCCAACCCAAAAATATCTAGGGCCAAACACAAATTTTGCCCTCCAATCCCCAAAATTTTCATGCAAAACCGAAAATTAGAAGTCCTATCTGGCCCTCCATACATTTTACCCTCCGCGCATGCGCAGATGCCAGGAAGTCACCGAATCTGGCGCCAATAAAATCATTCTTTGTAGAAAAAAGATTATAATAATTCAGCAGGGAGGTATGAGTGCCCCGTACTGCCCAGGGACCAGCCTACAAGGCGAAGTAGGTGATATCTTCACCCTTAACACCATGTCTTCGCCCAATTTCTTTCTCTGGGCGAAGTTGAAGTCACCTTACCATTTTGAAAAGTCGCTGAGAAAAATTGTTTCCGGTGATTCCGTTGCTAACTTCGCTTGGAAAAAATAGAAAAAAATAAGTATAGTGAAAGCAAATAATTGGGCAGGTAAAATAATTACTAAATATATTGATTTTACTTCCAATAAAACCCCAAAATAATACCAACCACGGCACGATTTCGTCATGACAATTCAAGTTTTCACTAGAGTGAAGTTAGATGACAAGACGAAAAATGCTCAAGTTCTTTTTTAATGTTTCATTTCAAAAGTGATTTCCACCATCAAACTTCGCTATTTATTTAAAAACAACATTTTTGGTACTGATAAAAATGTTTAATTTTTAGTTTGCACTTGTAAGTTTAAAGCATATGATTTTTAAAAATTATTGTTGGGTGTGTTCCATTTGTGGCCGTCACAATACGGGTCCCACTAAATTACCAAAAAGTAGCAATTTACAGAAATAAATGGTGTAAAAATGCAAACTGACAAATTCAATTATCTTCCTTGATAACAGAACATTTGCCTGGAAGAAATGATTCTCTAAACTGAATTGAAGTGATATTTGGTTGGCAAAAATAATTTAAACCCCCCCCCCCCCCCCCCCCCCCCCCACTAATAGATTTTAAACTGAATTGAACCCTTACCTAAACAGCTTTTTGTGAATATTTGGTTAGCAAAAACAATCTGCTAAACTGAATGTAACCCTTTACCTAACACAGCTTTTTGAGAAAAATTTGGTTGGTAAATATAATTTGCTAAATTGAATTTAACCCTTTACCTAACACAGTTTTTTGAGTATAATACTTGGTTGACAAATAAATAATTTCCTAACCGAACTTTAACTCTTTACCTAAAGCAGCTTTTTGAGAAATAACATTTGGTTGGCAAAAGTAAATTTGATAAACTGAATTTAACCCTTTACCTAATACAGGTTCTTGAGAATATTTTTTGTCAAAAGTAATTTGATAAACTGAATTTAACACTTTACTTGACATAGCTTTTTGAGAAATAATATTTTTTGCTCACTTCTCCCTATTTTCACCTCACTTATCCTTAAAACCTTGGGAGGGAGAAGTGACTTCTCCCTGAATTTAGCCTCTAGGCTGGTCTCTGGTACTGCCCACTCATGGGAGGGCAATTCCCATCTGGATCATTGGTAAGTATAAAAAATATATAAATTACTATAAATTTTTTCATATTTTTATACTGTAACCAATGAGCCAGACTTAGCTGAATTGTAAAAAGGCGGAGGGCCTAGAACTTCTGAAATAGTAGATCAACATAGATCAAATCCTTCAATCCATGATGAAGAAATTAGAATTTACATGTATGTCTCTTAATACCATAATAGAAGAGACATAACTTAATATGGATCCCAATTATGTAAATCCTAAATCTAAGCATAAAATCATGTAAATTAGGATGTAACAAATAAACAATTTTAGAGACTAGTCTGGACTAGGCCCTAAAAATCATTATGGCATACTGAGAATGAGAGAAAATTTCCCACACAATAATACTGCAGCTGATCGCCGAACATAGTACGGACAAGACAACTTCTTCAATAGTTACATACCTCATAAGGCAGAGAAGTGGACAGAATGCCCCCCCCCCCCCTTTTTTAACATATTTCAAAAGAAAGAGGGGAGAGCTCTGGAATCAATAAGCAGAACCTGGAAATGAAATAAATATCGATCAGGCACTCAAAAAATTAATTCATGAATAATAAACGGTGCTTAACGCCACTTCACAAGCCAAGGCTATAGCGATTATTTTGGTAAATAACATAATCCGTTACAAAATATGCACTGCAGACGCCGTATACAGGTACGACGAAATCAGTGAGAAATCAAATATAACATATACATACAAAAGCGGGATACAATGAACAATCTCTGCAGAGAAAACACGTTTCAAGATCATTCACAGGAGGCCTCTGTAATATTAATCCGGTAAAAACACTATCCAATGTGTACTGTTTGGTATCTACAACTATAACATGTGAGAATATGCGATTTAAGAACCGACAAAATAGAGACCAGGATCTAGAAATGGAGGTAGGTATGATTAACCGGCTCGAACACAGACCGCCCTCGAAATATATAATAATTTCAAGGTCCACCAAAGAGATAGCGTAATCACACATTGTGCGAGTGCATAAAAATCCAGCCTATTAATCATCTAAAAAACACTAAATGGCTATGCTGTAACCTATGAGCTCAAATAGTGGCCATTATGATGATAAAATAAGTGCCTGTATATCAGAAATCAGAAATTAAATACCGGAAACAAATGCAACAGAACTGCATATATGCCTATGAAGGCGCCATCCAACACGACCCAGGCGCAGAGTATGTATGTATTAAAATATATATACACGACAGTGTGAGTGTGCGGGGTGGGGGGGGAGGGAATTTGAATATATGTCGAAACCCCCTCACCCATATTACTAAATCATTGCCGGTGCAGACAGCAATAATATAGTGACCATAAAGCTCTTTCATGTCAGAAATACTCAGTAATGCTACTGAGAGCGGAGAATGACATGCAGAATAAAACTTCCCTTAAAGAAGAAAACCCTTTCATGGGGAAGCTTCTGGCGAATGCTCAATAGCAGACACCATAACCTCAATGAAATCAATAGAAACAAATGAATTAAAGGATACACATATCCTATCATTCATTCCCATGAAAATGGCTGAGCATCAAATGTATGCGCTCAATTGCCTAGTACTAGCAACACAAATAATGGAAACTATTATTCCCATGCGCCGAAAACTTAACTATCCTGAAGAGATCCCACATGAGATCATGTAATAGCCAAACAGTTAGAATAAGCGCAAGATATAGCCAGCGCTTACTTATGCGCTGAAATCTTAAGCATTGACTGCTAATTGGAAGATAAATAACCCAAGCAGTATGAATAGCTAACTGACTTATTTAACAATAGAATGAACATAAACGTCCCTTCTATTGAAAAATAATGACAAAAGAAGCGTTACTTCTCTTCTGATAAACTCTGATGTGCATTTATAACTACATGAACGGAAAAAAAATTGATGATGTAATCATAAACAATGAGACATCATTGAATATGTGATTTCCAATAACCGAGGGTCCCAAGATCCCTGCATAGAGAGACCCTCGGACTCAGGATTGTAACACAATATATGAACTCACGTCCTAAATAATTGAGAAAACCATAATATATGCCCAAACATGACCTTATGTTAAAAGATTCTCTAAAACAAAACAGGTCAAGAGGGAAAAACGTGTACCACTCCAGTTAATAACTGGAGTAGACATGTATATAAGCGACCCATCGAAATAACATTCCAAGCCGCTCCACACCACTCCATCCGGTGCAAAAAACTATCGCTGTTAATGCATCAGATAACAGATAAAAGCGAGCCAAACAGCTGGTTAATTCGCTCTGTGGAACAACAGATGAACCAGCCAAATGAATAGTGGGATACATGTATCCTGTCATAAATCCCATGAGACATTATCTAGTTCACAAAGCAAGTGATCTAAAGAACTATACTCGCTACAATTGCCGAACGTTCGCTTTTCGACTGAAAGATAATGATAAATAACCTAATTATCCACTTCCAGTCAAAATCGGCCAGACCGAGTTCTATAAGAGCCTCGAACCACCGGCTCAGGGGAGTCTGATCAGTAACTCAGTCTGATGAGAAACCCCCATCCAAGTGGCTGTATTATAAGCGAACTGAGTCTAGGAAAAACTCTCCTACTCTTCTGTTGGCTGTGGTCGATTAGACTCCAACTTAAAGAGTCAAGTATAGATGCTTTCTTGTAGTTTAATCCTACAATAATGAAAGCTTACCATCAAAGACTCAGGTGTACCTATACCTTTGCTATGAGTCCTTATAGACGATCTGAGTCTAGGACAACCTCTCGTACTCTTTCTGCTGGTGTTGGTACATTAGACCCCAACTTCAAGAGTAGAGAATTGATTCTTATCATAAAGACTCGAGTTGGAAGACTAAAGCGACCTATGGCAAGTTTTCCACCTAGTCAAATGCAAAGATGAAGACACCAGGCTTCGTTGCATCAGAATAACTCACACTTAACATTAGTTAAGACCGAGATATAAATACTAGGTCTGGAAAGAATTTTAAAAGGTACAAACGACCACAAAATTCCTTTCCATATAGACAAAGTGTCACAGTATTTAAAATTCAAGTACATAAGACCATGAGACTAAATTCGCTCTGACTAAGAAATTATCTTGTCAATTGCATCTGAGTGAACAGCTAAATGATGAAGGTAAGGCTAAAACTAGGATCTTAGCCTGCTCAATCAACTCTGAGGAACTCTCCACATTTTCCCCTGTTGTTTTTAAAAGTATGTGAACAATCACAAACGATTAAAAATACAGAGGAAGAAGATATGAAACCGAATTACTTTTTCCCGCAGGAAGTTAAATATGATGTTGTCTACATAATCGAAGACCTGTGACACCCATGTAGACTTAACCAGAAAGAGATCTTATTACTCTGCTCTTTACCCGGATGAAGTCAGCGTCCAACTATGCTAGCGGTTTCTCATAATTGCTCGCAGCAGTTTGAATCACTGGAACAAGTTCAAGGAAATGATAATGTATGGTATCTATATCATCCAAGAGTTGTTCCGGAAGGAAAAGTTATCCTTTCCATCATACGTGCAAATCAGTTAGAATCACAGTCACCAGCATCTAAACAGGCAGGTGACTGGACCAAATAAGCACCATGCAACAGCTCAAGATTTGAGACTGACGTTGAGGGCTTCTGCCTTAGCAGGAATACTGTGATTAGCTGCGCAACTGCGACAGCAAGACCGTTACAGAGGCCTGAGGAGCAGCGGTCATGAATAGCTTCTTCGCCAGCTGCTCCTAGGACAGGGAGTCCAATATAGTAATTACTTTGGACGACCCGATGAATGAAGCCTCATCTCCTTGGCTACTAGATGGTGCGACTTTCTTCACAAAAGATGGACCTTTTGACGATGCAGACTGGAAATCCTGAGTCACTTAGCCAAGGTGCAGTCGGGAGCACTTGGTAGATGCTAAAGAAGCAAAACTGTAGCCGTCCCAGGCTAAGAATTGAACTAAGCTCCAGATGTTGTTGAAAGAGAGAGAGGGGTCTCCCTTTTGCTCGCAGTCCGGAGAGACCTGGACAAGCGTACCTCAGAACTTGCTGTCTTCTTTCCATCAATACTGGGTGAGCATGATTCAATAAAACAGTGCTTGCTACACCCTTATTCACTCTCAACCGCTACAGACATACCCGGCAACACATCACCCACATACGAGTGAGATCTGCCGGTTGAGCTAGCTGTAGACAAGGGACGTAAACCTCTTTTGAAGCCTAGCCCTTGTCTAAAATCATTGAGCACTTTTCCACTAGCTCTAAATATAATGCATATGCGACACATCCGGAGTCACGGTCTTTCTCGTATTCAATTTTAACCGTTTCACCGGCGTCAGGGAACTGAAACCACTCATCAGGTTTTATAGCCCTGTGCAATATAAAGATCACTTTGTCCGTTATGTAGAGGAAACCATAAGACTAGCCAGTCCCGGCTGCCTATTAGACGGGACGTCCCGGACAGGAGGCATGGACGTATACTCCCGAGTGATGCAAGTTCCTACCAACAGATGATGCTGTAAGAGAGAGAGGCCTCTCTCTTGCTCATGGTCCTGGATGACCTGGACAAGCGTACCTCAGAACTTGCCGGTTTCCTCTTTCCGTCGTCGCTGGGTGAGCATAGTTTTTTGCATATCATATTGTACGCTCCACCCTATGTGATCTCCTAGCTCGGATCGTATACACCCGGCATCACAGTTCTCAGAGGCCTGAGTAACTACTTCACCGATCGAGCTAGCTGGCGATAATGGACTTGCACGGTCGTGTGTGCTTTTCGAACATAGAGGAAGCAATAAGACTGGCCGACCCTGGCAGTCTATGGAAGGTGCGTCCCGTGGACTAAGTTCCAACTGACACAAGTTCCTACCAACAACCTCTAGCCCCAGATGTTGTTATAAGAGAGAGGGGCCTCTCTCTTGCTCAAGATCACGGAAGACCTGGCCGAGCATACCTCAGAACTTGTCTGACCAACACAAGTTCCTACCAACAACCTCTGACCCCAGATGTTGTTATAAGAGAGAGAGACCTCTCTCTTGCTCACAATCACGGAGCACATCTCAGAACTTGTCTACTTCCTCCTTTCGTTGCCGGGTGGGCATATTCATATGTTTATAGTGCTCGCCACACCCTTATTCCTCTTCTTGACCGTTACGGACATACCCGGCATCACACACCACTAGTCTACGTGATAGAGCACGTTGAGCTAGCTGGCGGCAAGGCCGTCAATCCTACTAAGGATCTAGGCACTTGTCTAATACCTTGAGCACTTTTGCCGCTAGCTCTTCATTGATTTGCGACGACGCAGCACACTCCCTGACAGCATCATGAAGCCACACCATGTTCTTGTTCCTCTGTAAATAGAAACTAAAAAAACTATAGTGACATTTTGACCAGAGGACTAGCCGAGTCCCCTTGCCATGATAGGACCGATAATGTCCACTCGCCTAACACAAACCATGATGCCCGTCATTCAGATTATCAAATCTGACACATGGAGTAGAATTAGTGGTAGTACATCAAGTAAACTCATTACAACGACCAAGTAAATAAAGGAAAGGTTTCCTCTATTTGCCATACTATTAGATAAAAATAATTACCTAAATACTAATATATGTCATTGTACCACCACAAATCTACATATAATATAAGATAACATTAAAATATAATCAAAGAAATAAATATATCCAAAAGAAAAACTCTTTCAAAAATAAAATAAAAATTTTTGAAAAAATTTTCCTAATATAAGAGCCCAAGTTCCCAAAGGGAACGATGAGCCCAAAAAAGCCTAAGTGTGGACAAAATTATAAAATCTGTGTAAAAATAACTACCACACTATCAGAATATTTAATGTTACTTACAACTGTTGTTCCTAAACAAAAATAGGAAACTACCTAGAGTAATGAAATGTAAACAAAACACAAGAATCAAGACCCCAGGCAACACGGCCTGAAGTCAGTAACAGAAACAAGACTATTCGATGTAAAGTAAGATCTTCCTCAGAAGAAAAAATGATACATTGGATGTAAGATACATGACCAAAACGCCCGAACACCCTAAGGATGCGGATGTAACCTTGAGGATGTACAGAATAATCTTCTGTATAAAACGTTAAACTCCCAATAAATTTTATAAATTTTTTTATTAAAACAAGCTAAAAACTTGGGAGCTTAACTGGGGGGATCAAGGGAAGGCAGGGAAGGAATACTAAATAAACAGTGGATAGATCATATCAATCAGTGATAACGTCAGGCTCATGTCCCGAAATTAGGGAACATGAACTAATTTTAATAAATATTATAAAATTACAGCCCTGAACGTTTCAAACCACCGTTTCTTCCTTCCTTCATCCAGTTCTGTTCTTGGATCCACCAATTTAACCATTGATTTGTGTCGGGCATCATTATTAATTGATTTAAAAGCACAAATATCAGTTTGTTGTTATCTGACAAGGGCCAAACAAAGAATGATTTTATTGGTGCCAGATTCGGTGACTTCCTGGCGTCTGCCAATGCGCGGAGGGTAAAATGTATGGAGGGGCAGATAGGACTTCTAATTTTCGGTTTTGCATGCAAATTTTGGGGATTTGGGGGCAAAATTTGTGTTTGGCCCAAGATATTTTGGGGTTAGCACCAGCTAAGTCTGGATCATTGGTTACAGTATAAAAGTACTTAGTGTCTGGAAACCGGAGCGAAGAAGAGTTTTTCACCTTGTCATCTATTAATGATGACGACGCAAGGGCTCTGTCACATCTACTTAACTCCGAATTAGCAACTTGTTAAGACAGAGTTATACATGATAAATATATAACCCTGGAAAGGGCTATTAATGAGGTACAAACGTCCTCCAATTCCTTTCCGTAGAGACGTAGAGTCACAGTTCTTAAAGGTGATCTGCGTAATACAGTGAGTCTAAATTTGCTCCGAATGAATAAATGTCGTCTCAATTGTGACCAAGCGAATAATGAACGACAAAGGTAAGGCCATAGCTAGGTCCTTAGCCTACTCATTCAAACACAGAGGAACTCTCAATACATCTTCACTGTTTTCCGACCAGTGGAACTACAGAAGAAGATGACAAGAAACCGTCTTACTCCTTTCCACTGGAAAGTTGAATGTGGAGTCATCTAAAAGGCCAAAAGCCTGTGACACCTGTCTATAGTCAACCGGAAAAGACATTCCTTAAGGACTCTTTTTCCGGATAATTTAGCGTGCAACAATGCTAGTGGTTTCTTGTAAATAGATGCAGCATTCTGATTCGTTGGAACACATTCAGGGTAGTGTTGATGGAATAAATCCTCCCAACCCTGTATTGTTCCGAATGTGGAGGGTAAATCCCCTCCATATCCCTTCATCATTTCGTCTGAATCAGTTGAAATCACGGTCAACAGCATCTGAACGCACAGATAACTGGACCGACCCAGCACCATGCGACAGCTCAGATTTTGAGACTGCTACTGCACTTGCTGGGATGCTACGAGGAGCTGCGCATCTGCATCAGCAAAACCGTAACGGAGGCCTAAGGAGCAGCGGTCTTCTGGCCGCCGGCTGCTCCTGGGAGAGTATGTCCGAGACAGCACTTTCTCCGGATGTCCCGATATATGAGGCCTCGTCTAAGCTATTGAATAGTGCTACTTTGGAGCTGTCGCAGCATTCTGATTCTCACGAACAAACTCAGGGAAGTATAGATGCATAAGTGCTATCGCCACCCTGTTGTTCCGAAAAGGAAGGGTAATTCTCCTCAAAATCCCTTTCATCCTCCAACTGAATCAGATTATACTCACGGTCATCGGCATCTGAACGCGCAGATGACTGGACTGACCCAGCACCTTCCGACAGCTCAAGTTCTGAGACTGCCGTCATCTGCTTCTGCATTTGCTGGGATGCTGCGATGAGCTGCGCAATCTGCGACAGCAAGTCCGTTACGGAGGCCTAAGGAGCAGCGGTCTTCTGTTGCATGGCCGCCGGCTGCTCCTGGGGCAGTGTGCCCAAGATGGCTCTTTTCTGTGGACGTCCCTATAAATGAGGCCTCGTCTCCTTGGCTACTGTATGGTGTGACTTCACTGACGAAGAGTGACTTTCTTGGCGATGCAGTCACGTAGCCAAGGTGCAGTCGTGTGTGTTTGGTAGACATTGAAGAAGCCGTAATTATAGCCGACCACGGCTGTAAACTGAACAGATCATCCTGGATGGGAGGCATGGACGTATGCTCCGACTAACGCAAGTTCTGATCCATAACATCTGGCCCCAGATGTTATAATAAAAGAGAGAGGGGGGCTTTCTCTCGCTCGCGGTCCTTCAGACCTCGCCAAGCTTCTTGCTGAACTTGCCGGCTTATCCCTTTCCATCATCGCAGGGTGAGCCTTATACTGATATTATATTATAGTGCTCGCTCTACCCTTTCCATTCTCCTTGACCGCAATGGACACACCCGGCGTCATGGTACCCTCAGTCGGTGTACCGCTTCACCGGTCGAGCTAGCGACAGGGATTTGAAACCACACTGTGGTTTATTGCCCTGTCTAATATTCATGAGCACTTTTGCCGCTAGCTCTGATTGACTAATTAATGCGACGACGGAAGCACACTATCTGAGGGCGTCACGTAAACATCACCATGTTCTTGTTCCTCTGTAAATATAAACTAATAAACTAGAGCGACCTAGGGCGACCGGCAGTGGTCCCTCGCTAACAACGTACCGTGACACACGTCAGCAACATTTGTCATCCCATGCGACACATATGAGCAAGAATTAGTAAGAACATTGACTACAAGTAAGTCAACCTACAAGAAAATAAGAGGAACAACTTCCTCGCCTTGCTTAAAGAGCAATATGCTTACAAAATGAAGCAAACTAAGTCAATTGTACTCCCACCAATTCCACATTAAATACAAATAAAAAGATACATAACAAAAACATTCAAAATATAAATAAAAAAATAGTTTAGACCAAAAAAATTTTCGAAACATTTTAACAAGAGCCCAAGTTCCCAAAGGGAACGGAGTGCCCAAATGTATCCCAAAAGAGCCCAAGTGTGGACAAAATTAACTTTTTCCTCCCAAAAATTAACTGCCACACTACGGGACTGTGTAATGTATCTTACAACAGACCTACCATATCAGAAATAGGAACCTACACATAAATGACAAACGTTGCTAATGTAAACAACGTCAAACTGAAAACCGGAAACGATACCCCAGGCAACAGGGCCCGAAGTCAGTAACAGATTTTTGAACTATCCGATGTAAGGCAAGATCTTCATCAGAAGAAAAAACGATACATTGGAAGTATGATGCATGACTAAAAATGCCTAAACACCCTAAGGGTGAGGACGTAACCCTGGAGAAATACAGAAAAAACTTTCTGTATAACATGTTAAACTCCTAAGAAATTTTATATAAAAAATTTCAAAAAACAAAAAGCTTGGGAGTTTAACAGGGGGGATCAAGGGAGGTTAGGGAAGGAATACTTAACCAACAGTGGAAAAATCATTATCAACAATAATGACATCAGGCTCATGTCCCGAAATTAGGAAACATGAACTAATTTTTATAAATATTATAAAATTACAGCCCTGAACGTTTTCAAACCACCGTTTCTTCCTTCCTTCATCCAATTGTGTCCTTGGATCAACCAATTTAACCATTAATTTGTGTCTGGCATCATTATTGAGATTTTAAAAGCACAAAAGTCAGTTTGTTGTTATCTGACAAGGGCCAAACAAAGAATAGTGTTGGCGCCAATTCCGGTCACTTCCTGACGTCTGCGCATGCGCAGAGGGTAAATGTATGGAGGACCAGTTAGGACTTCTAATTTTCGGTTTTGCATGCAAATTTTGGGGATTGGGTGGCAAAATTTGTGTTTGGCCCTAGATATTTTAGAGTTAGCACCAGCTATGTCTGGGCCATTGGTATACTGTGTAAAAATACGGTATGTATACGGAAGATGAAGATAAGAAACCGCCTTCTTCCTCGCACTCAAGAGGATAAATACGGCGTCATCTATATGGCCAAAAGCCTGCAACACCTGCATAAACTGAACCAGAAAAGAAAGGTCTTCCTCCTTTGTCCAGATAAAGTCTGCACCTAACGACGCCAGTGGTTTCTCTCTTGTCGTTGCAGCATTCTGATTCAGCGGAACAAAATCAGGGTAGTATTGATGGATGAAAGCCATCGCAATCAAATACTGTTCCGAAAGGGAAGAGTAATCCTCTTCCTTATCCCTTTCACCATCTAAGAGAATCAGTTGCGAATCTCGGTCCATTGCATCTGCGTGAACAGATGACTGGACCGACCCAGCACCATCCGACAGCTCAGATTCTGAGTCTGAGGGAGGTTGCATCTGCACTTGTTGGGATGCTGCGATCAGCTGCACAATCTGCGACAGCAAGTCCGTCATCGAGGCCTGAGGAGCAGCGGTCTTCCGTTCCTTAGCCGCATGCGGCTCCTGGGACAGTGTGTCGGAAACGGATCCTTTCTCCAAACGTCCCGATGATTAAGGCCTCGTCTCCCTAGCTACAGGATGGTCCGACTTCACAGACGAAGAGTGGTTCCTTCTTCATGCAACAGGCTGGATATCCGAAGTCAGGTAGCTAGGATGCGGTCGTGTGTGCTTAAATAACGTAGCGGAGGAAGCCGTGACTGATGCCGACCCCGGCTGCAGACTAGACAGAGCTTCCCGAGCGGTGTGCGGACATATGCTCCGTCTCGTGCAAGTTTCCAACCAGAAAACTTCATTTCGGCCTTTTGAAACGTAGTGGAGGAAGCCTTAACTGAAGCCGACCCCGGCTGCAGACTAACAGAACGTCTCGTGTGGAGGGTGGACATATGCTCCGGCTTGTGCAAGTTTCTCAAAACAACATCTGACCTCAGACGTTGCTAGATCAGAGATGGGGGCCTCTCCAGCTCGTGGTCTATCAGACCTTGCCAAGTACAAGAACTTGCTGACTTCCTCCCTATTTCCGTCGTCGCTGGGTGAGCTATTTATATTATAGTGCTCGCTCTACCCAATCAACTTCCTAGACCGCAACGGACTTACCCGGCATCACGGACCCCACGTATGGAGTACCGCTTCACCAGTCGAGCTAGCTGCTTGCAGGAGATTAAAATCTTTAACCAAAGGCCCTAAGTCTTGCAATAATGAGCACTGCAGCTAGCTCTATATGCTCCACGGAGTGCGACGACGGTAGCACACTTGGATGGGTGTCAGAATATCATCACCATGTTCATGTTCCTCTGAAATAAAAATTGACAGAATGAATTAAAATGCGGTGAGAGGCCCTGATCCTCAGAACCTTACCACCAACAACGTACCACGACACCCGACTCCAACATCAGTCATCCCAGTGCAACACAAGAATGACAGGAGTCCGCAGGAGAGTATCAGCTAAAGTCGATATCAGTCCTCCAAACTCCACAACAATATATATATATAACTAAGATACATGAATAATAGCAGTCACAATAAAATTCAAAATATTTTTTGTAAACAAAAAATTTTGAAAAAACACCCAAGTTCCCAAAGGGAACATTAAGAGCCCAAGGGCATCCCGATAGAGCCTAAGTGTGAACAATGTAAACAACGTCAATGTAAACAAGACATCTGGCACACAAAAAGGCCCAAAGTCAGAATCAATTGAAATGCTATCAGATGCAAAGCTAGATCTTCTATATGAAGAAAAAATAATACATCAGATAGAAGATGCAAGACTAAACGGCGTAACACCCCTAGGGTGAGGACCTAACCCTGGGGAAGAAACAGAATAATATTCTGTAACAAATGTTAAACTCCAAAGAAATTTAATAAAAAATTTCAATAAAAATTAACCAAAAAGCTTAAGAGTTTAACAGGAAGGGTTCATGGAAGGATAGGGAAGGAATACTTAACAAACAGTTGAATAATCATTTTCAAAAATGATGACGTCAGGCATATGTCCCAAAATTGGGAAACATAAAATAATTTTATAAAAATTATAAAGTTACAGCCCTGAAAGCCCAAAACTGCCGTTGAACACTTCCTTCATCCAATAACAGCCTTGTATCCACCAATTCTTGCAATGATTTGTGTCTGGCATCCTCAAACAAGAGCACCGCTTAGCGGGACATTATACGCCCATTTTGTATTTTTGAAGGGTTGGGGTAAGGATGGGGGTGAGGGTGAAAATTGTTCGGACCAACCCCATATTCAAACTTGACCTGTATTTTGTTGTGATTAAACAACATACCAAGTTTGGAACCAATCGGAAAACAAATATTAAAAGTTATCTGGAAATCAAATATTTGATGCATTCTATGTCCAACAAGGGCCATAATTCAGGGTAACTTCGAAGTTCGAACTGACCCCATATTCGAACTTGACCTGTCTTTTGTTTTGATTAAACCACATACCAAGTTTAGGAGTCAATCGAAAAAAAAATACTAAAGTTATCATCTGAAAACCAAATGTTGACGAATGGACAGACCGACAGATGGACAAATGGACAGACAGACAGACAGACAGACTGATTCCATAATTTGACGGTTTTTCAACAGGCGTATAAAAAATCAGTCAGGCCATACTAAAGTTATAATCTAGAAAACACAAAATGCACAAATTCAAGAGGAATAACTCTGGAAAGGTACATGCGATTTTGGCCGAAAGTGAACTTGAGCTGTGCTTTATGGTCATAAACAAAATCTGAGAATTTGAAACAAATTAGTCAAGGCAAACTAAAGTTATCATCCGGAAACCACATAATTCACAAATTTGCAATCATTCAAGGGGAATAACTATTGAACGGTACATGCGATTATGGTCAAAGGTGAACTTGAGTTGTGCTTTGTGGTCAAAAACAAAATCTGAGAATTTGAAAAAAATCGGTCAAGGCAAACTAAAGTTATCATCCGGAAACCACAAAATCCACAAATCTGCAATCTTTCAAGGGGAATAACTCTGGAAAGGTATATGCGATTGTGGTCAAAAGTGAACTTCAGCTGTATTTTGTGGTCAAAAACAAAAAACTGAAAATTTGAAATAAATCGGTCAAGGCAAACTAAAGTTATCGGCCGGAAACGAGAAGTTGGGCTAAATTCCCATAAATAAAGGGCCATAACTCTACTGAAAATGGGCCACTAGAAACGGAAATCGAACCCGTCCTGTATTTTGTCATACTAAATCCACATGCCAAATTTAACTCAGCTGAAACCATTACAACTAAAGTTATCGTCCAGAAACGAAATGTGTCCATGGATGGACAGACAGACAGGTGGAGAGACCATTCACATAATACGTACCATTTTTTAAATGGGCGTATAAAAACAACATTTGAAAAATTTGGTGTCAAGGCGTTTGGCTTTAAATGAACGGAAACCAATTTTTTTCAAAAATTGTGTTTTCAAAGGGCCATAACTCTGCAGCGGATGGACTGAGAAACACCAATATCGAACTTGACCTGTATTTTATTGCTACAAACAACATCTGAAAGTTTGATGTCGATCTGTCAAGGCGTTCGACTTTAAAAGAAGGGAAACCAATTTTTTTGGAAACATTGTGTTTTCAAAGGGCCATAACTTTGCAGCGGATGGACTGATAAACACCAATATCGAACTTGACCTGTATTTCATTGCTAAAAACAACATCTGAAAAATTTGGTGTCAAGGCATTCAGCTTTAAATGAACGGAAACCAATTTTTTTAGAAAAATTGTGTTTTCAATGGGCCATAACTCTGCAGCAGATGGACTGAGAAACACCAATATTGAACTTGACCTGTATTTTATTGCTAAAAACAACTTCTGAAAGTTTGATGTCGATCCGTCAAGGCATTCGACTTTAAATGAACGGAATCCAAATTGTTTACGGACAGACGGACGGACAGACAGACTGATAACATAATACGTCCCGTTTTTATAAACGGGCGTATAAAAAGGAGATTTTAAAGCACAGATGTCATTTCATTCTTGATGACTTTAGGGCCAAACAAAGAATGATGTTGGCGCCAATTTCGATCACTTCCTGATGTCTGCGCATGTGCGGAGAGTAAATGTATGGAGGGCCAAATTGGACTTTTAATTTTCGGTTTTGCAAGCAAATTTGGGGGATTGGGGAGATTCAAAATTGGTGTTTGGCCCTTAATAACTTTGAGTTAAGCACCAGCTAGTCTGGGCCATTGGTTTACAGTGTAAAAATATTGGGTAGTCCATTCACATTACTTTTCAAAGATCACAGTTACTTGGATTACCTTTGGAAGTGCAAAGATGGGGTGGATATGAGGACAGTGCCCTTCCAATAAAATGGATTGCAGTTCTCCCACAACAACATTTTCAAAATTATGTTTAAAATGGAGCACTGCGATAGCATTTTGTGTTACCTTCATGTTTGTATCAAGAAAGGGCTCTCAGTTCAAACAGGCCTTTGTTCAAATGTATGACACGTGCTTATTGCAGGCAATCATATGAAAAATTCTAGTATCATACCCCTACAATTACTTAAGCACCCAAACTTGATGTCCGAAACCCTTTTCATGAGTTAAAAGTTGGTTGCATAAGGCCCTGGAGAACTAATACAGACAGTGGCAGTGCTGGGAGCTGAATCCAGATGGACAACAGCACTCATCTATTTTCAAACTTGTTACAAAATTATAGGTCAGAAATGGTTCAATAATCATCAATGTGCAGAATGCAACTACACACCAACTGTCTGTCATCGGGTCTTGCACTGAGAGTAAACATTCCTTTTTTCCTCTTCTGGGTGCAGCACTGAAATAAGCTACATTTTCATATTGAAGGTCGTGTGACATTGGCCTGGAGAATCTGAGCCCCTTGAGTACAAAGTTTCAGAGGGTGAATACAAATATTAAAACAATATTCTACCTTGTAATTATGAATTATTGTGTGCTGAAATTGGAGTATACTGACAACAGATTATGGTGTCCATACAAAAAGAATAGTTTGACAACGGCAAAAATCTGAGTGGTAAATATACAGACAGCTTATCATGCTAATGGGAATATAATCATTAATGTTCAACCACCAACTGTCTGTCATCAGATCAAGCACTGAGAGAAAACATTTTCCTCTGTCAGTGAGTGCCACACTTGTATAAACTACTTTTTCTTGTCAAATGTGGTTGCCAACTCTATTGGCGGAGAAAACTGGAGGCCTTAGAAGGCAATCTGAGGGCTTCTGAGGCTGAATACAAATATGTAATAATATTTTTACCTAACAATTATTGTTCTTTTTGAGTTATATGCTAGCCTCTTCACGACAGATTATAATGTCGATACAAGCTGAACAATAATTTGTTAACGGAAAAACTAAACATTAAATAGCCTTCTCAGAATGGATGTTGGTATTCAGAGCACCACAGGCAGGAGCTCGACAAGGCAGTCCCCTCTCCTTGGTGGGGCATTCATGAAGGCTGAGGGGCCTATACAAAGTGTAGGCCTTGTTGGGCCCCCTTAAGTTGAGGAGCTCTCTACTGACCCCACACATTATATAGGTTTTACTTCAGGGCTGTACACAAAGGTATGTGACCTTTTGGGGTTCCTTCAGCTTAAGTCGGCCTATGTTATATATGAACAGAAACCTAATCAGTAAAATTTTCGGGGGCATCCAATATCAGATACCCATAGTACCATACCACCCATGGATTAAAGGACCACTGCTACTATTAGTCAGGGAAGTATGGAGCATCACTCCTTTAATATAGTTGGGTAAAGTACATCATTCTATTAGGAAATAGGAAACTCCATCAATTAAACCTATTACATACCAGTAGGTGTTATTTAATGAAAATCATAAGTAGCTCCTACGACAGCAAAAGCAATGTTTCAGATCATGGGCCATAAAATTCCACTTTTGCTTTTTATGCATTTTAACAGAATATGAGTCATTGCCTGTCTGGTAGTGGTAATCCACCAGTTTTCAAGCAAATGTTGCGATACTCTCCTCTGAATGAATTTAAGCAAGATTGAAAAGGCTTGTTCTTGCATGTAGTTCATGATATAATACCTACCACTGTTTTGCTGTTGTTTTGCATTTCATTCCAAGTTAAGGGAATTTGGGGTAATCTGGGTGAAGATGTGGGTCTTGACAATGATTTAACTGGTGTTCTGAAAAAAAAAATACTCAAATAGATTTTTAAGAAGTCTAGAACTACATTATAACAAAACAGTGATTAATACTAGAGCTGTGAGGTTTTGAAAATTCAGGGTGGTTTGGCTTTTTTTTTTTTAAAACCTCAGTTTACTGTTTCGGTTTTCATTGTACAAACATAACAATGCATACACTGCTTATAAGAAGATTATTTTGCAGTATATAAATTTCCATCAAATAAAAACTTGTAATTGACCTATTTATAGAATAGAACAGAACATGACACTTTGTCGAGATATCCAAGCCAAATTCAATCTTTGATAGTAGCACAGCCAGGGATAGTAACACTAGGGCCCGGAACTTGGGAGCGGAGGGGGGTAGGGGCAAGCATCATGGTTCCGACTCCTATGTCAACAGTTAATTTGGAAACCGGGACAACCGATTTTCTGTAATTGTTTTGGTCTGGGTTTTGGTTTTGATAACGAAACCGAACCGAATTTTTGGTTAAGCGCACAGCTCTAATTAATACCCATGCACATACCTGACCCAGTAGTGAGGTGAGTATGTGTATATTTGCACTAGCTACACTGATAAGTACCTCTATAATCATTTAATATTTGAATATGTTCATTTCATATAAAGAATAGTATTTAATTAATTAAAGCTCAATAGAAGATAATTTACTGAAATATTGTTACTACTTGAAAATTTGGGCATTTAAGTATGTCTATTTGCTACTAATCACACATTTCATCAAAACTGACTCATAAATCTATTTCCTAGTACAGTAGGGCAGGCTCAATTGCATTTCTCTTAATTGAATAACCCTGTTAATTAAATATAATTTCCAAACACAGAACCATTTACCATGCCTCTGGCACAATTTGACCAGCTAACTGCCTTCAGAGTATAGAGTAAATTCCTGTTAACCCTTTACCTAATGAATTGTCGCATCTGCCCATGTAATTTTCATACCTTTATACACTGTGCATTCATCGCAAGCAGGAAGTGATGGAAATTGGCGCCAGCCATCATTCTTACCAGATTATGTGCCTGATAAAGTAGAAAATCCAGTGGGGAGGAATGAGTGCCCCCTCACAGGAGGGCCATCCCCATCTGGGCCATTGTTAAGTATAAAAAATATACAAATTACTATATATTTTTCAACTGTACCAATGGCCCAGACTTAGCTGAATAGTAAAAAGGCTGAAGGGCCTAGGACTTAAAGGAATAGCAGATTAAATTTCAGCTCCTTAGCCGGCAGGAGGATTCCCAAAGGTGAATAAGAGATTAAAATATTAAGAATTACATATATCCTTCTCTATACAATAATAGAGAAGGACATACTACCAATTAAAATAAAAGGAGCAATATCCAAGTGAATCCTTATTACTTAGCATAAATGATTACGCTAATTGGGTGTAAAGACGCCCAATTTTAAGGCTAGTCCAGAATAAGACGCTTAAAATTAGGAAAAGCGTGTCCGAGAGTTGGAGACTAACGCCCACAGACACACGCCATATACAATGCAACACACCGAGCAGTACATAAAAGATCTGTATTATCAATGGACAATAACAGCTTCACCCCTAGTTACACACTTACTGTAAGGCCAGAAGAGGTAAGGAGAAACCACCCCACCCCCACCCTCTTTTTTGAAGGAAATTAACCTTCAAAACAAAGAGGAAAGCAGCCTGGAATCAGTGATAAAGCGGTACTGAAGAATATCAGAACAGAAACCTAATATAGGATTCCCCTCTGCGCAATAAAAGGTGGTCTGAAGTATATATAATCGCTTTAAAGGCTCCCGGTTACAAGCAAAATTTAATCTGTAGTGACCAATATGTCACCTTCCTAAGGCATCTAGAGCTAAATAGAATCATCTGTTCAAGACTCAAGATGAAGATAAAGCTCCAACTTCCTTAGCAGAGATCTTATAATAAAATCAAAAGCTTCTAAAATATGTACCGAATCCAGAATACCCAGGCAGTAAAACATCAAAGTACTGACTGGGCCGAACATTGCTAATACAGAGATCGGATGAGAACTGGCGATATTAATATGTACAACCTTAAACTTGTCCAGTCAAATCCCAATGGAAAGTTATCTGAGAGAACTCAGATGCTTCAGAGCCAACCAACAGGTGATCATGTCCCGGTGTATAAGTGAATCTCAATAAATGAACTTTCAAACTGTAACCATTCAAATCTACGAGAATGAGAGAGTGGGATTCCGCTTTGTGTTCTGCTTCCGTTTGAAGACTGGATTCAGAACCTGGAACTGGATATGATTAAAAAACCTGTCAAGGACTGTCCCCAATTTGAATCCTTGTTCCCTAGGTCCGTTAAAACCAATGACTGTTCGGAGAATGAATACACAACTCCGAATAATGAAGAAAAATCGAGAGGACGTATGCTTAGATAGCCTTTAGGAATATCCATTACTGATCCAAATAGCCCATAAATCTCATAAGCTCTTATACTGACGCTGAGCAAGAATTTAAGAGAATCTATTCAAGAGATATGTCTGCCTAATGATTAATACATATTAAGCCACGCAACTAACAGAATAAAACGATGTTAATGCGATTTTATAACATGGGGAATAAACTTATACGCCATAACAGAAGCAGCTGACTGAACAAAATTATGATTGAATAACCGCAGGATGCAAACCAACTAATGAATGGTTGCACCCCTGAAGTTGCCATTAGAACAATAACTTCCCGCCAACCGGAGTGCAATGAAAGACTTGAATATAATTGAATGAATATGAGGCTTACGAAAAGAGAACTACGTCCTGCCCTGCAATCGTCTCTTAACATTTGGCTTGGGGGGGGGGGGGGGGGTGACGTAAAATCATATATCAAACCCCTACTTGCATTACTTGAATCGCTAGATAAGAAGGGCCAGTGAAGTAATACTAAAGCCTGAAAATGTGAAAAATCACTTTTTTTCAACTATAGGAAAAAGGAAACCTCATGCTGCATTCCCAAAGTTATGCTCCTGCTGCTATTCTCAATAAAAGATCAACAGCAGCGAATAGAAGCTTATTATAACAAAATAACTGGTCAAATAACCAAGCATGACCAGTTTTTTGACCCAGCGCCACTCGTAAAGCTCTCATCCTAGTCATCTTGAATAGTATAAGACTGTAGGTCTCCATCACATCTGACCAACTTCATATTGCCACTAAAGTACGGAGAGGAACATGGCGCTATTCCAAGGAATACACCTGACGATATAGCATCGCCATATCCCTTGAAATCAAGACAGTATGCCAAGGCCCTAAAGAATACACCATACAGACATAATATCCATAATCCTCTGTGTGGAATCATAATCCACGATGCTTGATTGGACATAAAATGAAGCGGGCAATGAAAAACTAAGTTCCAGCCCCCGATCATAGAAACCTAGATGAACTCCTTGTGCCTAGTCCCGATTATTTGCAGGAAACATAGTCCTGAAAAAAAGGAACTAACGACAGGCAAAAGAAAGAACGCTCATAATTTCTCATTAAGCTAATATGGCATCATCAATGCCTCAGACAACTAACACAAAAGACACCGTTAAGGAAAGAACCTCTTTCCTTATACTGGTACCCTGTCCACGAGGACAGTGGTCTCAGCCTAGCTGACGCAACTTACGGTTTTCCTATCTGGGTGTAAACTGTGGCCACGGAAGCTCACTAAATGGAGACTTACAACGCTAGCAGCTAATGATAGAGAAAAAAACCCCCTCATAATTCTCACTAGGCTACAGTATGGTGTCAACAATAAGACTAAATGTCTGTGACACCTAAGAATGAATCACCGAGAAGGAAACAATGTACTCTTTCCTTCTAACGGTCCTATTCCCCAAAAGACAGCGGTCTTAGCCTAGCTAACACAGCTTAGAAGTCTTCATCTCCGTGAAGACCTATCTGGGTGTAACCTGTGGCCTTAGAAAGCTCACTAAACGGAGACTTATGACGTTAGCCGCTCAAGTTAAGGAAAAAAGGCCGCTCTTAATACTAATTCGACTAATATGGCATCAACAATAGGACTAAATGCCTCAGACACCTAAGAATACAACACAAAGAAGAAAAAATGAAAGTGTCAATGACACTGTAGCTCAACTTGTCAAGACAAAGACATGTACATGTATAGTATGTGACACAGCAATGACAAACATCTAGGTAATGACCTGATAACAAAGGTACATATAAAGTATTGTAACGGTCTGTACATAAATACTGACCGTTGCCTGTAACAAATGTATAGGTAAAGTATTGTAAAGGTGGGTGACAGTCAGACGTTAAACCAGAAAAAAATCTTTGAGTCCCAGAGTGGGTCTGACTGAACCCCAAAATATTTGTTCTCATAGCACAGTGATAACAAAGGCACCCCAAAACACACTCATTCCACTCCCAAGGTGAAAACAAAGGTACCCAAGAAGTTTCGTGAAGATCAGTTCACAAATATGAGCTGTGTAGAAGTTGTGACAAAAAACTGATTGGACCTAATTTCGGTACAAAATGACCACTGGCAGCCATCTTGAATTTTGGACCGCACCCAGAAACACTTGTTCTCGTCCCAAGGTGATAACAAAGATACCCAAGAAGTTTTGTGAAGATCGGTTCATAAATACAGCCTCTAGCCCGAGCCGTATTGACATGTGCACTTGCAGTGTATAAGTAGCACTGAATAAATCAAAGTTCATCTAATTTGCATAATTTCTGCACGAGAAAAAAACCTGTACTATATGTGATGTATTCCATGTTACTAAACATTCATACAAAAATTTATTCAAATCAGAACTTTCATACAGAAGTTCTGTACAAAAGACTGATTGCACTAATTTTGGTACAAAATGGCTGCTGGTGGCCATCTTGAATTTCGGACCACACCCAAAAACACTCGTTCTCATCCCACGGTAATAACAAAGGTACCCAAGAAGTTTTGTAAAGATCGGTTCATAAATACGGCCTCTAGCCTGAGACGTATAGAAGTTATGTACAAAAAACTGATTAGACCTAATTTCGGTACAAAATGGCCACTGGCAGCCATCTTGAATTTTGGACCACACCCAGAAACAATCGTTCTCGTCCCAAGGTGATAACAAAGGTACCCAAGACGTTTCGTGAAGATCAGTTCATAAATGCAGACTCTAGCCCGAGCCGTACTGACATGTGTACTTAAAGTGTATAAGTAGCACTGAAAAAATCAAAGTTCATCTAATTTGCATAATTTCTGCATGAGAAAAAAACCTGTATTATATGTGATGTATCCCATGGTACTAAACATTCACACAAAAAATTATTCAAATCAGAGCTTTCATATGGAAGTTCTGTGCAAAAATCTGATTGCACCAAATTTTGTACAAAATGGCTGCCATCGGCCATCTTGAATTTCGGACCGGACCCCAAAACACTCGTTCTCGTCCCACGGTGATAACAAAGGTACCCAAGGAATTTCGGAAAGATCGGTTCATAAATACGGCCTCTAGCCCGAGCCGTATTGACATGTGCACTTGCAGTGTATAAGTAGCACTGAATAAATCAAAGTTCATCTAATTTGCATAATTTACGCACGAGAAAAAAACCCGTATTATATGTGATGTATCCCATGGTACTAAACATTCATACAAAAAACTATTCAAATCAGAGCTTTCATATGGAAGTTCTGTACAAAAAACAGATTTCTGCATCGTCGGTACAAAATGGTGGCTGGTAGCCATCTTGAATTTTGGACCGCACCCAAAAACACTCGTTCTCGTCCCATGGTTGTAACAAAGGTACCCAAGAAGTTTCGTAAAGATCGGTTCATAAATACGGCCTCTAGCCCGAGCCGTATCCAATTGTTGATGGACAGACGGACAGACAGACGGACGACGGGCCATGGCATAAGCTCAAATTTGGCTTCGCCAAAGTTGAGCTAAAAATTAACTCTTTCCTTCTAATGGCACTAATTCCAAAAAGACAGTGGTCTCTGCCTAGCTAACACAGCTTAGAAGTCTTCATCTACGTGGAGACAGATAGCTGGCTGTATCCTGTGGCCTTGGAAAGCTCACTAACGGAGATTTATGATGTTAGCCGCTAATTGTTACAGAAAAAGACCACTCTTAATTCACATAAAGCTACTGTGGTGTCAACAATAGGACTAAATGCCTGTGATGCCAAAAAATACAATATCGAGAAGGAAAAAACGTACTCTTTCCTTCTAACGGCCCTATTCCAAAAAGATAGCAGTCTCAGCCTAGCTAGTGCAGCCTGAAAGTCTTCATATCCGTGAAGACAGATATCTGGGTGTAACCTGCGGCCTTGGAAGCTCACAGAATGGAGACTTACGATGTTAGCCGCTCAAGTTGAGGAAAAAAGGCCACTCTTAATGCTAATTAGACTAATATGGCATCAACAATAGGACTAAATGCCTCTGATGCCTAAGAATACAACACCGAGAAGAAGAAAAAAACATACTTTTTCCTTCTAACGGCCCTACTCCAAACAAGACAGCGGTCTCAGCCTAACTAACGCAGCTAGTGATCTTTCTATTCATGAAGACAGAATCTGAGTGTAATCTGCTGCTTCGGAAAGCTCACTCAATGGAGATTTACGACTCTAGCCTCTATGGCTGACGTGAAGAAGCAATAAGCTGTACAATTACAGCTGCAGGTCCGTCCTCGAGGCAAAATGTTAAAAAATTTATAGTAATTTATATATTTTTTATACTTACCAATGACCCAGACTTAGCTGGTGCTAACTCCAACAAAACCAGGGCCAAACACAAATTTTGCCCCCCAATCCCCAAAATTTGCATCCAAAACAAAAAGAAATCATGTCCTAAAGGACCTCCATACTACGCCTCTACTGCGCATGCGCAGTGACGCAGTCGTCCCGAAATTGGCGCCAATTATCATTCTTACTGGCAGTGCCTGGTCAGCGCTATGTACTCAGCGGGGAGGCAAGAGTTCCCAACTCCAGGGAGGGCCATCCCCGTCTGGGTCATTGGTAAGTATAAAAAATATATAAATTACTATAAATTTTTTAACATTTTTATACTGTACCAATGACCCAGACTTAGCTGAATAGTAAACAGGCTGGAGGGCCTAGGACATAGAGGAAAATCCAATAAGCTCAACTATATAGTAAAGAGGTAACCCCTTAAGGAGAAAAGGAGTATTAGGCTTTACATGTATCTTTCTTATTTAATATTAAATTAGAAAGATACACTACCCTTAATAATTGAGCACAATAACATTCATGTTCTCTATTAACATCCAGTATAACCCTTATACTAATTATTTTTAAAGCAAGCCAATAAATAAAGTAGTCCAGAGAATTGAGACTCTTTATAATCATTTAAAAGTGTCCGAGTATTGTATATTAAAGCCCGTTTGACACTTGACATATACAAATGCTTCACACCGAGCTACACTTTAAAAATAAGACATGAATGAATTTAAACATTAATATTACACTTTAAAACCATCCCGGAAGCGACTCAGAAATACTGACTTGGAGGAGGCATTCTCTTGCATTTCACTATAAAGCAAGTGACCTAAGGGAACACCCGCCCCCCCCCCCCCCCCCCTTCCCCTTGCCCTGGGTCAAATAGCCCAGAGCGAAGAGGGCAGCCGGACGGAGTCACTGCCGGAACAGAAAGCCTGCATAACTATAGTTGCAACTGTTTAGTGGACGACATTCTGAGCAACAGATAACGGACCTAAACAATGCAGGTCTCCAGAAATGGACTCAATATTTCTGAGATAAAAATTCGTAAATGTGGATGGCTGAGACCAATAAGCAGCCTTCATTAAATCTGTAATAGCAACACTATTAGCATAAGCCCAGGAAGTAGAAAGAGCTCTTACTTCATGAGCAGAAATCTTAAGCACAGACTGCTGAGAAGAAGATAAATCTTCATAAGCAGTACGGATAGTTAACTGAATCCATCTAGCAATAGAATGGACTGAAATGTCCTTTCTATTAGGCATCAAAGACAGAAAGAAACGTTTCCGTCCCTTTCTGATGAACTGAGATCTCTGTTTATAGATACGTAGTGCTCTAACAGGACAGAGTAAAGGCCTACGCCCGTCTGAAGACGGAAGAGCCTTAATAACAATAGGTTCCGGATATTTATTAGGAGCCTGATTCTTAGCTAAAAAACCCACATTAGTAGTGAAGGTGATAGTGTTCCCAACACTACGATAATGAGAATCATCCACCGATAGTGCATGAAGCTCACTGACTCTTCTGGCAGAAGAGAAAGCTAAGAGAAAAGCTGTCTTATAAGATAAGAATTTGAAATCTACTGTCCCAAGAGGTTCAAATGGCTTTTCCTTCAATTTAAGGAGAACCCAAGCTAAATTCCAATTAGGAATTAATCTAAGAGTTCTGGGTCTATTTATCGAAAGTTTCTAACCAACTTCGATAAAGAGACATTAGATCCAATTTGTAAATTGGTCATTGGTACGTCCTCTATGGGAGAATAGTAGTCTCCTAATATTATATTAGAAAATCTGGGTGGCCTGGACATAATAAAAAGGGCCTTGTTTATCGGATTCTTGATATTTTTTTTTCTCTAGCCTCCGAATTTCAGCCCAATTTAAGATAGTGAAACAAACGCTTTTGGATATGTAATAATGTTTAATATCATTCAATAAATTATACCATAACATTTCTTAGTGTTGAATTATTGTTACCTTGCTACATCTTGATGGTTTGTAGTTTTTAATTTCAGTCTAAAGGTGGGTCATCTACCCGAGAACTTTATGTGGGGCTCCGACCTACCCATTATAACTGCGATCCCTTTTCCTTATTTTAAAGCCCGGTCGGAAACGCAAATGTTAAATATCTCTTATAAAATAGTTCGACCATCTGGGGTGATGTGGTTTTAGAAACCGCACCGCCTCGGCTGATCGAACTGTTTTTGGGAGGGAGAAATTGAATCTAGACTTGTGTTGGGTTGGGGAGAGTGGATTCGTCACACTATCATGATGTGCATAGGTATCAGATAACATAGATCTATAACCCTTTATAGTAACAGGCTGCAGTTTGATTTCGTCAAACAAGTATACTAGAAAGTTTGCAATGTCTGGTATAGAGGGATCAAATATATCTACAGAATGATCCCTACACCAACGACGAAAAACCTTCCACTTAGCCGCATAGTTTAGCGAAGAGGAGGTCCTCCTACAGTTAGAAATCGCGTCCACTGCTCGTCCTGTAAAGTGCTTGCCATGCAAGAAGGACCGCACAACGGAAAAACGTGAAGGTTGAGACCTTGCGGGTTGTGATGGAGTTGGCGCGATTTCCCCTGCGAAAGAAGATCCTCTCGTGGAGGAAGCTTCCGCGGTAGGTCCCACAACAGACACCTGAGTAGATTTATCCACGGTCTCTGTGGCGACAGAGATGCTACCAACAGAATCTTGCATTGAGATTGTTTTATCTTTAGCAATACTTGTTGAATTAACGGCGCTGGAGGATACGCATATCCTATCATTCCGTACCAAGGGATCGACAGAGCGTCTACTGCAAATGCTCTTGGATCCGGACACGGAGACACATACGTCTGCAACTGATTGTTGAGATGTGTCGCAAATAAGTCTATCATTGGCCGTTCCCATTGGTAGCAAATCTGATTGAATACTTGTTTGTTGAGAGTCCAATCCGACGGCAACAAGCGACCCTTTCGTGAAAGGGAGTCTGCTAGCACATTCAGACGACCCGGTATGTGACGGACCGAAAGAAGAATGTGATGTTCCAACGCAAACAGAAGGATTCTTTCCGTTAGATTGAACAACGGAACTGAATGAGTGCCTCCCTGATTCCGTATATACGCCACTACTGTCGTATTGTCGGATAGGATTTGGACATGAGCATCGTGAATAATGTCCATCCAGTGACGTAACGCAAGCCAAATTGACATCATTTCCTTGATGTTTATGTGCTTGCACAGGAATTGCGGATCCCAAAGACCCTGGCATCTCGAATCCGTTGGGATTAATGATGCACCCCAACCTGTTTGACTGGCATCCGTCATAACGGTAAAACTCGGATCCGGCAACTGCAGCGGAACTCCTTGAGTTAACCACTGAATGTTTGCCCAAGTCTGAATCTCTTGTTTCACTTGATCTGACAAGAGAACGTCTACATCGAGCGAATGAATTTTCACACTCCAATTCTGAGTCAGGAAAATTTGAAGAGGACGTGTGCGTAGCCGCCCCATCGGAATGAGATCCGCGGCGGCTCCGCACAGACCTATCAGTCTCATAAATTCTCTCGCCGTGACTTTGTCTGCGTGCAGACAATAGCGAGCGTAACAACTGACTAATTTCGCTCTGGTTAACGGCAGACGAACGAGATTGTTGTGCGTCTCGAAGCTCATTCCCAGATGAGTGAATGACTTGGACGGCACCAGATCCGACTTCTCCTCGTTTACTATAAAACCGAGACGTCGGAGCAATAGAAGAAGATTCTGAACATCGTTCTGAAGCGTTAACTCGTTGCCGTACCTCTGAAGAATGTCGTCCAGGTAGGCCGACGTTACCGCAGACGAATGAGCTCGGAAGTAGATCATTACCGAGTTCATTACCCGAGTGAAAGCCCAGGGTGCTAGATTCAATCCGAAGCACATCGCCCGGAATTGATACACCACTCCTAGGACTGCGAAGCGCAGATACTTTCGGAATGTCGGATGTACCATGACGTGAAAGTACGCATCTTTGAGATCTATGCTCGTTGCATAATCGTTCACCCGAATACTCGCTCTGACCGATCGAATCGTCTCCATATAAAACTTCGGAGCGACGATCAGCTTGTTTATCCAGCTCAAATCTATGACTGGACGGAACGAGCCGTCTGGTTTCGGAACCAGAAACAGATGGCTGTAGAATCCCAGAGATTCCTGGTTTTCTACGACCTCTACCACGTTCTTCATTAAAAGAGACTGCACCTCTGATAACAGAGCGTCTCTTTTCTGTGGATTTGACGGAAGATGAGTCCACTTTGGACTTCGAGTTAATGGAGGCTTTCGTTTGAAGGATATCTTTAGACCTTCCGAAGTCACTCCTCTCACCCAAGGGTCGTCCGTAATCGACGCCCACTCTTGTGAAAAACTCGACAACCTTCCGCCAACCGGAACGCGATAGAGGTTTAAGCCATCACCTCCTGGACCTGCGAGGCCTGCGGTAGGAGAAACCACGTCTTCCACGACCCGCACCTCGCCTCGTCGACCTCGGGGCGTCCGACCGATTGTCCCGGCCTGAAGGACGTCCCAAACGAGAGTCGCTATCCTGACGGTCTCTCGAATAAGACCAAGAGGACGCACCGGAACCTCTATAGGAACCTCTCTTGGGCGCATTAGACCCAGAAGTGCCTGTCTTATTCGTGTCTGCTGTATCCGACTTTTTAGGAGCCGATCTGAACAACAGAGAATCATTAGCTTTCTTTTTAATTTTATCATAAATAGCGGAAAGCTTGCCGTCAAAGAGAAGTTCTCCTGAGACCGAAGCGACTCTAAGAGAGGTCTTCACCTTAGAATCCACTAGTGTGGATGTAGCTAGGGCTGCGTCACGTCTAACCAACTCCAGATTTGCCACTGAAAGGGCGGAGTTACACGTGGAATAAGCTACTGCCCTTGAAAGAAGTCTTAAAGAGGATTGTATATCCTGAAACTCTTCCCCTTGAAGGTGCAGTGATAATGCCTTAGTAAGGTGATCTGTGTAAGATAAGGCATCTAAATTGGCTCTGTTAGACGCAATAGCTGTTTCCAACACCGCGGTTGGAATAGAAGCTGACGACGGTAATGATAGCTCTAAGTCTTCCGCCTCGTCGTCCATACGCAGAGGAACTCTCGGTATACCCTGTCCTGCCGTATCGAATTTATTCCTTGCATTAATGAAAGGCAGGTTGAGAGTATTAGCGGACAAGAAACCTGCTTTCCCCGTCCTGGAAGCAAGTTTAAATATAGCGTCGTTCAATAATTCAAATGTTCTAGCAACATTATTGGACTGCGACGGAAACTCGGGAGCGATGTCCCTGAACCGCTCAAAAAATTCAGAGTCCAATGACGCTATAATTCTCTTGTCCGGAAGCGCAGCAGTCTGGCCCGACGGAACAACTTGAGGGAGAAAGTGCCGGATGAAGTCCACGGCAGCTTTATGTTGTTCCGAAAGGGATAGCTCCAAGTCATCCGTATCCCTTTCACCATCCGGTCGGACCTCACGATGTTCCCGGTCGTCCGCCCCCGATGCTTCGGCGGAGCGTACCGACCCAGCGCCGTCGGATAATTCTCGATCCGACACCGTTTCTGTCAGCTGCTGGGATGCTGCGATAAGCTGTGCTATCTGCACCAGAATGTCCGGCGTCGAGACCTGCGGAGGCGCAGTCTTTCGCTGCTTCGCCGAGGGCAGCTCCGCATCAGATGGCTCCCGCATACTTTTCCTATGCGAACGTCCGGAGTCCATCGGTCTCGAATCCCTGGCTGCCGGATGGTGTGACCTGGTCGCCGAAGAATCCTTCATCGGCGAAGCTGGTAATATATCGGCGGTCACGCAGCCAAGGTGCGGTCGTGTGCGCTGACGAGAAGAGGAAGCCTTAACAGTCTCTGCGGACTGCTTATACAACGGAGCGTCCCGAGCGACGGACGTATGCTCCGCTAAAGACACATTTTGTACCACAACATCTGGTCCCAGATGTTGTTGTACGAGAGAGGGACCTCTCTCGCTCGCGGCCCGGCTGGACCTGGATGAGCTAGGAACCGGACTAAAAGGCTTCCTCCGTTCTCGCTTACTATCCGCCGTCACTGGGTGTGCATCTATTATGTTTATAGTGCTCGCATCACCCAAAATTTCCTCTTGGACCACATCGGACGAACCCGGCTGCCGAACCATTCGGTGAATGGACGCTACACCGGGCGAGCTAGCAGACGACATTTGTCTAATCTCCATGAGCACTTTTGCCGCTAGCTCTGAATTCATTTGTGACGACGGACGCACACTTGACGAAGATAACATGGAAACATCACCCTGTTCTGGTTCCTCTGAAATAGAAACTGAGAGAGTAGAGTGACCTTGTGGAGAAAGAGCCGGCATCGCTCTTTCTCCAGAAACAACATATCGTGACACACGTTTCCAATGTTTCTCATCCCAATGTTCACATATAGGACAGGGATTAATGCGAGAACACTGACTACAATTAATACAATGATCATGAAAGTCAGAGGAAGATTTCTTCCTATTACAATTTGAACAACGTCCCTTCATTGTGAAAGAACAACAATAAGTCCTAGTTACTCGCAAAAACCCCTGACACAAAGATACATAATAACATGATCCATTAATAAATGAAAAAACAATTGCAAAACAAAATAATTTTGAAAAAATATTTTTTCAGAGAAGCCCAAGTTGCTGAAAAGTAACGTTGAGCCCCGATGGATCCGATGGCAAAGTGTGGTCAAAAATTTTAAATTTATATAAAATAATTAATGAGACACTTTCGGATAATATAAATGTATCTTATAATGAGATAAACTACCACAAAGGCAAACAGCCCCCCTCAAAAAAGGCTGTTGCCAATGAAAACAAACAGTGTAAACACACTAGAAAACATGACTCCAGGCACTGAAAAAACTGGCCCGGAATCAGTCATCAATTACACTCTATCTGATGCAAAACAGAGACTCCCAGGGGAGAATCTGTAGAACATCAGATGGAAGATGCAGAACACAAACGTTATACACCCATGGGTGAAAACGTAACTATGGGGAAATAACAGAAAACATTCTGTAACCAAGCAACTCTCCCAGGAAATTTTAGAAATGAAATTTCTCAAAAATATGCCAAAAGCATGGGAGAATTGCCAGGGGGGACTTTAGAAGGCTAGGGGAGAGGAAACACTGAATAAGCAGTGCAACAATTAGCAAGAATGACAACAAGAGGCGCATGCCTCGAAAATAGGCAACTTAACATAATTTCATAAAAAAATTTTAAGTACAGCCCTGATTATTTTTTGCCACTTCTTTTTCCTCTCCTCCTTCTATCCTCCTTAGAATCACATTTTCTCCAAAAATTACGTGTCTGGCATCCTTTAAACTGAGATTTACAAGCACAAAGATCAGTGAGATGTTGACTGATGAAGGGCCAAACAGAGAATGATAATTGGCGCCAATTTCGGGACGACTGCGTCACTGCGCATGCGCAGTAGAGGCGTACTATGGAGGTCCTTTAGGACATGATTTCTTTTTGTTTTGGATGCAAATTTTGGGGATTGGGGGGCAAAATTTGTGTTTGGCCCTGGTTTTGTTGGAGTTAGCACCAGCTAAGTCTGGGTCATTGGTACAGTATAAAAATATTGGAGTAAACTACAGTAGCTTCGCTATCTGCTGTAGACAGAACAATGACCTGACCCCAGATCATATTGGAGCGTCTCCCGATTGAATATGCCTTGATGAGCTAGCAATTGGTTACCCGACTTCAGTAGTGATGAATGGAACTGGATACATGGAACTGCAGAAACAAGTGAAGTCGGAAGCTAGCTTGTAGTCGACACACATAGTCCTTATGACAGAAGGGGGGGAGCGGAACTCACAGCTGCTGCTGTCGGGTAGTAGAGGGCTCTCCCATTCACTTGAACAAACGCCCTGACACACTGTGCTTCACTGAAGCCTAAGCAGTAGACTCTGACTCCTATCAGGATGGAGAGGACTCTCCTGCTCATTACGCCAAGCATCCAGACGGACACCAACCGGCCTCATCCCCTTGTGTGCCATCGTCGTTAGGTGAGCTTTATTTTTTACGGTGCTCACTCTACTCTAACACATATCTCGACCATAACGGACCAACCTGGTGACACTAATGGAAAACTGCACTACCGGACAAGTTAGCCACTGTCAGGGAAATAAGGCACGAAAGGGCCTAATCCCTGCTATAATATGACCACCCTGCGACGCCAAGCTATACTCACATGTGCGCAGATACGGCTGCACAGACAATATGTACATCAGCATTCTGCCAAAGATCAGATATCGATGCTTATATGAGCAGCTATCTTAAGATACTTAGCCGCCTGCTGCTCTCTGGACGATGACCTGATCCCAGGTCTTATCGATGCGTGTCCCAACTGAAGATGCCTCGATGCACTAGCTTTGGAAATCCGACTTCGGTTGCGATGAATGGACCTGCATCCGTGGAAATGCAGAACATCAGAAGTCGGAAAGCTAGCTTGTGGTCTACAGTGCATTGCCTGTCTAGCAGAAAAGGATGAAGCCAAACAGCCGGCCCCGGCTATTATCGAGGAGGAGAGGCTCTCCCATTCGTTAGGATGACCACCCTGACTAACTACACTTGCCACAGTTGATGCCGACTGTTATCAGGATAGAGAGGGCTCTCCAGTTCGATCTCGAGTAACCCGATGAATAATGGACAGGCTTCCACCTCTTCCGTGCTGTCATCGCTAGGTGAGCTTTATATTTTGAGGTGCTCGCTCTACCCACTTCTACACTCTCCTCGACCGCAATGGACCTACCCGGTATCCCGGCTCTAACTGGGGAACTACTTCACCGGTCAAGCTAGCTGGTAGCAGAGAATTAAAACCACTAATTAGAGGCCTTAAATTCCTGCTTAAAAATCCTGAGCACCTTTAAGTTAGCTCTGTTTGCTCATCAGAGTGGGGCTCATCAGAGCGCGACGACAGCTGCACAGAATGGATAAGTTTCGATGAACCATTACCATATTGTTGTTCCTCTGAAAAAGAAATAAATAACCCATGGCAACAGCTCCATATCGGAACTTCGCCACTCACAATGAATGTGGACACCCATCTAGAATGTCTATCCAAGATTCACACCTTGCACAAGAATTAGAGGAGGTGCAACGGCTACAAGCCCAGCAGGCCTGTAGATCAGAAGACGATCTAATGGACCCACACAAAGCATGAATCTTCACTGTAGGTCACTATTGACATACACGAAAATATGATACAATATAAGCCCCCAACACTCCCTAAAATGTATAAAAAACTACATTATATATTGTAGAATATAACAACATAATAGAAAAAATTAAATTTTCTAAAAATGTTGATGACAGCCCAAGTACCCCAAGGGAACAAATGTGCCCAAGAGCACCCCGACAGAGCCTAAGTGTGGTTATACCTCTCCACAACTAGGACAAGAACATCAGGCTAGGGCCTACCATATAAAGTAACACATGAATATAATAACTGTACTACAGTGAACCGTCACAGTACTTACCAAAACTTTTGAGAAAAAGTAAACATCATCAGAAAACAAACTGGAACTGACAAGACAAGCACATAAAGAACAGCCCGAAGTCAGTAACCAGTGTATAATACTACCAACTGCAAAACTAAATCTTCCCAGGAAGATAAAATAATACAGCCAGTAGAAGATGTAAGACTATGACTTCCTGGAGGTCAACCTGACCGGGACATAAACAAGGGGGTACGTGGAACTATATTCCGAGAAAAAACGTCAAATTCCTAAGAAATTTTGAAAAATAAATCTCTTAAAAAATGCCAAAGGCACTTGGAAACTTCACAGGAGGGTTCATAGAAGGACAGGGGAGAACACTAAACAAGAGGCCTCTCGGCCAAGATAGTTCTGCCTAGGGCAACTTCTTTCAGGGGCAGCCATATAGAGGGTAACATTTGATCCCCAATCTCGGATTCTGATAAGCCTTTACCCAACACGGATAGAAGACAACATCATCATTTTTTGTCTCAAAAACATAGCTTATGGCCCCTCATTGGAACAAGTTTGTTGAGCTTGTTCAATGAAGGCTCATTAGCTTTGTTTATTAGACAAAAACTGAAAACAGAATAAAATTTGGCAAATACATTGGTGTTACTTTGACCAGGTAGTCTGTGACCTTAACATTGATGGATACAGACCTTATTGTGATTGATGGCACACTGTCTATTGACAATACATACTGTTATAAATTTTCGTTAAAAAATACACAGTGGTTAAAAAGTTAAAAAATTTATAGTAATTTATATATTTTTTATACTTACCAATGACCCAGACTTAGCTGGTGCTAACTCCAACAAAACCAGGGCCAAACACAAATTTTGCCCCCCAATCCCCAAAATTTGCATCCAAAACAAAAAGAAATCATGTCCTAAAGGACCTCCATAGTACGCCTCTACTGCGCATGCGCAGTGACGCAGTCGTCCCGAAATTGGCGCCAATTATCATTCTTACTGGCAGTGCCTGGTCAGCGCTATGTACTCAGCGGGGAGGCAAGAGTTCCCAACTCCAGGGAGGGCCATCCCCGTCTGGGTCATTGGTAAGTATAAAAAATATAGAAATTACTATAAATTTTTTAACATTTTTATACTGTACCAATGACCCAGACTTAGCTGAATAGTAAACAGGCTGGAGGGCCTAGGACATAGAGGAAAATCCAATAAGCTCAACTATATAGTAAAGAGGTAACCCCTTAAGGAGAAAAGGAGTATTAGGCTTTACATGTATCTTTCTTATTTAATATTAAATTAGAAAGATACACTACCCTTAATAATTGAGCACAATAACATTCATGTTCTCTATTAACATCCAGTATAACCCTTATACTAATTATTTTTAAAACAAGCCAATAAATAAAGTAGTCCAGAGAATTGAGACTCTTTATAATCATTTAAAAGTGTCCGAGTATTGTATATTAAAGCCCGTTTGACACTTGACATATACAAATGCTTCACACCGAGCTACACTTTAAAAATAAGACATGAATGAAATTAAACATTAATATTACACTTTAAAACCATCCCGGAAGCGACTCAGAAATACTGACTTGGAGGAGGCATTCCCTTGCTTTTCACTATAAAGCAGGTGACCTAAGGGAACACCCGCCCCCCCCTTCCCCTTGCCCTGGGTCAAATAGCCCAGAGCGAAGAGGGCAGCCGGACGGAGTCACTGCCGGAACAGAAAGCCTGCATAACTATAGTTGCAACTGTTTAGTGGACGACATTCTGAGCAACAGATAACGGACCTAAACAATGCAGGTCTCCAGAAATGGACTCAATATTTCTGAGATAAAAATTCGTAAATGTGGATGGCTGAGACCAATAAGCAGCCTTCATTAAATCTGTAATAGCAACACTATTAGCATAAGCCCAGGAAGTAGAAAGAGCTCTTACTTCATGAGCAGAAATCTTAAGCACAGACTGCTGAGAAGAAGATAAATCTTCATAAGCAGTACGGATAGTTAACTGAATCCATCTAGCAATAGAATGGACTGAAATGTCCTTTCTATTAGGCATCAAAGACAGAAAGAAACGTTTCCGTCCCTTTCTGATGAACTGAGATCTCTGTTTATAGATACGTAGTGCTCTAACAGGACAGAGTAAAGGCCTACGCCCGTCTGAAGACGGAAGAGCCTTAATAACAATAGGTTCCGGATATTTATTAGGAGCCTGATTCTTAGCTAAAAAACCCACATTAGTAGTGAAGGTGATAGTGTTCCCAACACTACGATGAGGCACTACTAATGAGAATCATCCACCGATAGTGCATGAAGCTCACTGACTCTTCTGGCAGAAGAGAAAGCTAAGAGAAAAGCTGTCTTATAAGATAAGAATTTGAAATCTACTGTCCCAAGAGGTTCAAATGGCTTTTCCTTCAATTTAAGGAGAACCCAAGCTAAATTCCACTTAGGAATTAATCTAAGAGTTCTGGGTCTATTTATCGAAAAGTTTCTAACCAATTTCGATAAAGAGACATTAGATCCAATTTGTAAACTATCATGATGTGCATAGGTATCAGATAACATAGATCTATAACCCTTTATAGTAACAGGCTGCAGTTTGATTTCGTCAAACAAGTATACTAGAAAGTTTGCAATGTCTGGAATAGAGGGATCAAATATATCTACAGAATGATCCCTACACCAACGACGAAAAACCTTCCACTTAGCCGCATAGTTTAGCGAAGAGGAGATCCTCCTACAGTTAGAAATCGCGTCCACTGCTCGTCCTGTAAAGTGCTTGCCATGAAAGAAGGACCGCACAACGGAAAAACGTGAAGGTTGAGACCTTGCGGGTTGTGATGGAGTTGGCGCGATTTCCCCTGCGAAAGAAGATCCTCTCGTGGAGGAAGCTTCCGCGGTAGGTCCCACAACAGACACCTGAGTAGATTTATCCACGGTCTCTGTGGCGACAGAGATGCTACCAACAGAATCTTGCATTGAGATTGTTTTATCTTTAGCAATACTTGTTGAATTAACGGCGCTGGAGGATACGCATATCCTATCATTCCGTCCCAAGGGATCGACAGAGCGTCTACTGCAAATGCTCTTGGATCCGGACACGGGGACACATACGTCTGCAACTGATTGTTGAGATGTGTCGCAAATAAGTCTATCATTGGCCGTTCCCATTGGTAGCAAATCTGATTGAATACTTGTTTGTTGAGAGTCCACTCCGACGGCAACAAGCGACCCTTTCGTGAAAGGGAGTCTGCTAGCACATTCAGACGACCCGGTATGTGACGGACCGAAAGAAGAATGTGATGTTCTAACGCAAACAGAAGGATTCTTTCCATTAGATTGAACAACGGAACTGAATGAGTGCCTCCCTGATTCCGTATATACGCCACTACTGTCGTATTGTCGGATAGGATTTGGACATGAGCATCGTGAATAATGTCCATCCAGTGACGTAACGCAAGCCAAATTGACATCATTTCCTTGATGTTTATGTGCTTGCACAGGAATTGCGGATCCCAAAGACCCTGGCATCTCGAATCCGTTGGGATTAATGATGCACCCCAACCTGTTTGACTGGCATCCGTCATAATGGTAAAACTCGGATCCGGCAACTGCAGCGGAACTCCTTGAGTTAACCACTGAATGTTTGCCCAAGTCTGAATCTCTTGTTTCACTTGATCTGACAAGAGAACGTCTACATCGAGCGAATGAATTTTCACACTCCAATTCTGAGTCAGGAAAATTTGAAGAGGACGTGTGCGTAGCCGCCCCATCGGAATGAGATCCGCGGCGGCTCCGCACAGACCTATCAGTCTCATAAATTCTCTCGCCGTGACTTTGTCTGCGTGCAGACAATAGCGAGCGTAACAACTGACTAATTTCGCTCTGGTTAACGGCAGATGAACGAGATTGTTGTGCGTCTCGAAGCTCATTCCCAGATGAGTGAATAACTTGGACGGCACCAGATCCGACTTCTCCTCGTTTACTATGAAACCGAGACGTCGGAGCAATAGAAGAAGATTCTGAACATTGTTCTGAAGCGTTAACTCGTTGCCGTACCTCTGAAGAATGTCGTCGAGGTAGGCCGACGTTACCGCAGACGAATGAGCTCGGAAGTAGATCATTACCGAGTTCATTACCCGAGTGAAAGCCCAGGGTGCTAGATTCAATCCGAAGCACATGGCCCGGAACTGATACACCACTCCTAGGACTGCGAAGCGTAGATACTTTCGGAATGTCGGATGTACCATGACGTGAAAGTACGCATCTTTGAGATCTATGCTCGTTGCATAATCGTTCACCCGAATACTCGCTCTGACCGATCGAATCGTCTCCATATAAAACTTCGGAGCGACGATCAGCTTGTTTATCCAGCTCAAATCTATGACTGGACGGAACGAGCCGTCTGGTTTCGGAACCAGAAACAGATGGCTGTAGAATCCCAGAGATTCCTGGTTTTCTACGACCTCTACCGCGTTCTTCATTAAAAGAGACTGCACCTCTGATAACAGAGCGTCTCTTTTCTGTGGATTTGACGGAAGATGAGTCCACTTTGGACTTCGAGTTAATGGAGGCTTTCGTTTGAAGGATATCTTTAGACCTTCCGAAGTCACTCCTCTCACCCACGGGTCGTCCGTAATCGACGCCCACTCTTGTGAAAAACTCGACAACCTTCCGCCAACCGGAACGCGATAGAGGTTTAAGCCATCACCTCCTGGACCTGCGAGGCCTGCGGTAGGAGAAACCACGTCTTCCACGACCCGCACCTCGCCTCGTCGACCTCGGGGCGTCCGACCGATTGTCCCGGCCTGAAGGACGTCCCGAACGAGAGTCGCTATCCTGACGGTCTCTCGAATAAGACCAAGAGGACGCACCGGAACCTCTATAGGAACCTCTCTTGGGCGCATTAGACCCAGAAGTGCCTGTCTTATTCGTGTCTGCTGTATCCGACCTTTTAGGAGCGGATCTGAACAACAGAGAATCATTAGCTTTCTTTTTAATTTTATCATAAATAGCGGAAAGCTTGCCGTCAAAGAGAAGTTCTCCTGAGACCGAAGCGACTCTAAGAGAGTTCTTCACCTTAGAATCCACTAGTGTGGATGTAGCTAGGGCTGCGTCACGTCTAACCAACTCCAGATTTGCCACTGAAAGGGCGGAGTTACACGTGGAATAAGCTACTGCCCTTGAAAGAAGTCTTAAAGAGGATTGTATATCCTGAAACTCTTCCCCTTGAAGGCGCAGTGATAACGCCTTAGTAAGGTGATCTGCGTAAGATAAGGCATCTAAATTGGCTCTGTTAGACGCAATAGCTGTTTCCAACACCGCGGTTGGAATAGAAGCTGACGACGGTAATGATAGCTCTAAGTCTTCCGCCTCGTCGTCCATACGCAGAGGAACTCTCGGTATACCCTGTCCTGCCGTGTCGAATTTATTCCTTGCATTAATGAAAGGCAGGTTAAGAGTATTAGCGGACAAGAAACCTGCTTTCCCCGTCCTGGAAGCAAGTTTAAATATAGCGTCGTTCAATAATTCAAATGTTCTTGCAACATTATTGGACTGCGACGGAAACTCGGGAGCGATGTCCCTGAACCGCTCAAAAAATTCAGAGTCCAATGACGCTATAATTCTCTTGTCCGGAAGCGCAGCAGTCTGGCCCGACGGAACAACTTGAGGGAGAAAGTGCCGGATGAAGTCCACGGCAGCTTTATGTTGTTCCGAAAGGGATAGTTCCAATTCATCCGTATCCCTTTCACCATCCGGTCGGACCTCTCGATGTTCCCGGTCGTCCGCCCCCGATGCTTCGGCGGAGCGTACCGACCCAGCGCCGTCGGATAATTCTCGATCCGACACCGTTTCTGTCGGCTGCTGGGATGCTGCGATAAGCTGTGCTATCTGCACAAGAATGTCCGACGTCGAGACCTGCGGAGGCGTAGTCTTTCGCTGCTTCGCCGAGGGCAGCTCCGCATCAGATGGCTCCCGCATACTTTTCCTATGCGAACGTCCGGAGTCCATCGGTCTCGAATCCCTGGCTGCCGGATGGTGTGACCTGGTCGCCGAAGAATCCTTCATCGGCGAAGCTGGTAAAATATCGGAGGTCACGCAGCCAAGGTGCGGTCGTGTGCGCTGACGAGAAGAGGAAGCCTTAACAGTCTCTGCGGACTGCTTATACAACGGAGCGTCCCGAGCGACGGACGTATGCTCCGCTAAAGACACATTTTGTACCACAACATCTGGTCCCAGATGTTGTTGTACGAGAGAGGGACCTCTCTCGCTCGCGGCCCGGCTGGACCTGGACGAGCTAGGAACCGGACTAAAAGGCTTCCTCCGTTCTCGTTTACTATCCGCCGTCACTGGGTGTGCATCTATTATGTTTATAGTGCTCGCATCACCCAAAATTTCCTCTTGGACCGCATCGGACGAACCCGGCTGCCGAACCATTCGGTGAATGGACGCTACACCGGGCGAGCTAGCGGACGACATTTGTCTAATCTCCATGAGCACTTTTGCCGCTAGCTCTGAATTCATTTGTGACGACGGACGCACACTTGAAGAAGATAACATGGAAACATCACCCTGTTCTGGTTCCTCTGAAATAGAAACTGAGAGAGTAGAGTGACCTTGTGGAGAAAGAGCCGGCATCGCTCTTTCTCCAGAAACAACATATCGTGACACACGTTTCCAATGTTTCTCATCCCAATGTTCACATATAGGACAGGGATTAATGCGAGAACACTGACTACAATTAATACAATGATCATGAAAGTCAGAGGAAGATTTCTTCCTATTACAATTTGAACAATGTCCCTTCATTGTGAAAGAACAACAATAAGTCCTAGTTACTCGCAAAAACCCCTGACACAAAGATACATAATAACATGATCCATTAATAAATGAAAAAACAATTGCAAAACAAAATAATTTTGAAAAAATATTTTTTCAGAGAAGCCCAAGTTGCTGAAAAGTAACATTGAGCCCCGATGGATCCGATGGCAAAGTGTGGTCAAAAATTTTAAATTTATATAAAATAATTAATGAGACACTTTCGGATAATATAAATGTATCTTATAATGAGATAAACTACCACAAAGGCAAACAGCCCCCCTCAAAAAAGGCTGTTGCCAATGAAAACAAACAGTGTAAACACACTAGAAAACATGACTCCAGGCACTGAAAAAACTGGCCCGGAATCAGTCATCAATTACACTCTATCTGATGCAAAACAGAGACTCCCAGGGGAGAATCTGTAGAACATCAGATGGAAGATGCAGAACACAAACGTTATACACCCATGGGTGAAAACGTAACTATGGGGAAAATAACAGAAAACATTCTGTAACCAAGCAACTCTCCCAGGAAATTTTAGAAATGAAACTTCTCAAAAATATGCCAAAAGCATGGGAGAATTGCCAGGGGGGACTTTAGAAGGCTAGGGGAGAGGAAACACTGAATAAGCAGTGCAACAATTAGCAAGAATGACAACAAGAGGCCCATGCCTCGAAAATAGGCAACTTAACATAATTTCATCAAAAAATTTTAAGTACAGCCCTGATTATTTTTTGCCACTTCTTTTTCCTCTCCTCCTTCTATCCTCCTTAGAATCACATTTTCTCCAAAAATTACGTGTCTGGCATCCTTTAAACTGAGATTTACAAGCACAAAGATCAGTGAGATGTTGACTGATGAAGGGCCAAACAGAGAATGATAATTGGCGCCAATTTCGGGACGACTGCGTCACTGCGCATGCGCAGTAGAGGCGTACTATGGAGGTCCTTTAGGACATGATTTCTTTTTGTTTTGGATGCAAATTTTGGGGATTGGGGGGCAAAATTTGTGTTTGGCCCTGGTTTTGTTGGAGTTAGCACCAGCTAAGTCTGGGTCATTGGTACAGTATAAAAATATTATGGCTTGGAGAAACAAAATGTTGATGCCGGATGATGGATGGATGGATGGTTAGACGGATGGATGGATGGATGGATGATACAGACCTTATTCTGATTGATGGCACACTGCCTAGTGACAATACACACTGTTATAAAGTTTTGTTAAAAAATATCCAATGGTAAAGAAATTATGGCTCGGACAAACAAAATGTTGATGTTTTCCTGAGTGTTACCTTTACCATGTCGCCTGTGACCTTGACCTTGATGGATACCTACGTTATTGTGATTGGTGGCACACTGCCTATTGACAATACATACTGTTATAAAGTTTTGTTAAAAAATATCCAGTGGTAAAGAAATTATGGCTCGGACAAACGAAATGTTGATGCCGGACGACAGACGAATGCCGGACAACTCAATATCAGAAAAGCTCTGCTGACTTTGTCAGGTGGAGCTAACAATACTAGTGCTATCATAAGAACGTATCAGGCGTATATCCCGAAAACTGGAAACATAATTTTTATCATTAAAAAATTAAAAGTTACAGCCCTGTATGCTCCAAAATACCACTGTTCTCCTGCAACATCCTGTAAAACAATTGAATCCACCAATATATTCAATACTCTGTGTCTGGCGTCTTCAGAAAATAAGTTTTATAGCACAGAAGTCAGGCAGATGTTACTGATGTAGGGCCAAACAGAAAGAATGATGGGTGCCAATTTCCGTCGCTTCCTGCTTGTGACGCATGCACAGTGTATAAAGGTATAGAGGACCATATAGGACTTTAAATTTCTGGATTTCTATGTAAATTTGGGGGGTTGGAGGGTTCAAAATTTGTGTTTGGCCCGTAAAAGTTATGAGTTTGCACCAGCTAATAAGCTGAGTCTGGGCCATTGGTACAGTAGAAAAAATATGAAAAAAATCTAGAAAACTCTAAAAATAAAGGGCAGTGACTCCACCAAAAATCAACTGAGCAGAACAAAATTCGAACTTGATCTGTAAGTATCCATAACAAAGCTGTACACCCAAAATTTTGTCAATATATCCATCCATAACGAAAAAAAAGTTTGGAAAACAATTCCAGACAGACAGACAGACAGACACCAACGCCATAACATAATACGACAGTTTTTATAAAATGGGCTTATAAAAAGTGACTTTAATTTACAGGGTCATCCTGTTATCATGTATGAGACATTTCACCAAAATCAGTTCATAAATCTGTGAAGAATTACCCCCACTGGAATTTCATAACACACCAATAAGAATTTTGTGTTTAACCCTGTGCCACATCCGCCCATGTAATTTACAAAATGATCCACTGCAAAATAATTATTTAAAAAAAAACTGATATGTCATCTCTAATTGGAATGAGCTCATTGAGAATCTTCCAATGAGGGGTCACAAAATTTGATTTGTTGAAATTTTTAGAAAAATTTGAAAAAAATAATATTTAAAAAGTTAAAAAATTTATAGTAATTTATATATTTTTTATACTTACCAATGACCCAGACTTAGCTGGTGCTAACTCTTAAATTCTAGGGCCAAAAACAAATTTTGCCCCCACCCCCCCAATCCCCAAAATTTGCATAAAAATCCAAAAAATATATGTCCTATGTGGTCCTCCATACTTTTATCCACTGAGCATGCTCAGTGTCAAGGAAGTGTGAAATTGGAGCCAAATCCTCATTCTTACCACCAGTGCCTGGTAAGCATTATGTAATCAGTGGGGAGGTATGAGTTCCCAACTCATGGGAGGGCCATCCCCGTCTGGGTCATTGGTAAGTATAAAAAATATATAAATTACTATAAATTTTTTAACATTTTTTTCTGTACCAATGACCCAGACTTAGCTGAATAGAAAAAAGGCTGGAGGGCCTAGGACATAAAGGAAAATCCAATCGACTCAATTACATGTAAACAGAATTATACCCTCAAGGAGAAGAGGAGAACAGGTTTTACATGTATCTTTCTTGTTTGTATCAAAAAAGAAAGACACAATACCTCTCCGTAATTGAGCACAATAACATCAATGATCTCTATTAACATCTAGTATAACCCATTATACTAATCTTTCTAATATTTTTAAAGGAAAGCCAATAAATAAAGATAGTCCAGAGAATGAGATTCTTTATACTCATTTAAAAGTGTCCGAGGATTGTATATTAGCACTCATATGACACGTGACATATACAAATGCTTCACACCAAGCTACACTTTAAAAATATTACATAAATGAGATAGACATTAGCTTTACACTTTAAAACTATCCCGGCACAGACTCGGAATTACTGACTCGAGAGGAGGTATTCCCTTGCTTTTCACTATAAAGCAGGTGATATAAGGGAACACCACCCCCCCCCCCCCCACCTTCCACTTGCTCTGGGTCAAATGCCCCAGAACGAAGAGGGCAGCAGGACAGAGTCACTACCAGAACAGAAAGCCTGCATAACTATAGTAGCAACTGTTTATTCGACGACATTCTGAGCAACAGATAACGGACCTAAACAATGAAGGTCGCCAGAAATGGACTCAATATTTCGAAGATAAAAATTTGTGAATGTGGAAGGCTGAGACCAATATGCTGCCTTCATCAGATCGGTAATAGCAATACTATTAGCATAAGCCCAAGATGTAGACAGCGCTCTTACTTCATGTGCCGAAATCTTAAGCACAGACTGCTGAGTTGAAGATAATTTTTCATAAGCAGTATGGATAGTTAATTGAATCCACCTTGCAATAGAATGGACTGTAATGTCCTTTCTATTAGGCAGCAGAGAAAGAAACGCTTACGTCCCGTTCTGATAAACTCAGATCTACGTTAGTAAATGCGCATGGCTTTAACTGGACAGAGCAAAGGCCTGTGACCGTCTGAAGATGGAAGAGCCTTTATAAAACAATAGGTTCAGGATACTTACTAGGAGCCTGATTCTTAGCCAAAAATCCAACATTAGTAGTTAAAGTAATAGTATTACCAACACTACTATAGTGAGAATCATCGACCAATAGTGCATGAAGCTCACTAACACTTCTGGCAGAAGAGAAGGCTAAGAGAAAAGCTGTCTTATAAGATAAGAATTTGAAGTCCACTGTATCAAGTGGCTCAAATGGCGCATCTTTTAGCTTCAGAAGAACCCAAGCTAAATTCCACTTAGGAATTAACCTAAGAGTTCTAGGTCTATTTATCGAAAAGTTTTCACTAACTTAAATAAAGAGACATTAGATCCAATCTGTAACCTATCATGGTGAGCATAGGTATCCGATAGCATAGACCTATAACCCTTAATGGTTATTGGATGCAGTTTGATCTCGTCAAACAAGTAGACCAGAAAACTAGCAATATCTGGAATGGAAGGATCATAAACATCAATAGAATGATCCCTACACCACCTATAGAAAACCTTCCACTTAGCAGCATAATTTAGCGAAGAGGAGGTCCTCCTACAGTTAGAAATTGCATCCACTGCTCGTCCTGTAAAATGCTTGCCGTGCAAGAAGGACTGCACAACGGAAATATGTGAAGGTTGAGACCTTGCGGGTTGTGATGCAGTGTGCGCAATTTCCCCTGCAAAAGAAGGTCCTCCCGTGGAGGAAGCTTCCACGGAATGTCCCAGAACAGACACCTGAGTAGATTTATCCATGGTCTCTGTGGTGACAGAGATGCTACCAACAGAATCTTGCAGTGAGATTGCTTGATTTTTAGCAATATCTGCTGAATAAACGGAGCTGGAGGATACGCGTATCCTATCATTCAGTCCCAAGAGATCGAGAGAGCGTCTACTGCAAATGCTCGAGGATCTGGGCATGGTGACACATACGTCTGCAACTGATTGTTGAGATGCGTCGCAAATAAGTCTATCATTGGACGATCCCATTGGTAGCAAATCTGATTGAATACTTGTTTGTTGAGAGTTGCGTCCCAACCTGTTTGACCCGCATCTGTCATTATCGTAAAACTCGGATCCGGCAGTTGCAGTAGTACTCCTTGAGTTAACCACTGAATATCTGCCCCAGTTTGAATCTCTTGTTTCACTTGATTCGACAAGACGATGTTTGATTCGAGCGAATGAGTCTTCACACTCCAATTCTGAGATAAAATATATGTGGAGTGGGTGATTGCATAGCCGCTACATCGGAATAAGATCCGCAGCGGGTCAGCACAAACCTGTCAGTCTCATGAATTCTCTCACTGTTACTACATCTGAGTGAAGACAAAAGCGAGCGTAACAACTGACTAATATCGCTCTGTTTGACAGCAGGCGAACGAGATTGTTGTGCATCTCTAAGCTCATTCCCACATGGGTGAATGATTTGGACGGCACTAGATCCGACTTCTTTTCATTTACTATGAAACAGATATGTCGGAGCAATTTATACACTGAACAAACAATGGAATTTTCATAGCAAGAATGAAAATATCAGGCCCATGCCCTGAAATTAGGGAACATGAAATAATTTTTCATAAAAATTATAAGTTACAGCCCTGAACACACATCCTTCCACTGTTTCTTCCTCTCATCCTTTTATTTCATCCTTAGATAACACCATTTCTCTCATGATTATGTGTCTGGCATCATTTAAACTGAGATTTAAAGCACAGATATCAGTGTGATGTTACTGATTTTAGGGCCAAACAAAGAATGAGGATTTGGCTCCAATTTCACACTTCCTTGACACTGAGCATGCTCAGTGGATAAAAGTATGGAGGACCACATAGGACATATATTTTTTTGTATTTTGATGCAAATTTTGGGGATGGGAGGGGGGGGGGGGGGCAAAATTTGTGTTTGGCCCTAGAATTTAAGAGTTAGCACCAGCTAAGTCTGGGTCATTGGTACAGTATAAAAATATGATAAATTTAAAGTAATTTGTAAATTTTTTATACTTACAATGGCCCAGACTTAGCTGGTGCAAACTCGATATTATTAAGGGCTAAAATTTTACCCCCCCCCCCCCCAATTCCCCAAATTTGCATACAATACCAAAAATTAAAAGTCCTATCTGGCCCTCCCTACTTATACCATCCATGCATGCGCAGCAGTCAGGAAGAGACCGGAATTGGCGCCAACATCATTCTTTGTAGATGAGCGTACTAAATAATAACTCAGCCGGGAGGTATGAGTTCCCACTCATGGGAGGGCCATCCCCGTCTTGGCCATTGGTAAGTAAAAAAAATATACAAATTACTTTAAATTTATCATATTTTTATACTAATAATCAGTGGCCCAGACTTAGCTGAATCGTAAAAAGGTGGAGGGCCTAGGACTTAAGAATTAACAGACCAAATATAGCTCCTAAGCCTGCATTCCAAGGTGAAAGGAGAGTAAATTTAAAAGGAATTACATATATGTCTCTCTATACAATAATAGAGAAGACATATCATAAATAAGGAACCATATCCAAGTAATTCCATAATCTTAGCATGAATGATTATGCTAATTGGGTGTAACAAGCCCCCAATTTTAAGGCTAGTCCAGACTAAGCCCCTAAAATTAGGATGGCATATTCGAGAGTGAGAGACAAATCCCCACAAACACACGCCATATATAAATAATAAACAAGCTGTATCTTGGATCAGTAATAACCTACAGACAAAACAGCTTCACTCATAGTTACACACTTATCAAGCTGGAGGAGATGAAGAAATATCACCCGCACCCCCCTTTTTTTGAAGGAATATTCTTCAAAACAAAGAGCGGAGTGCTCTGTAATCACTGAAAAGCAGTACCAAATAATCAATATATATTAGCCCAACAGGCACCCAGTTATTAATTATTATTAATTATTGGTGCTTAATGCCACTTCAGAAGCTAAGGCTATCGTGGCGATCCCAGTAATTAACAGCGCACACTTCTAATGTATACCGGAGTCGGAATATGTAGATAGGTCGAAAACCGGTGATATAACTTGTACAACCATACACTTGTCCAATTGAATCCCAATGGAAAATATCTGAAAAGCAAACACACTTCTAAGGAATCAACAGGCGACCCCGTTCAGGTATACAATTAATTCCAATAATAAAACTCCAACTGAACCGTGCTAATATACGAGAATGTGTACCGTATCTCTTAGAAACTTGGATATAGAACATGGAATAAGCTATGATTAACAGACTTGTCACGGACCACCCCCGAAATAAATCATTGTTTCCTAGGTCCATAGCAACAAATGGCTTTTCGGATAAAGATGAAATCTTGCATGTGCTCATCTGAATACAGCCTGTATCCATCGTATGACTGAGTGATACAAGTGTAACCAGGAACTGAAAGGAACCATATGCTCGTTTATAAATGAATAACCACAGGAAACAAACCAACTAAACAGTGGATGTGCCCATGAGGTCGCCGTTAGAACATGACCCAGCATCCAATCGTGGAGCCATGAAAGGCATGCATATACTTGAATACATACAAGGCTTATGGGAACAAAACTACATCCTGCCTTGTAATCGCCTCTTAAGACATTGGGGTGGGTGGGAGGGTTTGACAAATAATTCCTATCGAACCCCCCTCACTCACATTACTTGAATCGCTCTTGTGTTTGTTATCAAATAGTATAGGAACCGCAGGGCTCCCTCACATCTGACCGACTCCATAATGCCACTAAGGATGGAGAGGGACGTGATGAACAATAATACACCATATTAACATAATATCCAGTCTCTAAGGTGGAAGTATAATCCACAGTAATAGATTGGACAGAAATGAAAAGGGAGACGAAAACAATGTTCCAAAATCTAGATGAACTCCTTATGTTCGGTCTGATATCAGCAAATATGTTCCTGAGAAGGACTTAAGTATAGGCGTTTGAAGAAACGCTCATTAATCACACTAGGTAAATATGGGATCATCAATAGAGCTTATCGCCTCATATAACTAACACCAAACCATACCGGTAGGAAGAGAATAACCTCCTCTAACATACGGTATCATGTCTGATAGGACAACGAACTCAACCTAGCTGAAGCAGCTAAAGGTCTTTCTATATGTGAAGAAAGTTAAAAAATTTATAGTAATTTCTATATTTTTTATACTTACCAATGACCCAGACATAGCTGGTGCTAACTCTTAAAATATAGGGCCAAACACAAATTTTGCCCCCCAATCCCCAAAATTTGCATCTAAAACCAAAGAAAACATGTCCTGAAAGGCCCTCCACACTTCGCCCCTACTGCGCATGCGCAGTGTCAAGGACGTTCCGAAATTGGCGCCATTAATCATTCTAATAACCAGTGCCTGGTAAGCTCTATGTACTCAGCGGGGAGGCAAGAGTTCCCAACTCCTGGGAGGGCCATCCCCGTCTGGGTCATTGGTAAGTATAAAAAATATAGAAATTACTATAAATTTTTTAACATTTTTATACTGTACCAATGACCCAGACATAGCTGAATAGTAAAAAGGCTGGAGGGCCAAGGACATAGAGCAAAATGGAATACGCTCAATAAAATAAAATAGAGTCATCCCCTGTAGGGAAAAAGAAGTAATAGGCCTTACATGTATCTTTCTTATTTATGATAAATTAGAAAGATACAACACCTTCCAAAATAGAGCTTCATACATCCATGTACTCTATTAATATCCAATATAATCCTTATACTAATAATTTTTAAAGTAAGCCAATAAATAAAGTAAGTCTAGAGAATAGAGACTCTTATACTCCTAAAAGTGTCTGAGGATTGCATAATCATGTCCGTTGACATATGCAATATTCAAAAGCTATACTTTAAAAACTAAGACTTGAATGAATTTTAAAAACCTAAACTTCTCACTAAACAACCATCCCAATAACAGCTCAGAATTACTAACTCCGGAGGAGGTATCCCCTTGTTTTCATAGTAAAACAGGTGACCCAAGGGAACACCCTCCCCCCCCCCTTTTCCTTGCCCTGGGTCAAATAGCCCAGAGCGAAGAGGGCAGCAGAACGGAGACACTGCCGAAACAGACAGCCTACCTAGCTATAGTAGCAACTGTTAAGTGAATGACATTCTGAGCATTAGATAATAGACCTAACAATAGAGGCCTCCAGAAATGGACTCGATATTTCTGAGATAAAATTCATGAATGTGGATGGCTGAGCGCAATGAGCGGCCTTCAAAAATCTATAATAGCGACACTATTAATGTAAGCCCAAGAAGTAGAAGAACTCTTACTTCATGAGCCGAAATCTTAAGCACAACTGCTAAGTCAATGATATACCATAAGCAGTACCGATAGTTAATAGAATCCATTAACAATAAAATGGAGCGTAACGTCCTTCTACTAGGCATCAAAGACAGAAGAAGCTTACGCCCATAGTAATAAACAGATATCTGTTTATAAATACATAAACTGTACCCGGAAAGAGTAAAGGCCTATGCCCATACGAAGACGGAAGGACCTTAAAATAATAGGTTCCGGATAATAGGAGCCTAACTCTTATGCAAAAATCCAACCTAAATAGTAACGGAAGTAGTGATTCCGAAACTACGAAAGTGAAAATCATCCATCGATAGTGCATGAAACTCACTGACTCTACAGTAAAAGAGAAACCAACAGAATTACTGTCTAAAACGTCAGAATTTGAAAACTACTGTTTCCAGAGGCTCAAATGATTACTTAGCTAAATAAGAACCGAAGTTAAAATCCATAAAGGAATTTAATCTAAAGATTCTAAGTCTATTTATCAAAAAGTTACTAACTGACTTAGATAAAGAGACAAAAGACTCAATTGTAAACTATCGTAGAGTGCATAGGTATGAGGTAACATAAACCTATAACCTAAATAATAACAGGCTGCAGTAGATCTTGTGAAACAAGTATACTAAAAAATTGCAATGAGTAGTATGGAGGGATCAACAATATGAACATAATGATCCCTACAGCAACGACGGAAGAGCCTCCACTTTAGCCGCATAGAATAGCGAAGAAGAGGATCTCCTATAGTAAGAAATCGCGTCCAAAGCTCGTCCAGTACAGTGCTTACAATGCAGTACGGACCACACAACAGAATACATGAAGGTTGCGACCTTACGGGTTGTGATAAAGATGACATGATTTACCCAGTGAAAAAAGATCCTCACATAGAGGAAGATTTCACGTTAAGACCCACAGTAGACAAGAGAGAAAATTACCCATGATCTCTGTGAAGATAGAGATGCTATCAACAGAAATGTATTGTGGTTGTTTATCTTAGCAATACCTGCTGAAACAACAGCGCCGGAGGATACGCGTATCCTATCATTCCGTCCTATAGATCAATAGAGCGTTAACAACATTAGCTCAGAGATCTGGACAAGCCAACACATACGTCTGCAATTGATTAGCAAGCTGTGTCGTAAATAAATCATCATTGGGCGCTTCCATAGATAGCAAATCTGATTGAATACTTGTTTGTTGAGAGTCCATTCTGACAGCAACAAGCGACCCGTAAGAGAACGGGAGTCCGGTAAAACAATCAGACGACCCGGAATATGACGGACCAAAACAGAACTTGGTGTACTATAACCAACAGACGGATTCTTTCCATTAAATTGAATAACGGAAACGAAAGAGTGCCTCCCTGGTTCCGGAGATACGCCACTACTGTCGAATTAAAGGACAGGATTTGGGCATGCGTTTCTGAATAATGTTCATGCAATGACATAAAGCAAGCCTAAAAAACATTATTCCGCGGAAGAAAACTGATTGCTAAGAGACTGCGGAACCCAAAGACCCTGGCACTTCGAATCCGTAGGGATCAGTATTATATCCCAATCTGTTTGACTGGCAACCGTCATAACAGCCACACTCGGGTCCGGCAACTGCGGTGGCACTCTCTGAGTCAACCACCGAATGTTTGCCCCAGTCTGAATCTCTTGTAACACTAGATAGACAAGAGAACGTGTAAATCGAGCAATTCATGGATTGCCGAAAAGTTGCCGTCGAAGAGAAGCTCCTCCGAGAACGAAGCGACTCTGAGAGAGTTCTTAACCTTACTATCCACGCGTGTGGATGTAGCTAGGGCTGCGTCACGTCTAACCAACTCCAATCAGCCACTGAAGGGCGGAGTTATACGTGAACAAACTGCTGCCCTCAAAAGAAATTACATTGAGAATAATATCCCGTAAATCTTTTCTTGAAGACGTAATGATAACACCTCAGTAAGGCGGATTACGTATGATAAAGCGTCTAAGTTAAGTCTACTATACATCATGTCGTTTCCAACATTGAAATTGGAAAAGACATAAACGGCGAAAAAGAATATATGCAGTCTTTAACCACACCGTCTAGACGCATATGAACTCTCGGTATGCCCTGCTCTGCCAAAATAAACTATTCGTATAAATGATAAAATGGCAGAAATGAGCAACGCGGACAAGAAACTAAACTATCATGCTTGGTAGCAGGCTTGTATATATATATATATAGCGTCGAAAAATAAAACACATGTTGTAATGACAATATTGGACTGCGTCGGTAAGTCAGGGACAATGTCCCTGAACCGATCGAAAAATCCGAGTCCAATGATGCTATAAGTCTCTTATCCAAGATCGCAGCAATGAAGTCCGAAATAACAATCACTGGAAGATAATGCCAGAAGATATGAAAGGCAGCTTCCGATACTACTAAAGGGAAAACTCGAATTCTTTCGAATCCCTTTCGCCATCCTGTCGGACCCTATAAAGCGTTCGGTCGTCCGTACCTGATGCAACCGCGGACCGCACCGACCCAGCGCCGTCGGATAATTCCTGATTCGACCGAGAAACTGTCAATTGCTGGGATGCTGCGAAACAACTGTGCTAACTCGGATAGCACGTCCGTCACTGAGGCCTGAGGAGAAGCGGTCTTACGATGCATTGCCGCTGGAAGCTCCGTGATCGTTACCCCGTGCATACTACCAATATGCGAGCGAACGGAGTGTATAGGCCTTGTGTCCCTTGGCTACCGGATGGCGCGACCTATTCGCCGTGGAATCACTGAATGACGAAACTGATCGGATACTCGAGGTCACGTAGCCAATGTGTGGTCGTGTGCCCTGCTGTGAGGATGAGGAAGCATTAAGGACAGTCTCTCGGACTGTCAATATAACGGAGCGTCCCGACCGACGGACATATGCTCCGAATGTAAAATATCTGAACCACAACATGCGGTCCCCTATGTTGTTGGACGAGAGAGGGACCTCTCTCGCTCACAGCCCGGACGGACCTGGACAAGCCAGGAACCGGACTAACAGGCTTCCTCCGATCTGTCCTCAATCTGTCGTCACTGGGTGAGTACTAAAGTAATTAAAGTGCTCGCATCACCCAAATCTCCTTCCTAGACCGCAACGGATGAACCTGGCAGCCGAACCATTCGATGAATGTACGCTACACCGGGTGAGCTAGCGAATGTCACTCCGTAGGCGATAGACATATTCCATGAGCACTTATTGCCGCTAGCTCTTCATTAACTATGATGACAGAGGCACACTTTTGAAAGACATCTCCGTAACTCTGCGAACAAGAAACCAGAAATGCTTGGTGATAGCAAGCATACAATAATAATATATATAGCGTCGTTCAATAATTCGAAAGTTTGTGTGACATTATTGGACTATGTCGGAACTGAGGGACGATGTCCCTGAACCGAACCAAAAATTTCTAAGTCCACCGACGCTATCAGTTTCTTACCGGCATCGCAGCATTCTGGTCCGACGAAAGAAGCTGTAGAAGACCAAGTCAGATGACATACACAACAGCATATGTTGTTCCGAAAGGGAAAGCTCGAAATCCTCCAAATCCCTTTCGGTATCCCGTCGGACCGGATGAAACTTTCGGACGTCCGTACCCGCTTCCGCGGAGCGTCCCGACCCAGCATCGTCAGATAAAATATATGCGACAGATTCAGTTGATGCTGGGATGCTGCGATAAACTGTGCTATTAAGGAAAGCACGTCCGTTCCCGAGGCCTGTGCAGTAGCGGTCTTACGATGCATTGCCGCCGGAAGCTCCGTGTACGTTGACTCCCGCACACTTCCTATGCGAACGTCCGGAGTCTGCAGGCCTCGTGTCCCTGGCTACCGGATGGTGTGACCTGGTCGCCGAAGAATCCTTGATCGGCGAAGCTGGTAATATATCGGCGGTCACGCAGCCAAAGTGCGGTCGTGTGCGCTGATGAGAAGAGGAAGCCTTAGCAGTCTCCGCGGACTGCCTATACAACGGAGCGTCCCGAGCGACGGACGTATGCTCCGCTTGCGACACATTTTGTACCACAACATCTGGGGCCAGATGTTGTTTAACGAGAGAGGGGCCTCTCTCGCTTGCCGTCCGGATGGACCGGAACGAGCTATGAACCGGACTAAAAGGCTTCCTCCGTTCTCCCTCCGATCCGCCGTCACTGGGTGTGCATTAGGTTAATTTATAGTGCTCGCATCACCCCAAAATTCCTTCTAGACCACAACGGACGAACCCGGCTGCCGAACCATTCGGTGAATGGACGCTACACCGGGCGAGCTAGCGGACGTCAAAGGCCGTCGAACCTACTAGGGTCCTCTTAGGCAATTGGCGTATTTACATGAGCACTTTTCCGCTAGCCCTTCATTAATTGTGACGACGGAGGCACACTGTTGGAAGACATCACAGATACATCACCCTAATCTTGATCGTCTGAAATAGAAATTGATAAAGTAGAGTGACCCTGCGGGGAAAGGACCGGAGTGTCCAAATCCCCAATAACATACCGTGACATACGCTTCCCATATTGTCATCGAAATCATACGATACAGAACAGGAGTTAATGCGAGTACACTGACCACATATAGAATGATTATAAAGTCAGAGGAAGACTTCCTCTTAATACAATTGATCAATATCCTTTCAATGTGAAAAGAAAACAAGTCCTGGTACTCGCACTAACCCCTGGCAATCAAAATACATAATAATAATATGATCCATTAATATAGAAAAAATAATTGAAATCAAAATATTTTGAAAAAATATTTTTTCAGAACAGCCCAAGTTTCTGAAAAGTAACGTTGAGCCCCAATGGATCCCAAGCCTAAGTGTGGACAAAAATTTTAAAAATATTTTAAACAATTTATTCAACACTTACGAACAATAATAATGTATCTAGTTATGATTAAAATAACATCAAGATATTATTTTCCAGAAATCCCCCCCTCACACAGAGGGCTGTTGTAAATGTAAACAATGAGTGTAAAAACACTAAAATAAGACTCCAGGCACCCAGGCCCGAAATCAGTTACCAAAAATACACTATCTGATGCAAAACAGAGACTTCCAGGGAAGAAACTGCAGAACATCAGATGGTAGATGCAGAACACAACGCCTAACCACCCGTAGGTGAAGACGTAAACATGGGGAAAAGAACAGAATTCATTCTGTTATTCAGCTAAAACTCCCAAGAAAATTTAGTAATAATAATTACAAAAACTATGCCAAAAGCATGGGAGAATAGCAAGGGGGGACTTAAAGGACAGGGAGAGAGGAAAACACTTAAAAAACAGTGTAACTAAATAATCAGAATGACAACAAAATGGCTGCTGCCTCGAAAATAGGTAACTTAACATAATTTCATTAAAAAATTTTAAGTTACAGCCCTGATAATATTCTGTCACACATTTTTTTCCTCTCCTCCTTCTCTATCCTCCTTAGAATCACCATTTCACTAATATTTATGTGTCTGGCATCATTTAAACTGAGATTTATAAGCACAAAGATCAGTCAGATGTTAACTGATGAAGGGCCAAACTTAGAATGATTAATGGCGCCAATTTCGGAATGTCCTTGACACTGCGCATGCGCAGTAGGGGCGAAGTGTGGAGGGCCTTTCAGGACATGTTTTCTTTGGTTTTAGATGCAAATTTTGGGGATTGGGGGGCAAAATTTGTGTTTGGCCCTATATTTTAAGAGTTAGCACCAGCTATGTCTGGGTCATTGGTACAGTATAAAAATATATAAAACTGCGGCCTTAGAAGCTCACTAAGGAGACTTACAATGCTAGCCTTAGCTTATAAGTCTTCATCTCTGTGAAGACAGATATATCGGTGTAAGTTGCGACCTTGAAGGCTCACTGAACGGAGACTTACAACTATCATCGCACAAGGTAGGGAATGAAAAAGAGCCGCTATTTTAACAGCCCTAAATTCCCAAAGAGACAGTAGTCCCAAGAGATAATAAATTCAGTTATGTCACTGCATAATTACTGAAAAAAAAACATCGCTCATGATTCTAGCTAGGCTACTATGGTGTAAACAATACGACTCAAGTCTATGACACCTAAGAAAACAAAACGAAAGGCCCTCTACCTTTATCGGTTTTATTCCCAAAAGACAGTGGTTAGAGTTTAGCTAACGTCGCTTAGAAGTCTTCCTCTCCGTGAAGACAGATATCTCGGTGTAACTAGTGACCTTGAAAGCTCACTAAACACAGACTTTCAACCATCGTCGTGCAAGTAGGAAATGACGAGCCACTATTCTAACAGCCATAATTCCCAAAGAGACAGTAATCTCAAGGTAGCTACACAGTTATGAGTCATCTACGTGAAGACATATCTGTGTCACATGCAGCCTTTGAAAGCTCACTAAATGGAAACTTACAACACTAGCCGCTAATTAAAAGAAAAGACTGCTGTAGCAGTACATAAGGCTACTATGGCATCCACAATGTCACTAAATGTCTTGACGCCAAGGAACTTAACACTGAGAGGGAAAAGACGTACTTATTCCCTCTAACGACTCTATTCCAAACAAGACAGCTGTCTAAGCACTATCCGTCTGGCTTCGGGACGAGAAACAGGTGACTTGAAAAAACCAGGAGAATATTTCAATGACCTCTATTGCTTTTCTTCAATAGGAGAGCCTGTACCTCTGCAAGGAGAGACTCTCTAGGAAGAATTTGCCGGAAGATTTGTCCAACACGTACTTCTTGTAAGTGGAGCTTTGCTCGGACTGATAGCCGCAGGCCTGCCTAGACTACATTCTCATTCACTGATCTTCAGTAATTTTCATCCACATTTTGAGAGGTTGATAATCTTCTGCTAAGTGGAAAGCAACAGAAGTATTTTTCTTGACGACCTCTATTGCTTCCTTTAATAAGAGAGCCTGTACCTCCGCTAGGAGAGATTCTCTTTTGAAAGGATCCGTCCAATGCGGACATCTTGTAAGTGGGGGTTTTTGCTCAGAATGATAGCTGTAGGCCTTCCGAGACTACACTTCTCACCCACTGAATTTCTATGATGTCTATCCAGTTTCTCGCAAAGATTGATAACCTTCAGCCAACTGGCAAGCAACAGAGGCTTAGGGGCATCTGACCTATAGTCTGGATCAGACCTGTGCCCCTTTCCCGAGTCACTATACTGAAGACCTCCGGAGTAAGTATAAGAGGGTTTCTTGTATCCTCGTGAGGAGTTCCCTTTAGTTGATTTTGAAGTGGAACGGCCTCGCTTACCCCGGCCTGCTGAAGCGTGTTGTTGAGATGCAGACTTCAGTAGCAGTGCACTGGAAGCTTTCTTTGTAGCCTGTTCATAGACTAATGAAAGCTTGTCGTCAAATAGAGTTTGTCCGGAGCGACTCGTAGAGAGCTTTTCACCTTGTCATCTATAAGTGATGACGACGCAAGGGCAGCATCACGTCTGATCAACTCCAAATTGCCACTGTCAGAGCAGAGTTGTACGTGGCATACATGACTGCCCTGGAAAGAACTCTAAGCAAGGAACAAACATCCTCAAATTCCTTTCCATTAAAACGTTGCGCCATAGCTCTGGTGAGGTGATCTGTGTAGGACATTGTGTCCAGATTCGCTCTACTGGAAATAGCACATTACATCACTTCCGAGCTTATATTGAATGATGCAGGTAGGGATATATCTAAATCCCCGGCCTGCTCATCTAAATGCAGAGGAGCCCTCTGGACATCTTCTCCAACCGTTTTAAATGAACGTGGTCCAAGGAACAGTATATTTATTGAAGATGTCGATAAGAAACTGCCTTCCTCTTAGCACTAGAGAGGTTGAATATGGCATTGTTAACATGGCCAAAGGCCTCCGACACCTGTCGAGATTCGTTTTCGGGAAGGAAATCTGTGTCCAGAGACGACAGCGGTTTCCCTCTAGCTTGCTGATCAGGTGGAACAAAGTCAGAATAGTATTGATGAATAAAATTCATCGCTACCATATGCTGTTCCGAAAGGGAAGGGTAATCCTCTTTCTTGTCCCTTTCACCATCTGACTGATTCAGCTGTGACATTCAGTCCATCGCATCTGCATGTGCAGATGTCTGGACCAACCCAGCACCGTCCAACAGCTCACCACCGGAATCTGCAGAAGGCTGCTCTTGCACTTGCCGGGATGCTGCGATTAGCTGCGCAATCTGCGACAGCAAGTCCGTTACCGAGGCTTGAGGAGCAGCGGTCTTCCGTATTACGCCACTTGATGCTCCTCGGACGAAGATCCAGACATAGATCTCTACTCCGAACATCCTAATGATTGAAGCCTCGGATCACTAGCTACCAGATGGGCCGAATTCAAGGGCGAAGACTGGATACTTCTTCTGGGGGCTGCCTGGATATCCGAAGTCAGGTAGCTAGTATGCGGTCGTGTGTGCTATATCTGCCTGAGGAAGAAGCTGTAACTGTAGCCGATGCCGGCTGCAGTTTAGATAAAGCGTCCCAAGCGGCGGGAGTGGACGTTAGCTCCTACACAGGCAAGTTTATCAAAAAACATTTGGCCCCAAATGTTGCAGGGTTAGAGAGAGGGCTCTCCCGCACACAGTCTTATTAGACCTTGCCGATCCTCCCTAAGAGAACTTGCAGGCTTCCTCCCTATTTCCGTCGTCGTTGGGTGAGCTTTAGTTTTTGAGGTGCTCGCTCTACCCAAATCTACACTTCCCTCGACCGCAACAGACTTACCCAGTGTCACAGCTCCCACGAACAGAGTAACCACTTCACCGGTCGAGGTAGCTGCTTGCAAAGGATTAAGAACACTAACTAGAGGCCTTATCCATTGCTTAATATTCATGAGCACCTTGCAGCTAGCTCTGTTTGCTCATCAGAGCGCAACAACGGTAGCACACTTGGATGAGGTCACAATACAATCACCCTGTTCTTGTTCCTCTGAAAAAGAAACTGAAAAACTCAAATTATTTTGCGGTGAGAGCTCACCGCCAACTACGTACCGCGACAACTGTCTCCAACGTCTGTCATGCCAATGTATACAAGTAGGACAAGAATTCGTAGGAGTGCATCGACTACAGGCAAGGCAACAAGCATGTAAATCCGAGGAAGACTTCCTTGCCTTGCATTTAGAGCAGTAAGCTTTGAAAATTACAATCAAAAGACAAAGTCAATAGCACTCCTACAAACTCCACAACAGAATATATGATAAAGATACATGAATAATAGCAATCAAAATTAAATTTGAAAAAATTATAAAAAAAAATTTCGAAAGTTTTTTTGAGAAAATGCCTAAGTTCCCAAAGGGAACATCATGAGCCCAAGGGCATCTTGGTAGAGCCTAAGTGTGAACAAAAACCAAATTTTATGAGCTGCACTACCGGAATAATAATGTATCCTACAGTAATTCTACAGTAATATAATATAAAATACCACATATATTTGAGGATGTTTCCAATGTAAACAAGAGCTGGACTTTCGTCCGGTGCATACCTCCACGTGGTGTACCGCCTAGTGTGGGCATACCTATTATGACCAACAAATATCATTTATGAATATTCTCGTATGGACTGACGGACAGATGCACAGATGGACGGGCGCAATCCAGTATAGCCCCCCCCCCCCCCCCTCCTTCCATTTTCTTCGAAAGTTTTCAACAATTTCAAAGTCAAAAGGTATGGTAAATTGTTTGGTGTTTGGAAGTTTTATGCAATGAAGCAGAAGCCTTCATCATAGGCAAACTGCATGCCATATTTCACTGAAATCCGATAACCCCAATCCAGTATGCCCCCCCACCTCCCCCCACCTCCCATTTTCTTCAAAAGTTTTCAACAATTTCCAACAATTTCTAAATCAAAAGGTATGGTAAATTGTTTGGTGTTTGGAAGTTTTATGCAATGAAGCAGAAGCTTTTGTCATAGGCAAACTGCATGCCATATTTCACCAAAATCCGATAACCCATACCTGAGATACAGGCTGAACAGACAAATAATGTCAATTTCCTACAATTTCTAAGTCAAAAAAGAGGGATAACTCTAAAAAGGAGAATGTGAGAAATACCGTTGAATCCTTTTTTTAAAGCCTATACCATAAGCAGTGTTCATGGCAAATTTCATTGCAATAGAACACTTGATACCCGAGATACAGGCTGAACAGACAAAATTTGGCTCGGACGGACATAATTTCTAAGTGAACAATTAATAAAAAAAAAAAAATAACTAGTGTGGGCATACCTATGACCAACAAATATTATAAAAAATAATAATTTACTTAAGTTATGAATACTTTCGGATGGACTCACACACGGACGCACAGACGGACGGATGCACAGACGGATGCTCCAACATTTCGGGTTTATGGGCTACCAAAAAAACATTTTGTATGTCCAAAACCTTATTTTACCCAGAACCCCACCCCCTCCACCCTAGAACTTATATTTAACCCTAACCCCACCCCTCCACCCAAAAAACACACCCTAACCCTACCCCACCCTGACCCTAAACCCTAAAAGCCCACCCCAGACCCTAACCCCCATCCACCCCCGGGACCTACCCCCAACCTTTAATTAAACCCTACTCTGGGGCTACCCCTAATCCCCACCCCACCCCTGACCCAACCCCACCCTAGCCAAACCAATAGGATTAGGAGCTATTTTTCGGTTTAGGGGCTACTAAAACTACAACCCCACCCCTGACCCCAACCCTACCCCCCCCCCCCCCCCCGGGACCTAGCCCTCCCCAACCTTAAGCCCTACTCTGGGGCTACCCCTAACCCTAACCCCACCCTACTCCTAACCCTAACACTACCTTAATTTGGAGGTAGCCCCTAATAATAATATCCCCTAAACCCCCAATGTTGGCACGGATGCATGTAATCCAGTATACCCCCATTTTCTTCGAAAGTGGGGGTATAACAATGTCAAAGGAAAGAACCAGAAACAAGACATCAGGCACACAAAAAGGCCCAAAGTCAGTAATCAATTCAAATGCTACCAGATGCAAAGCCAGATCTTCATACGAAGAAAAACGATACATCGGATAGAAGATGCAAGACCAAAATAACCTAACACCCCTAGGGTGAGGGCGAAACCATGGGGATAAACAGAATAAACATTCTGTAATACACGTTAAAACTCCCAAGAAATTTAATAAATGAAAGTGTCAATGACACTGTAGCTCAACTTGTTAAAGACATGTACATGTATAGTGTGAGACACAGCAATGACAAACATCTAGGTAATGACCTGATAACAAAGGTACATGTAAAGTATTGTAACGGTCTATACATAAATGCTGACCGCAGCCTGTAACAAATATATAGGTAAAGTATTGTAAAAGTGGGGTGCCAGTTAGATGCTAAACTAGAAAAGAAATCTTTGAGTCCCAGAGTGGATCTGACTGAACCCAAAAATATTTGTTTTCATAGCGCACATGATAACAAAGGCACCCAAAAACACTCGTTCCTGTCACAAGGTGATAACAAAGGTACCTCAAGAAGTTTCATGAAGATCAGTTCATAAATACAGACTCTAGCGCGAGCCATATTGACATGTGCACTTACTGTATCAAAGTTCATCTAATTTGCATAATTTCTGCCCGAGAAAAAAACCTGTATTATATGTGATGTATTCCATGTTACTAAACATTCCTACAAAACTTTATTCAAATCAGAACTTCCATACAGAAGTTCTGTACAAAAAACTGATTGCACTAATTTTGGTACAAAAAAGCTGCTGGTGGCCATCTTGAATTTTGGACCGCACCCAAAAACACTCGTTCTCATCCCACAGTGATAACAAAGGTACCCAAGAATTTTCGTAAAGATTGGTTCATAAATATGGCCTCTTGCCTGAGCCGTGTAGAAGTTGTGTACAAAAACTGATTGGACCTAATTTCGGTATAAAATGGCCACTGGCAGCCATCTTGAATTTTGGACCACACAAAGAACAAACTCGTTCTCATCCCAAGGTAATAAGAAATGTACCCAAGAAGTTTTGTGAAGATTGGTTCATAAATACAGCCTCTAGCCCAAGCCATATTGACACATGCACTTACTATGTACAGGCAGCGCTGAATAAATCAAAGTTCATCTAATTTGCATAATTTCTGCTCGAGAAAAAAACCTGTATTATATGTGATGTATTCCATGTTACTAAACATTCATACAGAAATTTATTCAAATCAAAACTTTCATACAGTTCTGTACAAAAAACTGATTGCACTAATTTTGGTACAAAATGGCCACCGGCAGCCATCTTGAATTTTGGACCGCACCCAAAAACACTCGTTCTCGTCCCATGGTGATAACAAAGGTACCCAAGAAGTTTCGTAAAGATCGGTTCATAAATACAGCCTCTAGCCCGAGCCGTACTGGCATTTGCAGTTACAGTGATGAAAGTAACATTAAATAGATCAAAGTTAGTCTAACTGGCATAATTTATGCACGAGAGAAAAACTTGTGTTATATGTTATGTATCCCTTGGTACTAAACATTCACACAAAAAATTATTCAAATCAGAACTTTCATACAGAAGTTCTGTACAAAAAACTGATTGCACTAATTTTGGTACAAAAAGGCTGCAGGCGTCCATCTTGATTTTTGGACCACAACCAAAAACACTTGTTCTCGTCCCACTGTGATAACAAAGGTACCCCAGAAGTTTTGTGAAGATCAGTTCATAAATTCGGCCTCTAGCCCGAGCCGAATTGGCATTTATTTACATTTACAGTGCTGAAAGTAACACTGAATAGATCTAAGTTAGTCTAATTTGTATAATTTATGCACGAGAAAAAAACCCGTATTATATGTGACGTATCCCATGGTACTAAACATTCATACAAAAAATTATTCAAATCAGAGCTTTCATGTGGAAGTTCTGCGCAAAAATCTGATTGCCCCTAATTTTGAACAAAATGGCTGCCAGTGGCCATCTTGAATTTCAAACCGGACCCAAAACACTCGTTCATGTCCCATGGTGATAACAAAGGTACCCAAGAAGTTTCGTAAAGATTGGTTCATAAATGCAGCCTCTAGCCCGAGCCGTATTGGCATTTGCACTGACAGTGCTGAAAGTAACACTAAATAAATCAAAGTTAGTCTAATTTGCATAATTTAAGAACGAGAAAAAAACCCGTATGATATGTAATGTATCTCATGGTACTAAACATTCATACAAAAAATTATTCAAATCAGAGCTTTCATATGGAAGTTCTGTACAAAAAACAGATTTCTGCATCGTCGGTACAAAATGGCAGCTGGCAGCCATCTTGTATTTCGGACCGCACCCAAAAACACTCATTCCCGTCCCACAGTCATAACAAAGGTACCCAAGAAGTTTCGTAAATATCAGTTCATAAATACGGCCTCTAGCCCGAGCCATATCCAATTGTTGACGTACGGACAGACGGACGCTCCAACATTTCGGGTTTATGGGCTACCAAAAAAACATTTTGTATGTCCAAAACCTTATTTTACCCAGAACCCCACCCCCTCCACCCTAGAACTTATATTTAACCCTAACCCCACCCCTCCACCCAAAAACCAGACCCTAACCCTAACCCTACCCCACCCTGACCCTAAACCCTAAAAGCCCACCCCAGACCCTAACCCCCACCCTCCCCCGGGACCTAACCCCCCCCAACCTTAAGCCCTACTCTGGGGCTACCCCTAACCCCCACCCCTGACCCAACCCCACCCTAGCCAAACCAATAGGATTAGGAGCTATTTTTCGGTTTAGGGGCTACTAAAACTAAAACCCCACCCCTGACCCCAACCCTACACCCCTGGCCCAGGACCTAACCCTCCCCAACCTTAAGCCCTACTCTGGGGCTACCCCTAACCCCACCCCACTCCTAACATTACCTTAATTTGGAGGTAGCCCCTAATAATAATATCCCCTAAACCCCCAATGTTGGCCCGGACAGATGGGCGACGGGCCATGACAAAAGCTCAAATTTGGCTTCGCCAAAGTTGAGCTAAAAATTACAATAAAAAATAGACAAAAAGCTTAGGAGTTTAACAGGAGGGGTTCATGAAAGGATAGGGAAGGAACACTTAACAAACAGTGGATTAATCATCAGCAAGAATGATGACATCAGGCGTATGTCCCGAAAATGGGAAACATGAAATAATTTTTATAAGTATTATAAAGTTACAGCCCTGAACATTTGAAACCACCATTGTTCACTTACATCATTCATTTACAGCCTTGGATCCACCAATTCTTGCACTGATTTGTGTCTGGCATCCTCAAAAAAGGAGATTTTAAAGCACAGATGTCAGATTATTGTTACTGACTTTAGGGCCAAACAAAGAATGATGTTTGCGCCAATTCCAGTCTCTTCCTGACTGCTAAAAGTATGGAGGGCCAGATAGGACTTTTAATTTTCGGTATTGTATGCAAATTTTGGGGATTGGGGGGGGGGGGGTTCAAAATTTGTGTTTGGCCCTTGATAATATCGAGTTTGCACCAGCTAAGTCTGGGACATTGGTTATTGGTATAAAAATATAAGAATTTCATCAATATTAGTTCATTAACCTTGAAGCTGTGCACACAATAATTTTATATACACAATGATAAATATAATTTTAAGAAGAGATAGTTTAGTTAAAAATTGATGCAAATATAAAATTTATGAATGCCAGGATGCATATGTTCAGTGACCATGTATGAAAAGTTTCTCCAAAATTGGTTCATAAGCCTAGGAGTTTCTCCTGCAACAATTTAATATAGAAGTTCATTCTAATAAATCAATTAATAATAATAAATTGAAATTCAAAGGAGATAATTGAGTTAAAAATTATAGCAACTTGAAAATTTGGGAGTATGCACACGTCCACCAGCAAGTGATTACGTATGAGAAGTTTCATCAAAATAGCAGGCCTGGCATTTTCAGGAGAGCGATTTACTCCCTCGACTACTGCTCGCCTTAAAAAAATTAGGGAGGGCAAAAACTAGCCCTCCTGGTCTTAGAAACTAATGATTACCATAACAGCCTATTCCTAAAATCTACATCTTTTCATATCTCTGCTATGTTAGAGGTCTCTGTAAGATAGCCACATTGTCCCTCCCGCACCTCTGGACCTTGCCGAGGCCCGGAGGTGTGGGAGGAGCAGTGTAGCCATCTCACAGAGACTACCTTGTTAGCAGCACCAAATAAAATGTACAAAGCCCACTAATGAGAATTGATTTATAGTAAAACTTCATTTTGCTACTTTTAGATTTTGTAAGCTTGAGGAGAGCTAATCCCTCCCCAAGGCCATGAGAGGGGAGTGATTTTTAGCTCTCTTGCATTTTTAAGAATGCTAGGCCTGAAATAGTTCATTGACCTAAGAGAAGTGCACACAAGAACAGGCTGGGATGGACAGGCATTCAGGACTGTGACCTTCACCTTTGGCAAAATGACCTAAATATATTAGAGATGGGCGGTTTTCAAATTTTATGTCAGTTCCGGATTTGGTTCTGGTTTCATTGAAAGAGTCGGGTTATCAATTTCGGTTTTCATTGTACAAACATAATTCATTGCATTTGCATATAGGAAGATGTATTTGGCGCCAGTCATTGTCACAGAGACTCCCTATATACCGGTACTCTGATTTTCTGAGCATAATGTATTTGCATAAATTATCTCAAGAATTTCAAGTTTGAGAAAAATGATTTTAGTCTCGAGTCTGTTACAAAATTAGCACCCCCCCCCCCCCCCTGCCCCCCATGATAAATTTAAAGTAATTTGTATATTTTTTATACTTACCAATGGCCCAGACTTAGCTGGTGCAAATTCAATATTATCAAGGGCCAAACACAAATTTTGACCCCCCCCCCCCCCCCCTCCCCCAAATTTGCATACATTACCGAAAAATAAAAGTCCTATCTGGCCCTCCATACTTTTACTACTTGCGCATGCGCAGCACTCAGGAACAGACCGGAAGTGGCGCCAACATCATTGTTTGTAGACGAGCCTACTAAAGTAATAACTCAGCGGGGAGGTATGAGTGCCCACTCATGGGAGGGCCATCCCCGTCTAGGCCATTGGTAAGTATAAAAAATAAACAAATTACTTTAAATTTATCATATTTTTATACTACAACCAATGGCCCAGACTTACCTGAATCATAAAAAGGCGGCAGGCCTAGGACTTAAGAATTAGCAGACCAAATACAGCTCCTAAGCCTGCTTTCCAAGGTGAAAAGGAGATTAAATTTTTAAAGGAATTACATGTATGTCTCTCTATACAATAAAAGAGAAGACATATCAATAAGGAGCCATATCCAAGTAATTCCGTATTCTTAGCATGAATGATTATGCTAATTGGGTATAACAAGCCCCCAATTTTAAGGCTAGCCCGGACTAAGCCACTTAAATTAGGATGGCGTAATCAAGAGTGAGAGACTAACCCCCCACAAACACATGCCATATATTCTAATATATAAATGCGAATGTCTGTATCCATCTATCTTTGTTCGGGTGAACTCCTCCGTTTCTCAACCGATCGATCTCAAATTTTGTACATGGGGGTAATTTGTCCCTGCGAGTAGCATGGGATGGGTGCCTTGCTCATGTGGGGTGATCTTGACCTTGAAATTGATGATCTTGACCTTTTATTTTGAAAACGGCTGGGCCGATCGAGCTAAAATTTCATATGTGAGGGTATATTGACCCATCGATCATTTTAACTTTAGTGGGGTGCCTGTGTGGGGTGACCTTGACCTTGAAATTGGTGACCTTGACCTTCTATTTCGAAAACAGCTGAGCCAATCATATCTGAGGGTATATTGATATAACCATCTTCTCCTGTGCAACGGCAGGTATTCACCCGCTCGTATATAATAAACAAGCGCTGTATCTAAGATCAGTAATAATCTACAGACAAAACAGCTTCACTCATAGTTACACACTTATTATCAAGCCAGAAGAGATGAAGAAAAGTTAAAAAATTTATAGTAATTTATATATTTTTTATACTTACCAATGACCCAGACATAGCTGGTGCTAACTCTTAAAATATAGGGCCAAACACAAATTTTGCCCCCCAATCCACAAAATTTGCATCTAAAACTAAAGAAAACATGTCCTGAAAGGCCCTCCACACTTTGCCCCTACTGCGCATGCGCAGTGTCAAGGACGTTCCGAAATTGGCGCCATTTATCATTCTAATAACCAGTGCCTGGTAAGCGCTATGTACTCAGCGGGGAGGCAAGAGTTCCCAACTCCTGGGAGGGCCATCCCCGTCTGGGTCATTGGTAAGTATAAAAAATATATAAATTACTATAAATTTTTTAACATTTTTATACTGTACCAATGACCCAGATATAGCTGAATAGTAAAAAGGCTGGAGGGCCAAGGACATAGAGCAAAATGGAATACGCTCAATAAAATAAAATAGAGTCATCCCCTGTAGGGAAAAGAAGTAATAGGCCTTACATGTATCTTTCTTATTTATGATAAATTAGAAAGATACAACACCTTCCAAAATTGAGCTTCATACATCCATGTACTCTATTAATATCCAATATAATCCTTATACTAATAATTTTTAAAGTAAGCCAATAATAAAGTAAGTCTAGAGAATAGAGACTCTTATACTCCTAAAAGTGTCTGAGAATTGCATAATCATGTCCGTTGACATATGCAATATTCAAAAGCTATACTTTAAAAACTAAGACTTGAATGAATTTTATAAACTTAAACTTCTCACTAAACAACCATCCCAATAACAGCTCAGAATTACTAACTCCGGAGGAGGTATCCCCTTGTTTTCATAGTAAAACAGGTGACCCAAGGGAACACCCTCCCCCCCCCCCCCTTTTTCTTGCCCTGGGTCAAATAGCCCAGAGCGAAGAGGGCAGCCGAACGGAGACACTGCCGAAACAGACAGCCTACCTAGCTATAGTAGCAACTGTTAAGTGAATGACATTCTGAGCAGTAGATAATAGACCTAACAAAAGAGGCCTCAAGAAATTGACTCGATATTTCTAAGATAAAATTCATGAATGTGGATGGCTGAGCGCAATGAGCGGCCTTCAAAAATCTATAATAGCGACACTATTAATGTAAGCCCAAGAAGTAGAAGAACTCTTACTTCATGAGCCGAAATCTTAAGCACAACTGCTAAGTCAATGATATACCATAAGCAGTACCGATAGTTAATAGAATCCATTAACAATAAAATGGAGCGTAACGTCCTTCTACTAGACATCAAAGACAGAAGAAGCTTACGCCCTTGTAATAAACAGATATCTGTTTATAAATACATAAACTGTACCCGGAAAGAGTAAAGGCCTATGCCCATACGAAGACGGAAGGACCTTAAAATAATAGGTTCCGGATAATAGGAGCCTAACTCTTATGCAACAATCCAACCTAAATAGTAACGGAAGTATTGATTCCGAAACTATGAAAGTGAAAATCATCCATCGATAGTGCATGAAACTCACTGACTCTACAGTAAAAGAGAAACCAACAGAATTACTGTCTAAAAGGTCAGAATTTGAAAACTACTGTTTCCAGAGGCTCAAATGATTACTTAGCTAAATAAGAACCGAAGTTAAAATCCGTATAGGAATTTAATCTAAAGATTCTAAGTCTATTTATCAAAAAGTTACTAACTGACTTAGATAAAGAGACAAAAGACTCAATTGTAAACTATCGTAGAGTGCATAGGTATGAGGTAACATAAACCTATAACCTAAATAATAACAGGCTGCAGTAGATCTTGTGAAACAAGTATACTAAAAAATAGCAATGAGTAGTATGGAGGGATCAACAATATGAACATAATGATCCCTACACCACGACGGAAGAGCCTCCACTTTAGTCGCATAGAATAGCGAAGAAGAGGATCTCCTATAGTAAGAAATCGCGTCCAAAGCTCGTCCAGTACAGTGCTTACAATGTAATACGGACCACACAACGGAATACATGAAGGTTGCGACCTTGCTGGTTGTGATAAAGATGACACGATTTACCCAGTGAAAAAAGATCCTCACATAGAGGAAGATTTCACGTTAAGACCCACAGTAGACAAGAGAGTAAATTACTCATGATCTCTGTGAAGATAGAGATGCTATCAACAGAAATGTATTGTGGTTGTTTATCTTAGCAATACCTGCTAAAACAACAGCGCCGGAGGATACGCGTATCCTATCATTCCGTCCTATAGATCAATAGAGCGTTAACACTATTAGCTCAGAGATCTGGACAAGCCAACACATACGTCTGCAATTGATTAGCAAGCTGTGTCATAAATAAATCATCATTGGGCGCTCCCATAGATAGCAAATCTGATTGAATACTTGTTTGTTGAGAGTCCATTCTGACAGCAACAAGCGACCCGTAAGAGAACGGGAGTCCGATAAAACAATCAGACGACCCGGAATATGACGGACCAAAACTGAACTTGGTGTACTATAACCAACAGACGGATTCTTTCCATTAAATTGAATAACGGAAACGAAAGAGTGCCTCCCTGGTTCCGGAGATACGCCACTACTGTCGAATTAAAGGACAGGAATTTGGGCATGCGTTTCTGAATAATGTTCATGCAATGACATAAAGCAAGCCTAAAAAACATTATTCCGCGGAAGTTAAACTGATAGCTAAAAGACTGCGGAACCCAAAGACCCTGGCACTTCGAATCCGTAGGGATCAGTATATATCCCAATCTGTTTGACTGGCAACCATCATAACAGCCACACTCGGGTCCGGCAACAGCGGCAGCACTCTCTGAGTCAACCACCGAATGTTTGCCCCAGTCTGAATCTTTTGTAACACTAGATAGACAAGAGAACGTATAAATCGAGCAATTCATGGATTGCCGGAAAGTTGCCGTCGAAGAGAAGCTCCTCCGAGAACGAAGCGACTCTGAGAGAGTTCTTAACCTTACTATCCACGCGTGTGGATGTAGCTAGGGCTGCGTCACGTCTAACCAACTCCAATCAGCCACTGAAGGGCGGAGATATACGTGAACAAACTACTGCCCTCAAAAGAAATTACATTGAGAATAATATCCCGTAAATCTTTTCTTGAAGACGTAATGATAACGCCTCAGTAAGGCGGATTACGTATAATAAAGCGTCTAAGTTAAGTCTACTATACATAATGTCGTTCCCAACATTGAAATTGGAAAAGACATAAACGGCGAAAAAGAATATATGCAGTCTTTAATCACACCGTCTAGACGCATATGAACTCTCGGTATGCCCTGCTCTGCCAAAATAAACTATTTGTAAAAATGATAAAATGGCAGAAATGAGCAACGCGGACAAGAAACTAAACTATCATGCTTAGTAGCAGGCTTGTATATATATATATATATATAGCGTCGAAAAATAAAACACATGTTGTAATGACAATATTGGACTGCGTCGGTAAGTCAGGGACAATGTCCCTGTACCGATCGAAAAATCCGAGTCCAATGACGCTATAAGTCTCTTATCCAAGATCGCAGCAATGAAGTCCGAAATAATAATCACTGGAAGAAATGCCAGAAGATATGAAAGGCATCTTCCGATACTACTAAAGGGAAAACTCGAAATCTTTCGAATCCCTTTCGCCATCCTGTCGGACCCTATAAAGCATTCGGTCGTCCGTAGCTGATGCAACCGCGGACCGCACCGACCCAGCGCCGTCGGATAATTCCTGATTCGACCGAGAAACTGTCAATTGCTGGGATGCTGCGAAACAACTGTGCTAACTCGGATAGCACGTCCGTCACTGAGGCCTGAGGAGAAGCGGTCTTACGATGCATTGCCGCTGGAAGCTCCGTGATCGTTACCCCGTGCATACTTCCAATATGCGAGCGAACGGAGTGTATAGGCCTCGTGTCCCTTGGCTACCGGATGGTGCGACCTATTCGCCGTGGAATCACTGAATGCCGAAACTGATCGGATACTCGAGGTCACGTAGCCAATGTGCGGTCGTGTGCCCTGCTGTGAGGATGAGGAAGCATTAAAGACAGTCTCTCGGACTGTCAATATAACGGAGCATCCCGAGCAACGGACATATGCTCCGAATGTAAAATATCTGAACCACAACATGCGGTCCCCTATGTTGTTGGGCGAGAGAGGAACCTCTCTCGCTCACAGCCCAGACGGACCTGGACAAGCCAGGAACCGGACTAACAGGCTTCCTCCGATCTGTCCTCAATCTGCCGTCACTGGGTGAGTACTAAAGTAATTAAAGTGCTCGCATCACCCAAATCTCCTTCCTAGACCGCAACGGACGAACCCGGCAGCCGAACCATTCGATGAATGTACGCTACACCGGGTGAGCTAGCGAATGTCACTCCGTAAGCGATAGACATATTCCATGAGCACTTATTGCCGCTAACTCTTCATTAACTATGACGACAGAGGCACACTTTTGAAAGACATCTCCATAACTCTTCGAACAAGAAACCAGAAATGCTTGGATAGCAAGCATAAAATAATAATATATATAGCGTCGTTCAATAATTCGAAAGTTTGTGTGACATTATTGGACTATGTCGGAACTGAGGGACGATGTCCCTGAACCGAACCAAAAATTTCTAAGTCCACCGACGCTATCAGTTTCTTATCCGGCATCGCAGCATATGTTGTTCCGAAAGGGAAAGCTTGAAATCCTCCGAATCCCTTTCGGTATCCCGTCGGACCGGATGAAACTTTCGGACGTCCGTACCCGCTTCCGCGGAGCGTCCCGACCCAGCATCGTCGGATAAAAAATATGCGACAGATTCAGTTGATGCTGGGATGCTGCGATAAACTGTGCTATTAAAGAAAGCACGTCCGTTCCCGAGGCCTGTGCAGTAGCGGACTTACGATGCATTGCCGCTGGAAGCTCCGTGTACGTTGACTCCCGCACACTTCCTATGCGAACGTCCGGAGTCTGCAGGCCTCGAGTCCCCGGCTACCGACCCAGCGCTGTCGGATAATTCTCGATCCGACACCGTTTCTGTCGGCTGCTGGGATGCTGCGATAAGCTGTGATATGTGCACAAGAATGTCCGGCGTCGAGACCTGCGGAGGCGCAGTCTATCGCTGCTTCGCCGAGGGCAGCTCCGCATCAGATGGCTCCCGCATACTTTTCCTATGCGAACGTCCGGAGTCCATCGGTCTCGAATCCCTGGCTGCCGGATGGTGTGACCTGGTCGCCGAAGAATCCTTGATCGGCGAAGCTGGTAATATATCGGCGGTCACGCAGCCAAGGTGCGGTCGTGTGCGCTGACGAGAAGAGGAAGCCTTAGCAGTCTCAGCGGACTGCCTATACAACGGAGCGTCCCGAGTGACGGACGTATGCTCCGCTAGCGACACATTTTGTACCACAACATCTGGGGCCAGATGTTGTTGAACGAGAGAGGGGCCTCTCTCGCTTGCCGTCCGGATGGACCGGAACGAGCTATGAACCGGACTAAAAGGCTTCCTCCGTTCTCCCTCCGATCCGCCGTCACTGGGTGTGCATTAAGTTAATTTTATAGTGCTCGCATCACCCCAAAATTCCTTCTAGACCGCAACGGACGAACCCGGCTGCCGAACCATTCGGTGAATGGACGCTACACCGGGCGAGCTAGCGGACGTCAAAGGCCGTCGAACCTACTAGGGTCCTCTTAGGCAATTGGCGTATTACATGAGCACTTTTCTGCTAGCCCTTCATTAATTGTGACGACGGAGGCACACTGTTGGAAGACATCACAGATACATCACCCTAATCTTGATCGTCTGAAATAGAAATTGATAAAGTAGAGTGACCCTGCGGGGAAAGGACCGGAGTGTCCAAATCCACAACAACATACCGTGACATACGCTTCCCATATTGTCATCGAAATCATACGATACAGAACAGGAGTTAATGCGAGTACACTGACCACATATAGAATGATAATAAAGTCAGAGGAAGACTTCCTCTTAAAACAATTGATCAATATCCTTTCAATGTGAAAAGAAAACAAGTCCTGGTACTCGCACTAACCCCTGGCAATCAAAATACATAATAATAATATGATCCATTAATATAGAAAAAATAATTGAAATCAAAATATTTTGAAAAAATATTTTTTCAGAACAGCCCAAGTTTCTGAAAAGTAACGTTGAGCCCCAATGGATCCCAAGCCTAAGTGTGGACAAAAATTTTAAAAATATTTTAAACAATTTATTCAACACTTACGAACAATAATAATGTATCTAGTTATGATTAAAATAACATAAAGATATTATTTTTTAGAAATCCCCCCCTCACACAGAGGGCTGTTGTAAATGTAAACAATGAGTGCAAAAACACTAAAATAAGACTCCAGGCACCCAGGCTCGAAATCAGTTACCAAAAATACACTATCTGATGCAAAACAGAGACTTCCAGGGAAGAAACTGCAGAACATCAGATGGTAGATGCAGAACACAACGCCTAACCACCCGTAGGTGAAGACGTAAACATGGGGAAAGAACAGAATTCATTCTGTTATTCAGCTAAAACTCCCAAGAAATTTTAGTAATAATAATTACAGAAACTATGCCAAAAGCATGGGAGAATAGCAAGGGGGAACTTAAAGGACAGGGAGAGAGGAAAACACTTGAAAAAACAGTGTAACTAAATAATCAGAATGACAACAAAATGGCTGCTGCCTTGAAAATAGGTAACTTAACATAATTTCATTAAAAAATTTTAAGTTACAGCCCTGATAATATTCTGTCACACATTCTTTTCCTCTCCTCCTTCTCTATCCTCCTTAGAATCACCATTTCACTAATATTTATGTGTCTGGCATCATTTAAACTGAGATTTAAAAGCACAAAGATCAGTCAGATGTTAACTGATGAAGGGCCAAACTTAGAATGATAAATGGCGCCAATTTCGGAACGTCCTTGACACTGCGCATGCGCAGTAGGGGCGAAGTGTGGAGGGCCTTTCAGGACATGTTTTCTTTAGTTTTAGATGCAAATTTTGGGGATTGGGGGGCAAAATTTGTGTTTGGCCCTATATTTTAAGAGTTAGCACCAGCTATGTCTGGGTCATTGGTACAGTATAAAAATATCACCCTCGCCCCCTTTTTTTTTGAAGGAATATTCTTCAAAACAAAGAGGGAAGTGCTCTGGAATCAGTTAAAAGCGGTACCAAACTAGAGGTACTCTGAGCAAGCTCACAAAGTGATCCCCCCCGCGCCTGAAATGTATAAGTTAGATTATCTCCCCTTGGAAATGTCAGAACGGAATTATATTGCTTCATGCACATCTTCATATGGAGTTCTTCCATTGTGTAAAGTTTCTTGAAAATTCTTCAAACGGTTTAGGAGGAGTTGCACTTATAAGGATGGACAGACGGACAGACAGACTGACAGAAGGACGGACAGGGTGATTCCTATATACCCCCCCCCAACTTTGTTTGCGGGGGGTATAATAATCTCTATATATTCGCCCAACAGGCACTCAGTTATTAATTATTATTATTGGTGCGTAACGCCACTTCAGTAGCTAAGGCTATCGTGGCGATTCAGGTTATTAACAGAGCAAGTCGGAATACGTAGATAGGTCAAAAACCAGTGATATAACGTGTACAACCTTACACTTATCCAACTGAATCCCAATGAAAAGTATCTATTAGAGCAAACACGCTTCTGAGGCAACCAACAGGCGACCCTGTTCAGGTGTACAATAATTCCAAAAATGAAACTCCAACTGAACTGTCCGAATATACGAGAATGTGAATTCTCCTGTGTACCGTCTCTGGTAGAAAGCTGGATTCAGAACATGGAACGGGCTATGAATAACAGACCCGTCAAGGACCATCCCCCAAATAATTTGTTGTTCCCTAGGTCCGTTACAACCGATGACTGTTTGGAGAAAGAATATACTACTCCGAATAATGAAGCCAAAAATTGAGAACGTATGCATAGAGGGCCTATTAGAAATTCCATAACTGATCCAAATAACCCCAAAATTCTCATGAGCTCTATAAGCAGAGCAAGTATTTTATAGAATCTAATTAATAATGCATCTGCCTAATAAATATACATATTATGCATGCGAGCAACAGAATCTCACATGTACTCATCTGAATACAGCCTGTATCTATGGCATGACCGAGTGATACAAGTGCAGCCAGGAAACAGAATGAATAATACGACGTTAATGCAGTTAAACTGAGTTATAATCTCATATGTCGTAAGAAAAGGGCAGACCGCTCTGAGCGAAACTTTTCAGAGTGGACTAATTGCCACATTGGAGAATGTCGCCCAGATAACCGACATGTCAGCCGCACAGGTACACGAAGGCTAGCAATTTACTGTCCAGGAATCATATGCTCGTATATGACTTATAAACAAACAACCACAGGAAACAAACCAACTAAATAGTGGATGTGCCCATGAAGTCGCCATTAGAACACAACCCAGCCGCCAATTGAGGAGCCATGAAAGGCATGCATATACTTGAATGCATACAAAGCTTACAGGAAGAAAACTATGTCCTGCCCTGTAATTGCCTCTTAACATATTGGCGGGGGGGTGGGGGGATCGACGAATAAATCCTATCGAACCCCCTCCCCCCCCCCCCCCCCTCACTCACAATACTTGAATCAATAGATAAGAAAGGCCGGAACAGTAGAAATAAGGCTATACTGCTGCTGCTATTCTCAATAAGAGTAATACAGCTAAAAAGCTTATAGTCAAAGCAATCACCATAACAGTAAAATTTCATAGCCTTAAGGTGTCCCTTCTGTGAGGGATGGAGACTCCCATTCCGTAGCCCTCTCACCATCCAAATTTTCCATCTGAAAATATGGTCAACACCATCCGACTGAATGGATGACTGGACCAATGCACCACCGTCCAACAGCTCAACATCGGAGCCTGTTAACGGTAGTACCAGCGACTACTGGGATGCTGCGATATGCAGAACAATCTGCAGCAGCTGGTCCATGAACGAGGCTAGCAGAGCAATGATAATCCGCTTGTTACCATAAGCTGCTCATGGGATGGAGATCTGGCCCCAGATCTTCGGCACATGTCCCGTATAAAAATATCTCGAATGACTAGCTATCAACCCGAACATGCAAAGTCGGATAGCTAGTCTGCGGTCAACATGCTTCATAAATGGAGCAGGGGAAGAAGCCATAGTTGCAACCAGATCTGGCTGTAGTGTGGAAGCAGCGTCCCGAACCGCAAGCATGAATGGGTATCCCAACTCACTAAAGTTTCTTGAATCAAAAACAGTTGACCCCGGCTGCTGACAGAAAAGGAGAGGGTTCTCCAGCTCGTGGTCTACTCCATACCTCGCTGAGCGTTCTGTTAGAAACTTGTTGGCATCTACCCCTTAGAGTGCATATCCATGGAAGAAGAGGAAGCCATAACAACAGCCGACCTGGCTGAAGTGCGGAAGAAGCATCCAAACTCGTCACATTTTGGATGGGTGCTCCTACTCATTGAAGTTTCTTACAACACAAAACAGTCATCCCTACTGCTAATGGGAAGAAAAACGCTCTGCACTCGCAATCTGTCCCCAGATCTCGCCGAGTATCCCGCTTAGAAACTTTTAGGCTAATCCCCTAGAAGAAGAAGAAGAAGCCATAACCGCCGCCGGCCCTGGCTGCAGTGTGGAAGGAACATTCCGATGTATGTTCTGACTCAATATGGTTTCCCACAACGGACACAATCGACCCCATCTGTTAACGGGATGGAGATGGTTCTCCAATCGATGATCTGACCCCTGATCTAGCCGAGCGTCCCGTAGAGAAACTTCTGGCTTCTTCTACATGCACAAATGACCGGACTGACCCAGCACCGTCCAACGGCTCACTACCATAGTCTGCTGATGGGTGACCCTTGCTAGGTTTTTAAGCTGCGATAAGCTGTGCAAATTGCGACAGCAAGTCCTTTACGGAGGCTTGTGGAGCAGCAGCTTATATTCTGTTCCTCCCGGGAAGAGATCTGGCCACCGACGTCCCGATGAATCAAGTCTCGAATCCCTAGCTACCGGATGGACCGAGTTCAAGGGCAAAGACTGGAGCATCTTCGCTCGGCTGCATGAACATCTGGAGTCGGGTAGCTAGAGTATGGTCACATGTGCTTCGCTGAAGGGGCGGAAGAAGCCGTAACTGCAGCCAGGTGAAGAAGGAGCATCCCAAGCCGCCAGGGAGGACGTTTGCTCTGGCTCAGTGCAAGTTTCTCAAAGCAATAGTCAACCCCGACTATTACTGAGTTAGAGAAGGATCTCCCACTCATGGTCTGATCCACTCCTCGCCAACCTTCCCAAAGAGAAACTTGCCGACTTCTTCCCCTTATTTTGCCGTCGTCGCTGGGTGAGTTTTTGATTAAAAGGTGCTCGCTGTATCCAAATCTACACTCTTCTCGACTACTTCGGACATACCGGTATTAGTGTTCCCACTATCGGGTAACCGCCTGACCGGTCGAGCTAGCTGCTGGAATAAGAGGCCTTATTCCCTTTATATTCAAGAGCACCTTAGCAGCTAGCTCTGTTCGCTCCTCAGAGCGCGACGACAGAAGCACATTCTGGACGGGTGTCACAATACCATCACCATGTTCTTGTAACTCTGGAAAAGAAACTGAAAACTCGAATTATCTTGCGGTGACAGCCCCGACATCGGAACTTCACCGTGAATACATAGCACGACACCTGCTTCCTACATTAGTGTCCTAATGAGTGGACCCCGACCACACAAGTAGGGCCTGAATCAGGAGTGCAGCGACTACAGGCAAGGCAACAAGCATGTAAATCCGATGTAGACTACTTCGCCCTACACTGAGAGCAGTAATTTCATAAATAATTATAATCCAAACAAGTTCACTGCACTCCTAACATCTAACATATAATCATACAATATAAGGATACATCACAAAGACAATCAAAAATAATTTCAAAATAAATCCAAACAAATTTCTTGCCAAAAAAATTTTTTGTTGAAAATTACTAAGTTCCGTAAGAGAACCACATGAGCCCAAGGGCATCCCGATAGAGCCTAAGTGTGGACAAACACCAAAATATTAAAGCTACACTACCGGAATATTAATAAATGTATCCTAATATAATTATGAAGAAATAAAACCCTGAATATTACCTGTTAAGGGTGTTGTTAAAAGTAAACGTCAGGATAGAAAAAAACGGAATCGAGACAAAAGGCCCACAAAAGGCCCAAGTCAGTAAATAATAAACTGATACCTGATGCAAAGCTAGATCTTCATGTGAAGAAAAAACAAAGCATCTGGTAGGAGATGCATGACAATAACGGCCCAATACCCCTAGGGTGAGGACGTAACAGTGGGGATAAAAAGAATAAACCTGTACAACACGTTAAACTCCCAAGAAATTTAAGAAAAAATTTCAATAAAAAACAGCCAAAAAGCTTAGGAGTTTATCTGGTGGGTTTATAGAAGGATAGGGAAGGAATACATAACCAACAGTAGGTAAATCATTAGCAAAACTAATGACGTCAAGGCGTATATCCCTAAATTGGGTAACATGAAATAATTTTCATATTATTTAAAAGTTACAGCCCTGAATGTCTCAAACCACCGTTGTTCCCTTCCATCATCCATTTACTGCCTTGAATCCACCATATACTTCATAGATTTGTGTCTGGCATCCACCAAAAGAGAGATTTAAAGCACAGATGTCAGTTGAGATGTTTACTGACTTAGGGCCAAACAAAGAATGATGCTAGTGCAAATTCTGGTCTCTTCGTGAGTACTGCGCATGCGCAAGTAGTAAAAGTATGGAGGGAAAGATTAATTTTCGGTATTGTATGCAAATTTAGGGGATTGGGGGGGTTCAAAATTTGTGTTTGGCCCTTGATAATATTGAGTTTGCACCAGCTAAGTCAGGGCCATTGTTTGTAGTATAAAAATATTATGCCGGCCATAAATATTTTATCAACTAAAAGTCGCTCATATAGGTCATTGTAACCCTAAATTTCCATCCAATTTCAAATGTGATTTTGATGCTGGCTTTCGAGTTTAGGCTTTCAAAATTATGTGTGGAAATAAATATATTTGTCATATAAATGTGGAACAACTGACAAGTTCCAGTTCTGCAAAGGAAATCACATTTGCTAAACAGATGAATGTTTAAAACACGATGTGTAAGCAATTTTGTCACCTAATTTTGCGGTAAATGCCACGCTCGAATGCAATATCAATTAGTGCAGCTGTTCTGAAAAAGGGGTATCGTGACTCTGAAGTTTGAAAACAGGGTTAACTTTAGGTTGTTTCTCTCTTTATTCGGAGAAGTTAAGACCTGATTCAAGTTTTTCAACACTGAAGTTGAAAACCTCGACGACGGGTTTTCTCTAATTGTTTCAGTTTTGATAACAAAAACTGAAACTGAAAAAAATTTTCAGTTAACCGCCCAACTCTAAAATATATGTAGGGTTCTTTCTTCCTCTCATCATGCTCAACCCACATGCCAAGTTAGGTTTCGATCTGGACTGCATAATTTTAATAATTAAGAGAGCCAAAACCAGCCCAGACCGATAAAAATTTTAATTTCAGGGTCACAGTGACCTTGACCTTTGGCACAATGACCTAAAAAATGATAAATTTAAAGTAATTTGTATATTTTTTATACTTACCAATGGCCCCGACTTAGCTGGTGCAACTCCAATATTATCAAGGGCCAAACACAAATTTTGAACCCCCCCCCCCCTCCCCCAATCCCCAAAATTTGCATACAATACCGAAAATTAAAAGTCCTATCTGGCTCTCCATACTTTTAGTACTTGCACATGCGCAGTACCCAGGAAGAGACCGGAATTGGCATCATTCTTCCTAGTTGTGCCTACTAATGCCATAACTCAGTGGGGAGGTATGAGTGCCCACTCATGGGAAGGCCATCCCCGTCTGGGCCATTGGTAAGTATAAAAAATATACAAATTACTTTAAATTTATCATATTTTTATACAAGAACCAATGGCCCAGATTTATATGAAACATAAAAAGGCAGGAGGGCCTAGGACTTGACGGAATAGCAGACTAAAGTTCAGCTCCTTAGCCTACAAAGAACTCCCAAGGTGAATAGGAGATTCAAATTTTTTTTTAGGAATTACATATATGCCTCTCTATACAACAACAAAGGACGACATACCTACAAAATAAGGAGTAACATCCAAGTAATTCCCTATTACTTAGCATAAATGATTACGCTAATTGGGTGTAACGAGCCCCCAATTTTAAGGCTAGTCCGGACTAAGACACTTAAAATTAGGGAAAGTGTGTCAGGGAGTTGGAGACTAATGCCCACAGACACACGCCGTATATAATGCAATAAGCTGTACATAAGATCAATATAATCTATAGACAATAACAGCTTCACTCATAGTTACACATTAATTATAAGGCCAGAAGAGATAAAGAGAAATCACCACTCTGAATAATGAAGCCAAAAATAGAGAACGTATGCATAGACGGCCTTTAGGAAACTTCATAACTGATCCAACTAGCCCAAAATTCTCATATGCACTATACCAACGCAGAGCAACAATATAAGAGAATCTATTTAATAATATGTCTGCCCAATGATAAATACATATTATGCACGCAATCAACAGAATTCCACATGTACCCTCACCTGAATACAGCCTGTATCAATGGCGTGACCAAGCGATACAAAATATAACCAGGAAACTGAAGGAATAAAATGACATTAATGCGATTTAACCTGAGGAATAGACTCATACATCGTAACAAAAGCAGACAACTCTGAGCAAAACTTCTCATAGTGGACTAGTGGAGAATGTCGTCCAGATAACCGACATGCCTGCTACACAGGTACATGAAGGCTAGCAATATCAACCGAATGTATTCATGAAAGAATTCAGAATCCAAAAACACTTAATGTTCAGGAATCATATGCTCGTATACAACTTATGAACAAACAACCACAGGAAGCAAACCAACAAAAGAGTGGATGCGCCCCTGAAGTCACTGTTAGACCACAACCCACCCACCAATCGAAGAGCAATGAAAGACATGCATATAAATGAATGCATACAAGGCTTACGGGAAGAGAAATACGTCCTGCCCTGTAATCACCTCTTAACATATATTGACAAATAAATCATATTGAACCCCATTACTTGAATCGCTGGATAAGTAAGGCCGGAGCAGTAATACTAAAGCTTGGAACTGTGACAAATTCCTTTTTCACTACAGGAAAAGGAAACCTCACAGTACATTCCCAAAGCTATACTGCTGCTGCTATTCTCAATAAAGAGTAATACAGCTAAAAAGCTTATAGTTAGTACAAGAAGCATGACCAATTTAACCTGGCGTGACTCATCACGCTTTAGAGTTAGTTATCTAGAATAGTATAAAACCATAGGGTTCCCTCACGTCTGACCAACTCCATAATGCCACTAAGGACGGAGAGGGATGTGATGAACATGGCACTATTGCAAGGAATATACCTGCTGATATAACGTTGACATATCCATTGAAAACAAAACAGTACGCCATGGCGCCAAACAATACACCATACAGACATAATATCCAATCCTCCGAGTGGAAATATAATCCACAACAATAGATTGGATTAAAAATGAAGCGGACAACGAAAACTAAGCTCCAGCACCCAATCATAAAAACCTAGTTGAACTCCTTGTGTCTCGTTCCAATTATAGCAGGAAATATATTCCTGAAAAAGGAGTTAACTACAGGCATTCGAAAGAACACTCATTAATCTCACTTGGTTAATATGGCATCATCAATGGGGCTAAAAGCCTCAGACAACTAACACAAAAACAATACTTAACTGTTAAGGAGAGAACAACCTCTTCTCTTGTAATGGTACCTTGTTCGATAGGACAGTGGTCTCAGCCTAGCTGAAGCAGCTAAAGGTCTTCCTATTTGTGAAGACAATTATATGGCTGTTAACTGCAGCCCTAGAAGCCCACTAAAGGAGACTTACAATGCTAGCCGCTAAAGATAGGGAAAAAACACCACTCATAATTCTTACTAGGCTACTGTAGTGTCAACAATAAGACTAAAGTCTGTGACACTTAAGAAAACAACACCGAGAAGAAACAAGAGGCCCCAAGGGGCCTGAGGGCGCTCACCTGACATGGTAGCCTAAATATCAACCCAGAGAATTGATTTCAACAAGTTGCATCTGATTCTCCTGAGAAAAGCTAAAACCAAATATCCAAAGATTCTGACCAGTGGATCTAAAAAAAAGAAGATTTTTAAAGAATATTCCTCATATTGAACTAAGTTATAATTCGGGCTCCCACAGGGAGCCCATATATGAACCCAGGGGCTTGGCTTTAACAAACTTAAATCTCACCCCCCCTAAGGATGCTGCACACCAAATATCAAAACATTCCGACTGCTGGATCTGAAGAAGAAGATTTTTAAAGAAAATTCCTCATTTTGAACTAAGTTACAATTCAAGCTCCCACAGTGAGTCGAAATATGGACCTAGGGACATGGCTTGAACAAACTTGAATCTCATCCCCTCCCCCCCCCCCCCCCCCCCCCCCCCACCCACCCCCCAGGATGCTGCATATCAAATATCAAAACATTCCAATTGCTGGATCTGAATAAGATTTTTAAAGAAAATTCTTCATTTTGAACTAAGTTATAATTCAGGATTTTACAGTGAGCCCAAATATGAACCCAGGGACTTGGCTTGAACAAACTTGAATCTCAACCCCCTAAGCATGGTGCATGCCCAATATCAAAAGATTCTGCCTGCTGGATCTTGAGAAAAAGATTTTCAAAGAAATTTGCCTGAAATGCACTAAGTTCGAATTCAAGCTTCTATAGTGAGCTCAAATATGAATCTAGGGAGCCGATTTGAACAAACTTGAATCAGATCCACCCCACAATGCTGCATACCAAATATCAAAAGATTCTGCCTGCTGAATCTTGAGAAGAAGATTTTTGAAGAAATTTGCCTGAAATGCACTAAATTCGAATTCGAGCTTCTATAGTGAGCCCAAATATGAATCCAGGGGGCCGATTTGAACAAACTTGAATCAGATCCACCCCACAATGTTGCATACCAAATATCAAAAGATTCTGCTTGCTGGGTCTGGAGAAGAATATTTTTTAAGAAATTTGCCTGAAATGCACGGAGTTCGAATTTGGGCTTCTATAGTGAGCCCAAATATGAATCCAGGGGGCCGATTTGAACAAACTTGAATCAGATCCACCCCACAATGTTGCATACCAAATATCAAAAGATTCTGCTTGCTGGGTCTGGAGAAGAATATTTTTTAAGAAATTTGCCTGAAATGCACTAAGTTTGAATTCGAGCTTCTATACTGAGCCCAAATATAAACCCAGGGGGCCGATTTGAACAAACTTGAATCATATCCACCCCACAATGTTGCATACCAAATATCAAAAGATTCTGCCTGCTGGATCTGGAGAAGAAGATTTTTTAAGAAATTTGCCTGAAATGCACTAAGTTCGAATTCGAGCTTCTATACTGAGCCCAAATATAAACCCAGGGGGCAGATTTGAACAAACTTGAATCAGATCCACCCCACAATGTTGCATACCAAATATCAAACGATTCTGCCTGCTGGATCTGGAGAAGAAGATTTTTTAAGAAATTTGCCTGAAATGCACTAAGTTCGAATTCCGGCTTCTATAGAGAGCCCAAATATGAATCCAGGGGGCCGATTTGAACAAACGTGAATCAGATCCACCCCACAATGATGCATACCAAATATCAAAAGATCCTGCCTGCTGGATCTGGAGAAGAAGATTTTTGAAGAAATTTGCCTGAAATGCACTAAATTCGAATTCGAGCTTCTATACTGAGCCCAAATATAAACTCAGGGGGCCGATTTGAACAAACTTGAATCAGATCCACCCCACAATGTTGCATACCAAATCTCAAAAGATTCTGCCTGCTGGATCTGGAGAAGAAGATTTTTTAAGAAATTTGCCTGAAATGCACTAAGTTCGAATTCGGGCTTCTATAGTGAGCCCAAATATGAATCCAGGGAGCCGATTTGAACAAACTTCCATCAGATCCACCCCACAATGTTACATACCAAATATCAAAAGATTCTGCCTGCTGGATCTGGAGAAGAAGATTTTTGAAGAAATTTGCCCGAAATGCACTAAGTTCGAAATCGGGCTCCTATACTGAGCCCAAATATGAACCCAGGGGGCCAATTTGAACAAACTTGAATCAGATCCACCCTACAATGTTGCATACCAAATATCAAAAGATTCTGCCTGCTGGATCTGGAGAAGATTTTTTTAACCTTTTTCCCACTGCCTACAGTGTTAAAAAGTGCTGACTCAGCACTTTTTCAAAGTCCTGAAAAAAAGTACCTTGTGATCAAACCGATAGGGATTTTTTTAAAACATTCTATTCTACTGGTTAAAAATAAGCTTTATACAAAATAAGAATTCTCTGTACCGTGTATTTTGGAGATATGGCAGTTTTAAGGTTTTTCCTATTTTTAGCTCCCGAGGTTCCCACGGGGCAATGAGAAAAATTTTTTTTGCATCAATCAACTACTTATGACCCATTATCATCTCATATCAAACTTGGTTCAAATCGACCTCACGGTTCTGAAAATAGAAATTTTAGGCGTGGCCAAAATTTTTGCCCCTCCTATAACGAAGGCAAATAATGCCCGGCAAACTTCTCTTGAACAAACTTGATTCTAAACCTCAAAAGGACTCTGTATACCACATATCAAGTCTCTGTTACTGGTGGTTCATTAGAAGAAGATTTTCAAAAAATTTGGCCATTTAAAATGTGGCCAGTGGTTTAGGAGAAAGAGGCTCAAACACCACCTTCACGCAGGACGACAGACGACGGACGACGGACGACGGACGACGGACGAAGAGTGATAAGAAAAGCTCACCCCGACTTTCAGTCAGGTGAGCTAAAAATGTACTCCTTCTTTTTAGCAGTTTCCATTCCCAAAAGACAGCGATCTCAGCCTAGCTAATGTAGAAGTCTTCATTTCCGTGAAGACAGATATCTCGGTGTAAGTTTTTGACTTTAGAAAGCTCACTAAATGGAGACTTACAACGTTAGACACTCAAACTAAATGAAAAAAAGGCATGCACTTGATTCTAATAAGGCATCAACAAAAGGATTAAAAGCCTCAGACACCTAAGAATATAACACCAAGAAGGAAACGATGTACTCTTCCTTTTAACGGCCCTAATTCCAAAGAGACAGCCATCTCTGATTAGCTAGCATAGCTAAGAAGTCTTCATTTCCGTGAAGACAGATATCTCAGTGTAACTTGCGACCTCGAAAGCTCACTAAACGGAGACTTATTTATTTATTGGTGTTTAAGGTCACATACTTATGCACAATGGCTAATCATGACCGTGACAGTTTAATGAGTGGAGGAAGACAGAGTACCAGGAGAGAACCACTGAGCAACGACGAGCAGCTGCCAGCTCTCCAACATCGTAACTCCACACTGCAGCACAGGCAGGGTTAGATTGGTTGAAGACATGCGCACCATCGACATGTAGTACTCCTTAGTACATGGTGTCATTGTGCCCCCATGTAGACAATCGGGGTTAAGTGCCTTGCCCAAGGACACAACTTGGGAGTCTGAATCGATCACTCAGATGATCGTCACCCATCCGAGGACTAACCAGGCTCGACGTTGCTTAACTTCAGTGATCTGACAAGAACCGGTTACTGCAATGCCACTGCACCCCTAAACTGAGACTTACGACGTTAGTTGCTCAAGGTAGTCTCAGCTTAGCTAATGCTGCTTATTAGTCTTCATCTCCATGAAGACAGACATCTGTGTCACCTGCAACCTTTGAAAGCTCATTAAACAGAGACTTACAACATTAGCTGCAATGTAAACAGACCGGTCTTAATTCACAAACAACATATTAACCCTTTACCCAATGAATCGGCCCGCGTAATATGCAAAAAATATGCCTTGAACCACTAGCTGCAGGTTAATCCGACTTTGGTGGTGAAGAGTGGGAACACCTCCGTGGAACAGCATGAACATGCGAAGTCAGACAGCTAGTCTGCGGTCTAACGTGCTTCATCGATGAAGCAGAGGAAGAAGCCATAGCTGCAAATGGCCCCGGCTGCAGTGTGGAAGGAGCGTCCCGGACAGCAAGCATGAACGGATGCCCCGACCAGGCCTGAAAATAAGCAATCTGACATTTACAGAATGAGGTCCCCAGAGGGTGAATTTGATGATGCTATCCCATACAGTGAGCCAATTTATCCTTTGGGTAACTCTTTCTGTTTAGTTTTGGGACCCTAATTCAGACTGAGATTCACAGAGGGTAAATTTAGTGATGCTACCCTACTATGCAGTCGTAACAACAGCCGACCCTGGCTGAAGTGTGGAAGTTGTGTCCCGACTCGCACATTTCGGATGGGTGCTCCGACTCATTGAAGTTTCTCACGACAGAAAACAGTCGACCCCAACTGCTATCGAGATGGAGAATGTGCTTCCATGTAAGAAGAAGCCAACCCCAGCTGCAGTGTGGAAGGAACATCCTGACTCACACATTTCGGACGGGTGCTCTGACTCATTATAGTTTCTCACAATGGACACAGTCGACCCTGACTGCTAACAGGATGGAGAGGTATCTCCAACTCGCGATCTGACCCCAGATCTCGCCGAGCATCCCGTAGAGAAACTTTCAGGCTTCTTCTCCTTTTGCCATCGTTGCTGGTGAGCTTTAGTTTATGAGGTGCTTGCTCTACACACGTTTATAATACTCGGCCGCAACGGACATACCTGGCGTCGTGGCTCCCATTTTGGGATGACCGCTTCACTGGTCGAGCTAGCTGCATGCAGAGGATTAAGTGAACTAACTAGAGACCTCAATCCCCTCCTAAAATTCATGAGCACCTTGGCAGCTAGCTTTGTTTACTTATCAGAGCGGGGCGCATCAGAGTGCAACAATGGCAGCACATAACAGACAGGTGTTAAAGTCATCGCCATGTTCTTATTCTTCTGAAAAAGAGACTGAAAGACTAGATTAGCCTGTAGTGAAAACTCCTACATCGGAACTTCACCACCCACCACACAGGCCGACACCTGTTTCCAATGTTCGCATCCCATAGTACAAGTACTGAAGGAGTGCAGCAACTACCGGCAAACAACAAGCATTTAAATCTGAGGCTTCCTGGACTTACACTAAGTACCAATTATTATAATAGATACAATAATAAAGAAGCTAAAATACACAAGTCTGCTGCACTCCCAATAATATTACAGAATAAACATTGCAAGGATACATAACATAGACAATCACAAAAAATTCCGAAATAAATTAAACAAATTTTTTTTAAAAACTTTGAATGAAGCCAAAGTATCCCAAGGGAACCTCATGAGCCCAAGGGCATTCCAATAGAGCCTAATTGTGGACAAGCACTACCTAATTAAAGCTAAACTACCGGAATAAGATATAATATGTATACTAAGAGAAAAAAAAAAATTGTTTTTAACTAAACACTGAATTAATACGTATCCAAAACGTTATTGAACAGACGTCAAGAGGAAAAAACGGAAACTAACCAACAACAGGCACAACAGAGGCCCAACAGTAAGAACCGATCAACAACCACCTGATGCAAAGCTAGATCTTCATAGGAAGAAAAAACAATGCATCTGGTAGAAGATGCAAGAATACAAAATGTCCTGAACAGTAACGAACAGGACGTTAACACAGGGGATAAACGGAATACTTATTCCATAAAACAAGATAAACTCCCAAGAATTTTAATAAAAAATTCTCAATAAAAAATGCCATAAGGAGCTTGGGAGTAAAACAGGAGGGTTCAGGAAAGGGAAGGGAAGTAATACTAACAAAACAACCATGGAGTCATATTATAATGACGACGTTCATAAGCATATCCGAAAATTGGGAAACATGAATAATTTTATATAAAAATTATAAAGTTACAGCCCCGAACATCCAAAACCACTGTTATTCACTTCCAACATCCTGCTACACTGTTGATTCCATGAAAACCATCATTGATTTGTGTCTGGCATCTTCAAAAATGAAAATTTATTGCACAGATGTCAGTTCAAACTTTTACTGACTTGAGCCAAACAAAAGAATGATGCATGGTGCCAATTCCAGTCTCTTCCTGGGTATTGCGCATGCGCCAGTACTAAAAGTATGGAGGGCCAGATAGGACTTTTAATTTTTGGTATTGTATGCAAATTTGGGGGATTGGGGGTTCAAAATTTGTGTTTGGCCCTTGATAACATTGAGGTTGCACCAGCTAAGTCTGGGCCATTGGTTCTAATATAAAAATGCCGATAGGATCACCGATCCAATGTCGAGTTGTGACAGCACAAAAGTGGGTTTAATCATTATCAACTTATCGTTGGGAAACCGGTTGTCTACGATTTACTATGTGAAGGGTCACTGTGACCTTCACCTTTGACTTAGCAAATCCAATATAGATAGGATTCTTCCTCTCACCAAGGCCAACCTATCTATGAAGTTTCATGAATGTGGGTCAAACCATTATCAAGTTATCGTCCGGAAATCAATTGTTTTGAATACTATATTCAGGGTCACTGTGACCTTGACCTTTCATCTAGCATGTCCAAAATAAATAGGGTTCTTCCTCTCACCAAACCCAACCTACATATGAAATTTCATGAATGTGGGTCCAACCACAGTGAAGTTATCATCCGGAAACCAATTGTTTACGATTTAGTATGTTCAAGGTCACTGTGACCTTGACAACTGATCTAGCAAGTCCAAAATAAATACGGTTCTTCCTCTCACTGAGGCCAATCTACATATGAAGTTTCATGAATGTGGGTTCAACCACAGTCAAGCTATCATCCGGAAACCAATTGTTTATGATTTAGTATGTTCGTCACCGTGACCTTGGCCATTGACCTAGTGAGTCCAAAATAAATAGGGTTCTTCCTCCCAACGAAGCCAACCTACATGTGAAGTTTCATGAATGTGGGTTCAACCATAGTCATGTTATCATCCAGAAACCAACTGTTTATGATTTAGTATGTTCAAGGTCACTGTGACCTTGATAGTTGACCTAGCCAGTCCAAAATAAATAGGGTTCTTCCTCTCACCGAGGCCAACCTACCTATGAAGCTTCATAACCGTGGGTCAAACCATTATCATGTTATCGTCTGGAAACCAATTGTTTACGCCCGCCTGCCCAACCACCATTCACCAAACTATAAGTACAGTTTCACTTCGTAACAACTTGACTAAAAATATACATAGGGTTCTTCCTCTCATTATGTCCAATCAACAGGCAAAGTTTGGTTTCAATCAGGTAACCAACATTTTAATTAGAGGAAACAAACTATGACCAATAAAACTTTAAATTCAAGGTCACTATGACCTTTACTGTTGACACAATAACTCAAAAAGAAATAGGGTTGTTCGTTTCATCATGCTCAATGCATAAGCCAAGTTTAGTTTTGATCGGGCAAGCAAAATTTCAATTAGAGAAGTCAACTCTGATCAATATTAAAAGTTCAAGGTCACTGTGACCTTGACCTTTGGCACAATGACCTCAAAATAAATAAGGTTTCTTTTTTACAGACCGGAAACCAACACTGATAAATATGAAAGTGTCAATGACACTATAGCTTAACTTGTGTGTTGTGTTTGATGAAAAGGAAAATGTTCAATGTTTATGAAAGGATTATGAAATAAGACAAGAATTGTGATAATTAGGAATATGTTCATTTCTGTTCCCTGTATGCTATGTTTATGATAAAAAATAATATGAGGTGTACACTGTACTAAAGAGCTGAGGGGTGGGTTAATATGACCTCACAGTTAATGTATGTGGCCCTCACAGTTAATGTATATCATCAAAAGTTACCAAGTTACAGTGAAATTATTCAAAAACGAGTCATCCTATCAAGTTACATTAAAATCCCTTCATAAATATGGCCTGTAGACTGTGCTAAAGGTTTTCAGACTTCGGGCCCCTGTAGCCATCAGTTTTCCAATTGCGTCCAAAGGGAACGTTCTCATCTAGACATTATATGAATCAACCTACCAAGTTACAATAAAATCCCTTCATAAATATGATCTGAAGACTGTGCTAAAGGTTTTCGGGCTTTAGGCTTGGGCAGCTATCATGGTTGAATGATCGCAACCAAAAGGGGACATTCTCATCTGGGCATCATCTGGAGTGATCCTATGAAGTTACAATGAAATCCCTTCATAAATATGACCTGTAGACTGTGCTCAAGATTTTCTGGGCATCAGGCACCTGTAGCCATCACAGTTGACCAACCACGACCAAAAGGGGGATGTCATCAACTAGGCATCATATGGAGTCAACCTAACAAGTTACAATGAAATCCTTCCATAAATATGACCTACAGACATGCTGAAGGTTTTTGGGCTCGGGCAGCCATCAAGGCTGAATGATCGTGACCAAAAGGGAACGTTCTCATCTGGACACTATTTGGAGTCATCCTACCAAGCTACAATGAAATCCCTTCATAATTATGACCTGTAGACTGTTCTAAAGGTTTTCGGGCTTTGGGCCCCTGAAGCCGTCACAGTTGCCCAATCGTGTCCAAAAGGGGACGTTCTCGTCTAGGCATTATATAAAGTCAACCTACCAAGTTACAATGAAATCCCTTCATAAATATGCCCTGTAGACTGTGCTAAATGTTTTTGGGCTCGGGCAGCCATCATGGTTGAATGATCGCAACCAAAGGGCACAATCTCATCTGGGCATCATCTGGAGTGATCCTGCGAAGTTACAATGAAATCCCTTCATAAATATGACCTGTAGACTGTGCTCAAGGTTTTTCGGGCTTTGGGCACCTTTAGCCATCACAGTTGACCAATCACGACCAAAAGGGGATGTCATCATCTAGGCATTATATGGAGTCAACCTAACAGGTTACAGTGAAATCCTTCTATAAATATAACCTTTTGCCTATGCTAAAGGTTTTTGGGCTCGGGCACCCATCAAGGCTGAATGATCACGACCAAAATGGGACGTTCTCATCTAGACATTATTTGGAGTCATCCTACCAAGTTACAATGAAATCCCCCCATAAATATGACCTGTAGACTGTGCTAAATGTTTTTGGGCTTCGGGCACCTGTAGCCATCACAGTTGACCAATCATGACCAAAAGGGGATGTCATCATCTAGGCATTATATGGAGTCAACCTAACAGGTTACAATGAAATCCTTCTATAAATATAACCTTTTGCCTATGCTAAAGGTTTTTGGGCTCGGGCACCCATCAAGGCTGAATGATCATGATCAAAATGGGACGTTCTCATCTAGACATTATTTGGAGTCAACCTACCAAGCTACAATGAAATCCCTTCATAATTATGACCTGTAGACTGTTCTAAAGGTTTTCGGGCTTTGGGCCACTGAAGCCGTCACAGTTGCCCAATCATGTCCAAAAGGGGACGTTCTCATCTAGACATTATATGAAGTTAACCTACCAAGTTATAATGAAATCCCTTCATAAATATAACCTGCAGACTGTGCTTAAGGTTTTTGGGCTTCGGGCTCGGGCAGCCATCATGGTTGAATGATCGCAACCAAAGGGGACAATCTCATCTGGGCATCATCTGAGTGATCCTACAAAGTTACAATGAAATCCCTTCATAAATATGACCTGTAGACTGTGCTCACGGTTTTCGGGCACTTGTAGCCATCACAGCTGACCAATCACGACTAAAAGGGGATGTCATCATCTAGGCATTATATGGAGTCAACCTAATAGGTTACAATGAAATCCTTCCATAAATATGACCTTTTACCTATGCTAAAGGTTTTTGGGCTCGGGCACCCATCAAGGTTGAATGATCGCGATCAAAATGGGACGTTCTCAACTATACGTTATTTGGAGTCATCCTACCAAGTTACAATGAAATTTCTTCATAAATATGACCTCTAGACTGTGCTAAAGGTTTTCAGGCTTCGGGCCCCTGTAGCCGTCACAGTTGCCCAATCACGTCCAAAGGGGGAATTTCTCATCTAGACATTGTATGAAGTCAACCCACCAAGTTACAATGAAATTCCTCAATAAAATATGACCTGTAGACTGTGCTATAGGTTTTCGGGTTTTGGGCTTGGGCAGTCGTCACAGTTGGCAGATCATGCCCAAATGGGGAAATTCTCATCTAGACATCAAAAGGAGTCATCCTACCAAGTTACAAGGAAATCCTTCCACATTAAACATGACCTGCAGACTGTGCTAAAAGTTTTTGGGTTTCGGGCTTGGGCAGCCATCACGGTTGATAGATCATGTCCAAAAGGGGACGTTCTCATCTAGGCATTATACAGAGGCATCCTACCAAGTTACAATGAAATCCCTTCAAAAATACGACCTGTAGACTGTGCTAATGGTTTTCAGGTTTTGGACTCGGGCAGCCATACCGGTTGCCCGATCACGACCAAAAGGGGACGTTCTCATCTAGACATGACCTCAAACCTGCATATGAAATTTCATGACGATCAGACAAGAACTGCAGGGTGTAGCCCGTGCTAAAGAAAAATGTGAACAGACATCACAGACTCACAGACTAACAGACTTCCGCACGCGTGATGGCAATAGCTTATCTTGACTATGTCAAGTTAAGCTAAAAATTAAACATCAAGGTCACAGTGACTTTGACTTTTGGCACAATGATACCAAAATGAATAGTGTTCTTCTTCTCATCGTACCTAACCCACATGTCGAGATTGGTTTCAGTCGGCCAAGCAGAATTTTAGATAAAGAGTGGAAACCAACTCAGTCTACAGACAGAAGGATGGACAGACAGACAGGTTTCAGTCAGTCAAGCAAAACTTTAATTATAAAGCAAAAACCAACACTGATAAAAAGTTCAAGGTTACTGTGACACTGACCTTTTGCACAATGATCTCAAAATGAATAGGGTTCAGATGGACAGATGGATGGACAGCACCACGGCTAAATCCCCCAAAATTTTAGCATTTATAAAAATGAAGGGTATAATTATGTTATTAACAGATATGTAACTGAGCAGGAACTACTCAACTCAATAATGATATTCTTATATCGAATTATGATGTGCATATGAACATCAAAAAACAAAACCTGTTGAAGTGCAGAGAAAATTATAAATTCATAGTAATTTGTATATTTTTTATACTTACTAGCTGGTGCTTAACTCAAAGCCCAGACTAGCTGGTGCTTAACTCAAAGTTATTAAGGGCCAAACACAAATTTTGAACTCCCCAATCCCCCAAATTTGCTTGCAAAACCGAAAATTAAAAGTCCTATCTGGCCCTCCATACATTTACTCTCCATGCATGCGCAGACGTCAGGAAGTGACCGGAACTGGTGCCAACATCATTCTTTGTAAAAGAGAGTATTACATAAAAATTCTGCGGGGAGGTATGAGTGACCACTCATGGGAGGGCCATCTCCGTCTGGGTCGTTGGTAAGTATAAAAATATACAAATTACTATGAATTTATAATATTTTTACACTGTGAACTAATGGCCCAGACTAGCTGAATCGTAAAAAGGTGGAGGGCCTTGAACTTCAGAATTAGTAGATCAACATAGTTCCAATCCTGTAATCCAAGGTGAAAGGAAATTAAAATTATTAGGAATTACATGTATTTCTCTCTATACAGTAATAGAGAAGACATATCATACAAAAGGAGCCCAGTTCAAGTAATTCTGCATACTTAGCATGAAGACTATGCTAATTGGATGTAACGAGTTCCCAATTTTTAAGGTTAGCCCTGACTAACCCCCTTAAACAGCTCGGCCATGAGCGCATGATACGCCCGTCCTTAATTACAAGAGGGAAGCACACAATGAGTATACATGTGTACTTGTCAGGGTTTTTTTATATTCTTGTACAATAATCATAACCAACAACATACTGTGTTCAATAATTTGGAAATAAAATTATTTGAATTTCATATATATCTTATGTCTATAGAGATCATAACTTTAAGAAAAAATCAATGATTTTCTAAGTAATAAAGTCCCATAACTCTGGAATGACTAATCGAACAGCGACACCAACCGAAAGGGAGCTTCCTTCCATCAACATAAACCACCTACCAAAAAATCGTGAAAATCTCTCGAAGCGTTCTCGAGTTATCGTACGACGTGTAAAAAATCACCAATTTTCTAAGTAATAAAGTCCCATAACTCTGGAATGACTAATCGAATGGTGACACTAAATGAAAGGGAGCTTCCCTCCATCGATATACACCACCTACCCAAAAATCACGAAAATCTCTCAGAGCGTTCTCGAGTTATCGTACGACATGTAAAAAATCAACAATTTTCTAAGTAATAAAGTCCCATAACTCTGGAATGACTAATCGAACGGCGACACTAAACGAAAGGGAGCTTCCCTCCATCGATATACACCACCTACCCAAAAATCATGAAAATCTCTCAGAGCGTTCTTGAGTTATCGTACGACGTGTGACCGTCCGGGCCAACATTGGGGGTTTAGGGGATATTATTATTAGGGGTTACCTCCAAATTAAGGTAGTGATTGGGTTAGGAGTGAGGTGGGGTTTGGGTTAGGGGTAGCCCCAGAGTAGGGCTTAATGTTGGGGAGAGTTAGGTCCCGGGGGGGTTAGGGTTGGGGTCAGGGGTTTTAGTTTTAGTAGCCCCTAAACCAAAAAATAGCTCCTAATCCTATTGGTTTGGCTAGGGTGGGGTTGGGTCAGGGGTGGGGTGGGGTGGGGGTTAGGGGTAGCCCAGAGTAGGGCTTAAGGTTGGGGGGGGGGGGGGTTAGGTCCCAGGGGTGGGTGGGGGTTAGGGTCTGGGGTGGGCCATTATGGTTTAGGGTCAGGGTGGGGTAGGGTTAGGGTGTGGTTTTTGGGTGGAGGGGTGGGGTTAGGGTTAAATATAAGTTCTAGGGTGGAAGGGGTGGGGTTCTAGGTAAAATAAGGTTTTGGACATTCAAAATGTTTTTTTGGTAGCCCATAAACCCAAAATGTTGGAGCATCTGGACAGACGGACAGACAGTGGTATACCATAATACGACCCGTTTTTTCAAAATGGGCGTATAAAAATTACGATGGCGTATTTGAGAATGAGAGAATATCCCCCACAAACATATGCCATACACAATAAAACTCCAGCTATATGCAGTATATAATTACAGACAAAACAGCTTCACTCATAGTTACATACTTATTAAGCCAGAGGAGAGGTAAAAAATCCCCCCACCTCCCCCACACACTTTTTGAAGGAATCTTCAAAAAGAAAGAGGGGAGCGCTCTGGAATCAGTAAAAGCGGGTACCAAAAAACAATATAAATATTCGTCGAACAGGCACTCAGGTATGAATTTATTATTAATAAATGGTGCTTAATGCCACTTCAGAAGTTAAGGCTATAGCGGCGATCCCAGTAATTAATATTGCCCGCTATATAACATACACCGGAGATGGCATATACAGATAGGTCGAAAACCGGTGATATAATATATAACATGCACATGTCCAGTTGAACCACAATGAACGATCTCTGGAGAGTAAACACACTTACGAGGTAACCCACAGGCAACCCCATTCAGGTGTACCATAAATTCCAGTAACAACACTCCCCGACGTGTACTATCCGATATCTATGACACAATAAACATGCGAATATGCAAGAGTGTAAACAAGGTGTATTCGATTGAGGTACTGACATTAATAGAAACCTGGATCTAGAAATGGAAGTAGGTATGATTAACAGGCTCCGACATGGACCACCCCCGAAATAATTCATAATTTCAAAGGTACATAATATACAATAAAGCGTCAGCCTAATAATTATTATGCATGTGAGCATTAAAATCCCGCATGTAATCATCTGAAAACCAGTTAACTGGTTATGCAGCCTTCAAGGTACCCAAAGACTAGCAATTTAATTATGATGAAATATGCACTCGTATATGACATATAGACGAATAATCACAGGAAACCAATCCAGCTAAAAAGTGGATGCGCCCATGAGGTCGCCATAGAACACGATCCAGCGGCCAATCAAAAAGTGAAGAAATGCATGTATGTATTTAAACTCATACGAGGCTTGCAGGAAGAAACTCCATTATGCCACTATGGGCGGAGAAGGACGTGAAGAACAAAAACTTCCCCTGATAAAGAAGGTCCTCTCATGGAGGAAGCTTCCAGGGAACGTCCCATAACAGACACTTGAGAAGACTGATCCAAGGTTTCTGTGACGAAAGAGGTGCTACTAGTAGGATTCACAACGAGACTGTTTAATCTTAAACATAATCTACTGTTTCAAATGAATTGGAGGATATACTTATCCTATCATCCATCCCCATGAGATCAGCAGAGCGTCTACTGCATGCGCTCAATGGTCTGGGCATGGCGACACAAACAACGGTAACTGATTGACAAGGTGCGTTGCAAACGGATCTATCATGGGGCGATCCATCTGGTAGCAAAACTGTCCAAATACTCGCTTGTTGAGCGTCCATTCCAATTGCAACAGGCGACCTTTCCGAGAGAGCGAGTCTGCTAGTACATTCAGACGAACCGGTATATGACGGATAGAAAGATGAAAATGATGATTCATGACGTATAGGAAAATCTCCTCCGTTAGTTGGCATAACGGAAATGAATGGGTGCCACCCTGGTTCCTGATGTACGCTACTACTGTCGAGTTGTCCGGCCAAATTGAACATGGACGTCCATTATTATGTGAAACCAATGTTGTAGCGCTAGCTAATTAACATCATCTCATTGATGTTTATGTGTTTCTCCTGGAACCGAGGGTCCCAAAGACCTTGACACCTCAAGACTGCGGGACTTGGGGTCATGCCCCAACCCGTCTGACTCACATCCGTCATAATCGGGAAAGCTGGATCCGGCAGTTGCAGCGTAACTCCCTGAATATCTGCCCAATTGAACCCTTATTTTACTAGGTCCGTTAAAACAATACTGGTTCAAGCGAAAGGCGGCCCATCGGAATGAGATCCACAGCCGCTCCGCACAGCTCCAACAGTTGCATGAATTCCCTCACTATTAATGCGTCTGAGTGTAGACAAAAGTGAGCATAACATTTAGAATGCCGGATGTACCATGACATGAAAGTATGGATCCTTAGATCTATGCTTGCCGCATAGTCGATCACTCAAATGCTCGCTTTTACCGACTGAATGATTCCATAAATAAACTTTTAGAGCCTTGATAAACTTGTTATCCAGCTCAAGTCTATTACCGGTCGGAACGAGCTGTCTGGCTTTGGTACGAGGAACAGGTGACTGTAAAAAATCTTGATAATCCTGATTCTCGATGACCTGCATTGCTTCCTTTGATAAGAGAGCTTATACCTCCGGTAGGAGAAACTCTCTTATGCAAGACTTAATGGAAGATTTGTCCAACACGGACAACTTGTTAGTGGGGTGTACTCAGAATGATAGCCGTAAACCATCCGAGACTACACTTCTCACCCACTGATCTTCTGTGATTGTTATCCAGTTTTTTGCGGATCTTGATAACCTTCCGCCAACTGGACAGCAATAGAGGTCTAAACCATGACCTGTGAGGCTTACGGGAGGAAGAACCACGTCCTCCACGTGAAAAACCTTGTCTAGTCGGCCTAGGGGTGTCTGACCTATAGTCCCGATCAGACCTAAGCCCCTTTTCCGAGTCGCTATACTGACGACCTCCAGAGTAATTATAAGAGGGTTTCTTGTACCCTCGTGAGAAGTTTCCTTTTGACGCTTTTTGTCTAGAACGCCCTCCTTAACTCTTGTCTGCTGAAGCGGGTCGTTGATACACCGACTTCAAAAGCAGAGCACTAGACGCTTTCTTAGTAGCCTGTTCATAGACTAATGGAAGCTAGTCGTCGAAAATAAAATGTCCGGAAACCGGAGCGACTCGAGAGAGCTTTTCACCTTGTCATCTTATCAGTGATGACGACGCAAGGGCAGCATCACGTCTGATTAACTCCAGATTAGCCACTGTTAGGGCCGAGTTATATGTGGTATACATAATTGCCCTGGAAAGAATTCTAAGAGAGGTACGAACGTCTTCAAAATTCCTTTCCCTTGAGACATTGCACTACAGTACTTGTAAGGTGATCTACATAAGACATAATGTCCTAATTTGCTCTATCTGAAGAAATTGCCATCTCAATTGCATCTGAGTGAATAGAGAATGATACAGGTAAGGATACCTCTAGATCCCCAGCCTGCTCATCCAAACGCAGAAGAAGTCCGTCTGAACATCTTCCCCGACCGTTTTTAAATGAACGTGGTCCAAAAAGCGGTATGTATACGGAAGATGAAGATAAGAAACTGCCTTCTTCCTCGCACTCAAGAGGATAAATATGGCAGCGTCTATATGGCCGAAGGCCTACGACACCTGCATAAACTGAACCGGAAAAGAAAGGACTTCCTCTTTTGTCCGAATAAAGTCTGCGCCTAACGATGCCAGCGGTTTCTCTCTTGTCGCAGCATTCTGATTTGGTGGAACAAAATCAGGGTAGTATTGATGGATGAAAGCCATCGCAACCATGTACTGTTCCGAAAGGGAAGGATGATCCTCTTCCTTATCCCTTTCACCATCCGAGAGAATCAGTTGCGAATCTCGGTCCATTGCATCTGCGCTACTGGACCAACCCAGCACCGTCCAACAGCTCAGATTCTGAGTCTGAGGGAGGCGGCATCTGCACTTGCTGGGATGCTGCGATTAGCTGTGCAATCTGAGACAGCAAGTCCGTCATCGAGGCCTGAGGAGCAACGGATTTCTGTTCCTTAGCCGCATGCTGCTGTTGGGATGGTGTGTCTGAAACAGATCGTTTCTCCAAGCATCCTGATGATCAAGGCCTCGTCTCCCTAGCTACCAGATGGTCCGACTTCACGGGCGAAGAGTGGTTCTTTCTTTGTGCAGAAGGCTGGATATCCAAAGTCGGGTAGCTCGGATGCGGTCGTGTGTGCTTAAATAATGTAGCAGAGGAAGCCGTGACTGAAGCTGACCCTGGCTGCAGACTAGACGGAGCGTCCCAAGCGGCGGACGGACATATGCTCCGTCTCGTGCAAGTTTCCAACTAGAAAACTTCATTTCGGCCTTGTGAAACGCAGCGGAGGAAGCCTTGAAAATCTGTGTACAGAAAAACAAAGTGTGTCATTTCCACCACATGATGATCCATCAAAGCTAGCTGATCAATTTGGAGAATTCTTCATCAAAAAAATTAAATTAATTCAGGAAAAAATGAAGAACATAAATGTAGACAAAATTGACCACAAACAGAGCCCATCAGAAAAAGAGCTTTTAACTTTTCGACCTTTAGAAATCCATGAGGTAACCAAATTAATAAAAGAATCCTCAAATGCCTCATGTCAACTCGACCCAATGCCAACATCTATTGTCAAATCATGTGTAGACTCTTTGGCTCCTGTAATCACAAAAATGATCAACATGTCTCTGCTGGAAGGATATGTGCCTGATGCATGGAAAATAGCAATTGTTAATCCTCTTCTGAAGAAACAAGGTGCGGAATTTGTGTTTAAAAACTTCCGACCAGTGAGTAACTTACCGTTCGTCTCTAAGCTGTGTGAAAAAGCTGCAATTGACCAACTAATGTTACATAGTGATATGCATGCTCCATTACCAGCCAACACGTCTAGATTCAGAAAATTTCATCAACTGAAACGGCATTACTCAAGGTTCAGAATGCCATCCTCCTTAATATGGAGTCTGGAAGGGTAACATTGCTTGTTCTTTTGGACCTTAGTGCTGCTTTTGACACTGTTTGTCATAAAACTCTGCAAGAGACAATGAATTCTGATTTTGGACTTAATGGTGTTGCTGCTAGCTGGCTATCATCATACCTCAAGAATAGACAGCAGCGTGTATCAATAAACGGTAATCTGTCAAAAGACTTCCATCTTGAATGTGGAGTCCCACAGGGCAGTTGCCTTGGTCCTGTTCTGTTTCTATTCTATATTTCAAAAATGTTCACCATCATTGAATCTCACCTGCCTGACGTGCATGGTTATGCTGATGACACACAGATCTATTTCTCTTTTCGACCATCAATCAAGGATCAAACTAAAGCTCTAGAAACTATTGAATCATGTATTTCGGACATTTGAACATGGATGGTTTCAAACAAATTAATGATAAATGATGGTAAGACTGAATTCCTAATAATTGGTTCATGACAACAACTCACTAAAGTTGACATCAATTCAGTGAAGGTAGGAGATTCCACCATCAGTGCAAGTAACAGTGTAAGCAATTTTGGTGCCTTCTTCGACTCTACCATGTCTACGGACAGACATGTTACAAATGTGCAATAAGGCTTTCAGAGGTCTATACAAAATTAAACAGATAAGACAGTTCCTCACCAAAGACTCAACAAAAACCCTAGTTCATGCCTTTGTAACTTCACATTTGGATTATTGTAATGCTTTACTGTTCAACCTTCCACAATATCAGTACTCTCGCCTGCAGATGGTACTAAATGCATCAGCCCAAGTGGTATGTAGGATATCACAATTTCAAGACATCACTCCTGTTCTAAGGGATATGTACTGGCTGCCAGTCAAGTACAGAATAATTTTCAAAACTTTATTATTAGTTTTTAAGACACAAAACAACATGTCACCAGCCTACCTAGAAGAACTCCTTAATACCAAGAATGTGTGTCAATACAACCTGAGGTCCGATGGTAAAATGTTGCTACATGTTCCAAAACTTAGGTGTAAGACATTTGGAGATAGGTCATTCTCATTTGCTAGCCCTCACTTGTGGAATAATTTACCAGAACACCTAAAAAGACTGTCAAATTTCAACCTTTTCAAGAAAGATCTCAAAACATACCTATTTCAAAAAGCCTATAAGTGATGTTCTGGACTGTAAGATACTGTATATATTCCGTTTGCATATTTGCATGAGCTCAGTAACATGTACAGCGCCTTAGAATATGGTTCTATATCTTCTGAACTATAATTTTGGCGCTATATAAATGTGTATATTATTATTACCCCAGCTGCAGACTAAACAGAGCATCCCGAGTGGAGGGTGGACATATGCTCCGGCTTGTGCAAGTTTCTCAAAACAACATCTGACCTCAGACGTTGCTATATTAGAGAGGGGGGGGGGCCTCTCCTGCTCACGGTCTATCAGATCTCGCTGAGTACAAGAACCTGCAGACTTTCTCCCTATTTCCTCCCTATTTCCATCGTCGCTGGGTGAGCTATTTATATTATAGTGCTTGCTCTACCCAATCCACCTCTTAGACCGCAACAGACTTACCCGGCATCACGGCACCCACGGAAGGAGTACCGCTTCACCGCTTGAGCTAGCTGCTTGCAAGAGATTAAAACCTTTAACCAAAGGCCCTAACTCTTGCAATAATAAGCACTGCAGCTAGCTCTATATGCTCCAAGGAGTGCAATGACAGAAGCACACTTGGATGGGTGTCAGAATATCATCACCATGTTCATGTTCCTCTGAAATAGAAACTGACAAAATGAATTAAAATGTGGTAAGAGGCTCTGATCCTCAGAACCTAACCGCCAAGAACATCCTGCAACGACCGACTCCAACATCAGTCATCCCAGTGCAACACAAGAATGACAAGAGTCTGCAGGAGTGTATCAACTAGTCGATATCAGTCCTCCAAACTCCACAACAATATATATATATAACGGAGATACATGAATAATAGCAATCATAATTAAATTCAAAATATTTTTTGTAAACAAAAAAATTTTTTTTTAAAAATGGCCAAGGGAACATGAAGAGCCCAAGGGCATCACGATAGAGCCTAAATGTGGAAAAAAAATCTCAAAGTTTTTTAGCTACACTACGGGAATAATAATCCCATGTATTCTACAGTATATTACAGTAATAGAATATAAGAAACTACCTATATATGAGGACGTTGATAATGTAAACAACATCAATGTAATCAAGACATCAGGCACACAAAAAGGCCCAAAATCAGAACCATTGAAATGCTATCACATGCAAAGCTAGATCTTCATATGAAGAAAAAACGATACATCGGATAGAAGATGCAAGACTAAATGGCCTAACACACCTTGGGTGAGGACGTAACCCTGGGGAAGAAACAAAATAATATTCTTTTATAAATGTTAAACTCCCAAGAAATTTAATAAAAAATTTCACTAAAAAATAGCCAAAAAGCTTAAGAGTTTAACAGGAAGGGTTCATGGAAGGAATACTTAACACACAGTGGAATAATCATTTTAAAAATGATGACGTCAGGCATATGTCCTGAAATTGGGAAACATAAAAAAATTTTATAAATATTATAAAGTTACAGCCCTGAAAGTCCAAAACCACCGTTGAACACTTCCTTCATCCAATAACAGCCTTGTATGCACCAATTCTTGCATTGATTTGCGTCTGGCATCCTCAAAAAAGGAGATTTTAAAGTTCAGATGTCATTTCATTGTTGATGACTTTTAGGGCCAAACAAAGAATGATGTTGGCACCAATTCCGGTCACTTCCTAATGTTTGAACATGCGTGGAGAGTAAATGTATGGAAGGCCAGTTACGACTTTTAATTTTCGGTTTTGCAAGCAAATTTGGGGGATTGGGAGGGTTCAAAATTTGTGTTTGGCCCTTAATAACTTTGAGTTAAGCACCAGCTAGTCTGGGCCATTGGTTTACAGTGTAAAAATAGAAAATATTAATGTTGGGATTGAATATTAAAAGATTACAAGTGTAACCGTTTCAGGATTAAATCGATAAGAAAAATACTCACCTGTCTTTAGAAGAGGAAAATTTACTGGAGGTGGATGATTTAGATTTTCTTGAAACAGAGGTACCAGCACTTTCAACACTTCTTTTCTCAATACTAAAATCTTCTGCAGAACCTCTCTCTCCATAATCTCCTGAAGTTTCTATACATTTTGATGATGTTACTCTATAATCACCAGAAGCCTCAGTGAAAAATATTGGCTCTCCAGTGTATGCATCTCTAAAATTTATTTCTTCAGGTTCTTCCGGAGCAACTTGTACGAACTGAAATGTTAAAAATATTTCACAATTTTTCCTTCCATGGTCAAATAATATATAGCTTGGATTAGAAACATCATCTAGAATCTCATTAGCAGTTCTTAGCAACTAGTTCATAGCTTCTCTAGTTCAAATCACAACTGTAAGTTACGACTGCCAAAAATTACTTTACTCCCTGTACTCTACGCAACTTGAAGCTGGAACACTCTTCAGTCATAAACAGAAAAGTGTCCCACCAGCTGCCATCTTAGAGGAAAAGCGATTGTTGCTATAAACAGACAATGCTCAACAAAAACTATTTTTTGATAGTTTTCAAGTCTCGCAATTACTAAATGCATTTTAACTGTTAGTACTCTCCAATAAATTGAAACAATACTGTTATGAACATTTCTTTATATACTGCTGCACAAACAACAAGCTAATGCACATGGTATAAAGCCATTAAAGTGGCTTTCAGCACTTTTAAATTTAGCCTGGATATTGGCCTCTGGTACGCTATCAGTTGGAGAAGATAGTTTGAAATCTAAGAAACAGGAATGTGCTGGTGTATTCATTTTTTTCACGAAATTATCAGTTCCACTGAACATATGAGTTAACCGGAGTACTCTCCCTTCAGTCACTGAAATTGCACAACATGCATGTGATTTAAAAGCAATGCATACTGTTACTTATAATAACTTGACATAATTATATCTAGCAGTATAAAATTGCTTTAAAATCATATTATAGGGAAATGTGAACAGGCAGTTTCAGGGTATCATAGACTAAAAACAACATTTGGATTTTTGAAGTTTTGTTGATTGATCACCAACAGCATAAAAGTTAGACACATTTCAATTTTCCTCATCGAAGGGTGATAAAAGTTTTTACCCATGCATGCACTAGTTAATCTTACCCAATGTAATGGGCAAAACCCGGCCAGCCCTATTCACAAAAATCGCCACTAAATTTTCATTATTTTTTTCATTTTTGTCTCAAAAGTTAAAAAATTTATAGTAATTTATATATTTTTTATACTTACCAATGACCCAGACATAGCTGGTGCTAACTCTTAAAATATAGGGCCAAACACAAATTTTGCCCCCCAATCCCCAAAATTTGCATCTAAAACTAAAGAAAACATGTCCTCAAAGGCCCTCCACACTTCGCCCCTACTGCGCATGCGCAGTGTCAAGGACGTTCCGAAATTGGCGCCATTTATCATTCTAATAACCAGTGCCTGGTAAGCGCTATGTACTCAGCGGGGAGGCAAGAGTTCCCAACTCCTGGGAGGGCCATCCCCGTCTGGGTCATTGGTAAGTATAAAAAATATATAAATTACTATAAATTTTTTAACATTTTTATACTGTACCAATGACCCAGACATAGCTGAATAGTAAAAAGGCTGGAGGGCCAAGGACATAGAGCAAAATGGAATACGCTCAATAAAATAAAATAGAGTCATCCCTTGTAGGGAAAAGAAGTAATAGGCCTTACATGTATCTTTCTTATTTATGATAAATTAGAAAGATACAACACCTTCCAAAATTGAGCTTCATACATCCATGTACTCTATTAATATCCAAAATAATCCTTATACTAATAATTTTTAAAGTAAGCCAATAATAAAGTAAGTCTAGAGAATAGAGACTCTTATACTCCTAAAAGTGTCTGAGAATTGCATAATCATGTCCGTTGACATATGCAATATTCAAAAGCTATACTTTAAAAACTAAGACTTGAATGAATTTTATAAACTTAAACTTCTCACTAAACAACCATCCCAATAACAGCTCAGAATTACTAACTCCGGAGGAGGTATCCCCTTGTTTTCATAGTAAAACAGGTGACCCAAGGGAACACCCTCCCCCCCCCCCCCCCTTTTTCTTGCCCTGGGTCAAATAGCCCAGAGCGAAGAGGGCAGCCAAACGGAGACACTGCCGAAACAGACAGCCTACCTAGCTATAGTAGCAACTGTTAAGAGAATGACATTCTGAGCAGTAGATAATAGACCTAACAAAAGAGGCCTCAAGAAATTGACTCGATATTTCTAAGATAAAATTCATGAATGTGGATGGCTGAGCGCAATGAGCGGCCTTCAAAAATCTATAATAGCGACACTATTAAAGTAAGCCCAAGAAGTAGAAGAACTCTTACTTCATGAGCCGAAATCTTAAGCACAACTGCTAAGTCAATGATATACCATAAGCAGTACCGATAGTTAATAGAATCCATTAACAATAAAATGGAGCGTAACGTCCTTCTACTAGACATCAAAGACAGAAGAAGCTTACGCCCTTGTAATAAACAGATATCTGTTTATAAATACATAAACTGTACCCGGAAAGAGTAAAGGCCTATGCCCATACGAAGACGGAAGGACCTTAAAATAATAGGTTCCGGATAATAGGAGCCTAACTCTTATGCAACAATCCAACCTAAATAGTAACGGAAGTATTGATTCCGAAACTATGAAAGTGAAAATCATCCATCGATAGTGCATGAAACTCACTGACTCTACAGTAAAAGAGAAACCAACAGAATTACTGTCTAAAAGGTCAGAATTTGAAAACTACTGTTTCCAGAGGCTCAAATGATTACTTAGCTAAATAAGAACCGAAGTTAAAATCCGTATAGGAATTTAATCTAAAGATTCTAAGTCTATTTATCAAAAAGTTACTAACTGACTTAGATAAAGAGACAAAAGACTCAATTGTAAACTATCGTAGAGTGCATAGGTATGAGGTAACATAAACCTATAACCTAAATAATAACAGGCTGCAGTAGATCTTGTGAAACAAGTATACTAAAAAATAGCAATGAGTAGTATGGAGGGATCAACAATATGAACATAATGATCCCTACACCACGACGGAAGAGCCTCCACTTTAGTCGCATAGAATAGCGAAGAAGAGGATCTCCTATAGTAAGAAATCGCGTCCAAAGCTCGTCCAGTACAGTGCTTACAATGCAATACGGACCACACAACGGAATACATGAAGGTTGCGACCTTGCTGGTTGTGATAAAGATGACACGATTTACCCAGTGAAAAAAGATCCTCACATAGAGGAAGATTTCACGTTAAGACCCACAGTAGACAAGAGAGTAAATTACTCATGATCTCTGTGAAGATAGAGATGCTATCAACAGAAATGTATTGTGGTTGTTTATCTTAGCAATACCTGCTAAAACAACAGCGCCGGAGGATACGCGTATCCTATCATTCCGTCCTATAGATCAATAGAGCGTTAACACTATTAGCTCAGAGATCTGGACAAGCCAACACATACGTCTGCAATTGATTAGCAAGCTGTGTCATAAATAAATGATCATTGGGCGCTCCCATAGATAGCAAATCTGATTGAATACTTGTTTGTTGAGAGTCCATTCTGACAGCAACAAGCGACCCGTAAGAGAACGGGAGTCCGATAAAACAATCAGACGACCCGGAATATGACGGACCAAAACTGAACTTGGTGTACTATAACCAACAGACGGATTCTTTCCATTAAATTGAATAACGGAAACGAAAGAGTGCCTCCCTGGTTCCGGAGATACGCCACTACTGTCGAATTAAAGGACAGGAATTTGGGCATGCGTTTCTGAATAATGTTCATGCAATGACATAAAGCAAGCCTAAAAAACATTATTCCGCGGAAGTTAAACTGATAGCTAAAAGACTGCGGAACCCAAAGACCCTGGCACTTCGAATCCGTAGGGATCAGTATATATCCCAATCTATTTGACTGGCAACCGTCATAACAGCCACACTCGGGTCCGGCAACTGCGGCGGCACTCTCTGAGTCAGCCACCGAATGTTTGCCCCAGTCTGAATCTCTTGTAACACTAGATAGACAAGAGATTGTATAAATCGAGCAATTCATGGATTGCCGGAAAGTTGCCGTCGAAGAGAAGCTCCTCCGAGAACGAAGCGACTCTGAGAGAGTTCTTAACCTTACTATCCACGCGTGTGGATGTAGCTAGGGCTGCGTCACGTCTAACCAACTCCAATCAGCCACTGAAGGGCGGAGTTATACGTGAACAAACTACTGCCCTCAAAAGAAATTACATTGAGAATAATATCCCGTAAATCTTTTCTTGAAGACGTAATGATAACGCCTCAGAAGGCGGATTACGTATAATAAAACGTCTAAGTTAAGTCTACTATACATAATGTCGTTCCCAACATTGAAATTGGAAAAGACATAAACGGCGAAAAAGAATATATGCAGTCTTTAATCACACCGTCTAGACGCATATGAACTCTCGGTATGCCCTGCTCTGCCAAAATAAACTATTTGTAAAAATGATAAAATGGCAGAAATGAGCAACGCGGACAAGAAACTAAACTATCATGCTTAGTAGCAGGCTTGTATATATATATATATATATAGCGTCGAAAAATAAAACACATGTTGTAATGACAATATTGGACTGCGTCGGTAAGTCAGGGACAATGTCCCTGTACCGATCGAAAAATCCGAGTCCAATGACGCTATAAGTCTCTTATCCAAGATCGCAGCAATGAAGTCTGAAAAATAATCACTGGAAGAAATGCCAGAAGATATGAAAGGCATCTTCCGATACTACTAAAGGGAAAACTCGAAATCTTTCGAATCCCTTTCGCCATCCTGTCGGACCCTATAAAGCGTTCGGTCATCCGTAGCTGATGCAACCGCGGACCGCACCGACCCAGCGCCGTCGGATAATTCCTGATTCGACCGAGAAACTGTCAATTGCTGGGATGCTGCGAAACAACTGTGCTAACTCGGATAGCACGTCCGTCACTGAGGCCTGAGGAGAAGCGGTCTTACGATGCATTGCCGCTGGAAGCTCCGTGATCGTTACCCCGTGCATACTTCCAATATGCGAGCGAACGGAGTGTATAGGCCTCGTGTCCCTTGGCTACCGGATGGCGCGACCTATTCGCCGTGGAATCACTGAATGCCGAAACTGATCGGATACTCGAGGTCACGTAGCCAATGTGCGGTCGTGTGCCCTGCTGTGAGGATGAGGAAGCATTAAAGACAGTCTCTCGGACTGTCAATATAACGGAGCGTCCCGAGCAACGGACATATGCTCCGAATGTAAAATATCTGAACCACAACATGCGGTCCCCTATGTTGTTGGCTTCCTCCGATCTGTCCTCAATCTGCCGTCACTGGGTGAGTACTAAAGAAATTAAAGTGCTCGCATCCCCCAAATCTCCTTCCTAGACCGCAACGGACGAACCCGGCAGCCGAACCATTCGATGAATGTACGCTACACCGGGTGAGCTAGCGAATGTCACTCCGTAAGCGATAGACATATTCCATGAGCACTTATTGCCGCTAACTCTTCATTAACTATGACGACAGAGGCACACTTTTGAAAGACATCTCCATAACTCTTCGAACAAGAAACCAGAAATGCTTGGATAGCAAGCATAAAATAATAATATATATAGCGTCGTTCAATAATTCGAAAGTTTGTGTGACATTATTGGACTATGTCGGAACTGAGGGACGATGTCCCTGAACCGAACCAAAAATTTCTAAGTCCACCGACGCTATCAGTTTCTTATCCGGCATCGCAGCATATGTTGTTCCGAAAGGGAAAGCTTGAAATCCTCCGAATCCCTTTCGGTATCCCGTCGGACCGGATGAAACTTTCGGACGTCCGTACCCGCTTCCGCGGAGCGTCCGACCCAGCATCGTCGGATAAAATATATGCGACAGATTCAGTTGATGCTGGGATGCTGCGATAAACTGTGCTATTAAGGAAAGCACGTCCTTTCCCGAGGCCTGTGCAGTAGCGGACTTACGATGCATTGCTGCCGGAAGCTCCGTGTACGTTGACTCCCGCACACTTCCTATACGAACGTCCGGAGTCTGCAGGCCTCGAGTCCCCGGCTACCGACCCAGCGCTGTCGGATAATTCTCGATCCGACACCGTTTCTGTCGGCTGCTGGGATGCTGCGATAAGCTGTGCTATGTGCACAAGAATGTCCGGCGTCGAGACCTGCGGAGGCGCAGTCTATCGCTGCTTCGCCGAGGGCAGCTCCGCATCAGATGGCTCCCGCATACTTTTCCTATGCGAACGTCCGGAGTCCATCGGTCTCGAATCCCTGGCTGCCGGATGGTGTGACCTGGTCGCCGAAGAATCCTTGATCGGCGAAGCTGGTAATATATCGGCGGTCACGCAGCCAAGGTGCGGTCGTGTGCGCTGACGAGAAGAGGAAGCCTTAGCAGTCTCAGCGGACTGCTTATACAATGGAGCGTCCTGAGCGACGGACGTATGCTCCGCTAGCGACACATTTTGTACCACAACATCTGGGGCCAGATGTTGTTGAACGAGAGAGGGGCCTCTCTCGCTTGCCGTCCGGATGGACCGGAACGAGCTATGAACCGGACTAAAAGGCTTCCTCCGTTCTCCCTCCGATCCGCCGTCACTGGGTGTGCATTAAGTTAATTTTATAGTGCTCGCATCACCCCAAAATTCCTTCTAGACCGCAACGGACGAACCCGGCTGCCGAACCATTCGGTGAATGGACGCTACACCGGGCGAGCTAGCGGACGTCAAAGGCCGTCGAACCTACTAGGGTCCTCTTAGGCAATTGGCGTATAACATGAGCACTTTTCCGCTAGCCCTTCATTAATTGTGACGACGGAGGCACACTGTTGGAAGACATCACAGATACATCACCCTAATCTTGATCGTCTGAAATAGAAATTGATAAAGTAGAGTGACCCTGCGGGGAAAGGACCGGAGTGTCCAAATCCCCAACAACATACCGTGACATACGCTTCCCATATTGTCATCGAAATCATACGATACAGAACAGGAGTTAATGCGAGTACACTGACCACATATAGAATGATAATAAAGTCAGAGGAAGACTTCCTCTTAAAACAATTGATCAATATCCTTTCAATGTGAAAAGAAAACAAGTCCTGGTACTCGCACTAACCCCTGGCAATCAAAATACATAATAATAATATGATCCATTAATATAGAAAAAATAACTGAAATCAAAATATTTTGAAAAAATATTTTTTCAGAACAGCCCAAGTTTCTGAAAAGTAACGTTGAGCCCCAATGGATCCAAAGCCTAAGTGTGGACAAAAATTTTAAAAATATTTTAAACAATTTATTCAACACTTACGAACAATAATAATGTATCTAGTTATGATTAAAATAACATAAAGATATTATTTTTTAGAAATCCCCCCCTCACACAGAGGGCTGTTGTAAATGTAAACAATGAGTGTAAAAACACTAAAATAAGACTCCAGGCACCCAGGCCCGAAATCAGTTACCAAAAATACACTATCTGATGTAAAACAGAGACTTCCAGGGAAGAAACTGCAGAACATCAGATGGTAGATGCAGAACACAACACCTAACCACCCGTAGGTGAAGACGTAAACATGGGGAAAGAACATAATTCATTCTGTTATTCAGCTAAAACTCCCAAGAAATTTTAGTAATAATAATTACAGAAACTATGCCAAAAGCATGGGAGAATAGCAAGGGGGAACTTAAAGGACAGGGAGAGAGGAAAACACTTGTAAAAACAGTGTAACTAAATAATCAGAATGACAACAAAATGGCTGCTGCCTTGAAAATAGGTAACTTAACATAATTTCATTAAAAAATTTTAAGTTACAGCCCTGATAATATTCTGTCACACATTCTTTTCCTCTCCTCCTTCTCTATCCTCCTTAGAATCACCATTTCACTAATATTTATGTGTCTGGCATCATTTAAACTGAGATTTAAAAGCACAAAGATCAGTCAGATGTTAACTGATGAAGGGCCAAACTTAGAATGATAAATGGCGCCAATTTCGGAACGTCCTTGACACTGCGCATGCGCAGTAGGGGCGAAGTGTGGAGGGCCTTTCAGGACATGTTTTCTTTAGTTTTAGATGCAAATTTTGGGGATTGGGGGGCAAAATTTGTCTTTGGCCCTATATTTTAAGAGTTAGCACCAGCTATGTCTGGGTCATTGGTACAGTATAAAAATATACAGATTTTGACACCTCATTGGAACGAGCTCGTTGAGCACGTTCCAATGAAGGGTCTATACGCTATGTTTTTGACACAAAGAATAAAAAAAATTAGTTATTCAAGAATTTTATTTGCAAGTGTCATCTGCCTTTCGTGTTAGGTAAAGGGTTAACATGACAACTGAAGATCTATTTTGCGATTTCATTTTTGTGTTTTTGAACAAGTGTCCTTTGCCGTATGCTTAGCCATGTGCTTTCTGTTTCAAGTCGAAAAATATCACCAACAGCATAAAATTTAGACACATTTCAATTTTCCTCATGGAAGGGTGATAAAGTTTTTACCCATGCATGCACAAGTTAATCTTACCCAATGTAATGGGCAAAACCCGACCAGCCCTATTCACTAAAATCGCCATTAAATTTTCATTATTTTTTTTCATTTTTGTCTCAAAAATACTGATTTTGACACCTCATTGGAACGAGCTCGTTGAGCACGTTCCACTGAAGGGTCTATACGCTATGTTTTTGACACACAGAATAAAAAAAATTAGTTATTCAAGAATTTTATTTGCAAGTGTCATCTGCCTTTCGTGTTAGGTAAAGGGTTAACATGACAACTGAAAATCTATTTTGCGATTTCATTTTTGTGTTTTTGAACTAGTGTCCTTTGCCGTATGCTTAGCCATGTGCTTTCTGTTTCAAGTCGAAAAATATCACCTGTGACCTGCATCAGATATAAACAAACAACAAGCATGGCAATAAAAACACACACAACTGGGATGTTTTTTTCATGAATGCAAGCTGTTGTCAATTAAATGTGATGTGTTGTACATATAGAATATACCCATAGTAGCTTGGTGTACCAAATGTTCACCAGGAGTGGTGAAGTGGTATTAACCATGAGCCTTTGGAAAGTGGTTAACACACCACTTCACCATGAGTGGTGAACATTTGGTACACCAAGCTACTTTGGGTATATTTTATTTATATCATGACCGTCAGATTATTGAAAGCTGCTATTATTTGTTCTCAGTTTTACTGAGCAGCAGACGTACACACATGCAAATCTGTTTTTGTTTACATGAGCACCGATGGGCGGTATTTCTGCTGTCAATTTTATCATCAAAACAAAACGGAAAAAGAAACTCGCAAATCACGGGGCCTTTTTCATTTTAATAACATAATAACATATTATTTCGAGTTATGGATGCTTTATTAACATGAGACAATGTATGTTTGTTAATTTTTGGTATCTTTTGAGCTTTGAGGTCAATTCATGTAAAAAGGTAATAAATAATTGCCACTTTCATTTCATTCTTCGCGAGGCGATGAGCGATAAATTTTGACAAGTTTGCATTCGGGTTGCAGTCATGTTGATGTATAAAGCTAAAATTTATGTCATAAGCTTTTTCTATATAGTAGAACAGGTAATCATGGTTTAAAAGCTTTGTATTTGGATATCAACTTCAGCCATAGATGGTTTTGATATTATTAGGCTCTTCTACAGTTCAAATATGAATTCAGCAGCAAACATTCGAGAATTGCTGAAATTTATTCCTACCATTTACTTGTAGACCTGCATTCACTCAGGTTCTATGCAACGTAACCTTCATTTTGATATATAATATGCCCATGTTATTCAAAAATTAGACAGAATTCAGAATCAAAAAGTGTTGCCTAAATATCTTAGCATCACTGGTATAGTGAATCCTGTTAATGGAATAGCCACTTTACCAGTGAGACTTATTCAATTAACAAGAGTATCCAGTTAACAGGGATTTGGTCATTTTCTAGTTTTTTAGAGACGAGCTGCGCAATTATTCTATCTTGTTTGACAGAGCTTATTGAGGTCTGTCAAACAAGATATTATAGATCAAATGCATGTATTTGGATATTCTGAAGCAAAATAGGTCTATAAGCAAGGCACATTCAGTGACTTGTCAGTAATTTCTTAACATATTACAAGATTTTTTATTCAATTAACAGGAGTTTACTCTAGAACCTATATGTAATTAACAGGTAAAATTTGTCCTGAATGTTTGGTAAATGGGTATGTGTTTGGGAGTAACAGTCAATTAACAGGGTTATTCAATTCAAGATATCCAATTAAGTGGACTCCACTGTATAAATAGGTCAACTGAGAGAATAGCACAATAAGAAAAACTCACCACATCATGTAGATTAGATCCTTCCAAAGCTAAAGACAACTCATCAGCATGACTTGCTAATATCCTATTGATAAAAAAAGAATTACTAGGGAATATGCGTTGTTGATTACTATGTATGCAACAACTAAATTTATTTTATTTTTTTCTTCCAGTTTAATTTACCTTTAACCTAACGAGATGATATAGGTTTCTTGACATTTTTTAGAAAAATTTGAAAAACAATAACAAATTTTGATATCATATGCACTTGATAAGAGGTATATATCTATCATCCTTCAAATGTCCTGGCCATACAGGAACAGTGTTAAAACATGAAATCAAGTATAGCAGAGAAAAGTGTTTCTTACCTGGCTCTTAACTTAACTGGTTGAGGGCTAGATTATTTTTGGTGGTCTGAATTTGTTCATCAAAATTTGTTTTATTACAAATTATTGGAGAGTGTCCATTTATAATAAGCAAATTTATATAAACATAGAAGATATCTATGATGTTTTAGTGAATATCGGGAAATATCTCATGAGTGTGGACCTGAATGTCTTATTCTTCACGAGTGCTTGTGCGAGTGAAAAATTATAAATTCATAGTAATTTGTATATTTTTGTACTTACCAATGGCCCAGACATAGCTGGTGCTAACTCAAAATTATCCAGGGCCAAACACAAATTTTGCCCCCCAAATTTGCATGTAAAACCAAAAATTTAATGTCCTATGTGGTCCTCCTTACTTTTGACATCTGCGCATGTGCAGTGTCCAGGAAGCACCGAAATTGGCACGAATCATCATTCTTTCTACAGTGCCTGCTAAATGTTATAATCAGCGGGGAGGTATGAGTGCCCACTCATGGGAGGACCATCCCCGTCTGGGCCATTGGTAAGTATAAAAATATACAAATTACTATGAATTTATAATATTTTTACACAACAACCAATAGCCCAGACTTAGCTGAATAGTAAAAAGGCTGGAGGGCCTAGGACATGAAGGAAAATCCAATTACTCAATCACTTCTTAAAGGATATCTCCTACAGGAGAATAGGAGAGAACGGAATTAACACCAACAATGTAATTGAGCATCACATAATATATCATTCTCCATTTTAATGCCAGCATAATCCATTATGCTAATTCGGTGAAGGGAAGCCAATATATAAAGATAGTCCAGAGAATGAGACTCTTTATACTCATTTAAAACTGTCCGAGGATTGTATATTAACGCTCGTTTGACACGTGACATATACAAATGCTTCACACCGAGCTACACTTTAAAAATATTACATAAATGTGACATATTAATTGCTTCCATCGAGCTACACATTAAAACCATCCCAGCACCGACTCAGAACTACTGACACCGGAGGAGGTCTTCCCTTGCTTTTCACTATAAAGCCAGATGATTAAGGGAAAAACCGTCCCCCTCCCCCCCTTCCCCTTGTTCTGGGTCATATAACCGCAGAACGAAGAGGGCAGTGGAACAGAGTCACTGCTGGAACGGGATGCCTAAATAACTATAGCTGTAATCCTTTAGTGGACGACATTCTGAGCAACAGATAGAGGACCTAAACTCCTAAGGTCGCCAGAGATGGACTCTATATTTCTAAGGTGAAACTTTGTAAATGTAGAAGGCTGTGTCCAGTATGCAGCTTTCATGAGATCAGTAATGGCTATACAGCTAGAATAGGCCCAAGAAGTGGGCAGCGCTCTAACTTCATGCGCTGATATCTTATTTACAGAATGCTGATCGGAAGATAGATTTCCATAGGCAATACGTATTGCCATCTGAATCCATCTAGCAAAAGACTGAACAGATGTATCTTTTCTGTTAGGAATCAATGATAAACAGAAGCGTTTTCTTCCTTTTCTAATAAACTCTGATCGGCGTTTATATATGTGCATAGCCCTGACTGGACACAGCAAAGGTCTACGGTTGTCCGTAGATGGCAGAGCCTTTATGATAATAGGCTCTGGTCGTATATCTGGAACTTGATTCTTAACCAAAAATCCCACTTGTGTAGTTAAAGTGATGGTATTTCCCACACTACGGTAGTGAGATTCATCAACAGATAAAGCATGGAGTTCACTAACTCTTCTAGCAGAAGCAAAGGCTAAGAGAAATGCTGTTTTATAGGTCAAGAATTTGAACTCTACAACATCTAACGGCTCAAATGCAGCTTCTTTAAGCTTCAACAGAACCCAAGCTAAATTCCACTTAGGAATTAATCTGAGAGTTCTAGGTCTATTTATAGAGAAATTTCTAACTAATTTGGATAATGAGGCATTAGATCCAATCGCCAAGCTATCATGATGGGTGTAAGTGTCCGATAGCATAGACCTATAGCCCTTAATAGTGACAGACTACAGTTTGAGAACGTCAAACAGGTAGACCAGAAAGTTGGCAATATCCGGTATGGACGTCATAAACGTCTATCGACTGATCCTTACACCAACGGAAGAAAACCTTCCACTTTGCTGCATAATTCAGCGAAGAGTAGGTCCTCCTACAGTTAAAAATTGCGTCCACTGCTCGTCCTGTAAAATGCTTGCTATGCAAGAAGGACCGCACAATGGAAATATGTGAAGGTTGAGACCTTGCAGGTTGTGATGCAATGTGCGTGACTTCCCCTGATAAAGAAGGTCCTCCCGCGGAGGAAGCTTCCAGGGAATGTCCCATAACAGACACCTCAGTAGATTGATCCATGGTTTCTGTCACGACAGATATGCTACTAACAGAATCTTGCAATGTGATTGCTTGATCTTTAACAAGATCTGTTGAATTAATGGAGTTGGAGGATACGCGTATCCTATCATTCCGTCCCATGGAACTGAGAGAGCATCTACTGCGTACGCTCGAGGATCTGGGCATGGCGGCACATAGGTCTGCAACTGATTGTTGAGGTGTTTGTCGCAGATAAGTCTATCACAGGTTGATCCCACTGGTAGCAAATCTGTCTGAACATTTGCTTCTTGAGAGTCCTCTCTGAAGGCAACAGGCAACCTTTCCGAGAGAGCGAGTCTGCTAGTATGTTCAGATGACCTGGTATATGATGGACCGATAGATGAACTTGATGTTCCAAGACATATAGAAGGATTTTTTCTGTTAGTTCGTATAACGGAATCGAATGCGTGCCTCCTTGGTTCCTTATATATGCTACTACTGTCGAGTTGTCCAACAATATTTGAACATGAGCGTTCTCTATAATGTGAATCCATTGTTGAAGCGCTAACCATATTGACATCATTTCTTTGATGAGTATGTGTTTTCTCAGGAACTCTGGGTCACAAAGACCCTGGGACTTCAAGTCTGTCGGGTTCAGGGTCACACCCCAACCTATCTGACTCGCATCCGTCATAATCGAGAAAGCTGGATCTGGCTGCTGCAGCGGAACTCCCTGTGTTAACCACTGAATGTCTGCCCAAATCTGAACTTTTTGTTTTACTTGGTCCATTAAAACAATACTGGTCTCGAGTGAATGCGTCTTCACACTCCAGTTCTGAGTAAAGAATATCTGGAGTGGACGTGTGCATATGCGACCCATCGGAATGAGATCCGCAGCTGCTCTGCACAACCCCATCAGTCGCATAAATTCTCTCGCTGTTAATGCGTCTGAGTGTAGACAATAGCGAGCTTAACAACTGACTAATTTCGCTCTTTGTAACGGCAGATGAACCAGATTGTTGTGAGTCTCGAAGCTCATCCCCAAGTGAATGAACGACATGGACGGAGCTAGATCCGACTTCTTCTCGTTTACGATGAAACCGAGATGTCGGAGTAATAATAGCAGACTCTGAACATCGTTCTGAAGAGTAATTTTGTTGCCGTACCTCTGAAGAATGTTGGCCAAGTACGCCGACGTTACCACAGACGAATGAGCTCGGAAATAAGACATTACCGAGTTCATTATTCGAGTGAACGCCCAGGGTGCTAGATTCAGACCGAAGCACATTGCTCGGAACTGATATACTATCCCTTGAACGGCAAACCGTACGTACTTTCTGAATGCCGGATGTACCAGGACATGAAAGTACGCATCTTTTAGATCTATGCTTGCCGCATAGTCGTTCACTCGTATGCTCGCCTTTACTGACCGAATGGTCTCCATATAGAACTTTGGAGCTATGATAAGTTTGTTCTATTACCGGTCGGAACGAGCCATCTGGCTTCAGTACGAGGAACAGGTGACTGCAGAAACCTAGAGACTCTTGGTTCTCTACAACCTCTATTGCTTCCTTTTCCAAGAGAGACTTTACCTCCGAAAGGAGAGACTCTGGGCCATTGGTAAGTATAAAAAAATATTCAGGTTACTTTAAATTTATCCTATTTTTTTATACTAATAACCAATGGCCCAGACAAGCTGAATCATAAAAAAGGCGGAGGGCCTAGGACTTAAGAATTAGCATACCAAATATAGCTCCTAAGCCTGCATTCCGAGGTGAAAGGAAATTAAATTTAAAAGGAATTACATGTATGTCTCTCTATACAATAATAGAGAAGACATATCATAAATAAGGAGCCATATCCAAGTAATTCCATATTCTTAGCATGAATGATTCTGCTAACTGTGTGTAACGAGCCCCCAATTTTAAGGCTATTCCAGACTAAGCCCCATAAATTTTGATGGCGTATTCGAGAGTGAGAGACTAACCCCTACAAGCATACACCATATATAAATAATAAACAAGCTGTATCTAGGATCAGTAATAATCTACATACAAAACAGCTTCACTCATAGTTACACACTTATCAAGCCGGAGGAGATTTTACAAAAAACTCCCTGCCCCCCTCCCCCCCCCCCCCCCCCCCCCCCCCACCTTTAATTGAAGGAATATTCTTCAAAACATAGAGGGGAGCACTCTGGAATCAGTGAAAAGCGGGTACCAATTAGGCACCCAGATATTAATTATTGGTGCTTAATGCCACTTCAGAAGATAAGGCTATCGTGGTGATCCCGGTAATTAATAGTGCACACTTCTAATGAATACCAGAGATGGAATGCGTAGATAGGTCGAAAACCGGTGAAATAATGAGTACAACCATACACTTGAACAATAGAATCCCTATGGAAAGTATCTGAAAAGAGAACACACTTTTAAGGCAACCAATAGGCGACCCCATTCAGGTGTACAATTAATTCCAATAATAACACTCCTATTGACACGTGCGAATATACGAGAATATGTAATGTATCATAGAAACCTGGATTTAGAACATGGAACAAGCTATGATTAACAGGCTCGTCACTGGCCGTCCCCGAAATAATTCATTGTTTCCTTGGTCTGTAACAAACAATAACTGTTCGGAGAAGAATATATTACTCCAAATAAAGATGCAAAAAATGAGAACATATGCATAGACGGCCTATTGGCAGTTCCATAACATCCAAATAGCCCCAAAATTTTCATGTGCTCTATAAGCAGAGCAAGAATTTATATAATCTGTACAATAATGCGTCTGCCTAATAAATACACATATTATGCACGTGAGCAATGAAATCCTGCATGTACTCATCTGAATACAGCCTGTAACCATGGTATGACTGAGTGATACAAGTGTAACCAGGAAACTGAATGAATAATACGATGTTAATATGCAGTTAACTGAGTAATAAACTCATACGTTGTAAGAAAGACCAGATCGCTCTGAGCAAAACTTTTCAGAGTGGACTAATTGCCACACTGGAGAATGTCGCCCAGATAACCGACATGTTATACATACAGGAACACGAAGGCTAGCAATTTTATTGATAAAGAATCATATGCTCGTATATGACTTATAAACAAACAACCACAGGAAACAAACCGACTAAAAAGTGGATATGCCCATGAGGTTGCCGTTAGAACACAACCCAGCCGCCAATCAAGAAGCCATGAAAGGCATGTATATACTTAAATGCATACGAGGCTTACAGGAAAACTACGTCCTGCCCTGTAATCACCTCTTAACACATTGATGAGGGGGGGGGGGTGGTCGAGGGGGGTATGGGGGGTTTGGGGGGGTGTTGATGAAAACTTCATATCAACCCCCCCTCACCCACATTACTTGAATCGCTCTTGTGTTAGTCATCAAATAGAATAGGAACCGCAGGGGCCGACCGACTCCATAATGCCACTAAGGACGGAGAGGGATGTGATGAACAAATACACCATATTGACATAATCACAGTAGGTAAATATGGCGTCATCAATAGAGCTTATCGCCTGATATAACTAACACCAAACCATACCAGTAGGAAGAGAATAACCTCCTCTAACATATGGTATCATGTTCGATAGGACAACGAACTCACCCTAGCTGAAGCAGCTAAAGATTTTCCTATACGTGAAGACAATAAAAGGCTGATAACTGCGGCCTTAGAAGCTCACTAAGGAGACTTACAATGCTAGCTGTAGCTTATAAATCTTCATCTCCGTGAAGACAGATATATTGGTGTAAGTTGCGACCTTGAAGGCTCACTGAACGGAGACTTAAAACTATCGTCGCGCAAGATAGGGAATGAAGAGCCACTATTTTAAAAGCCCTAAATTCCCAGACAGCAGTCCTAAGAGATAATAAATTCAGTTATGTCACTGTATAATAACTGAAAAAATCTTGCTCTTGATTCTAGCTAGGCTACTATGGTGTAAACAATAAGGCTCAAGTCTATGACACCAAGGAAAACAAATCGAAAAGCACTGTACCTTTATCTGTTTTATTCCCAAAAGACAGCGGTCAAAGCCTAGCTAACATAGCTAGAAGTCTTCCTCACCGTGAAGACAGATATCTCGGTGTAACTAGTGACCTTGAAAGCTCACTAAACAGTAGGCCCGTAACGATACACCGATGCATCGGTGCATCGCGATACACTCTCCCCGAGATACGCGTATCGGTTGGGAAGTGCCGTATCGTGGAATCGCGATGCGGTTGGATTGGTAGGCCTAATGGTCGCTTGATTAAATGCTTACATACACGACAGTCTATCACTTCTTCTTAATCTTATACCATACTGACTCGTGTCGAAGCCCAGGGGGTGCTTGCAGTGGATAAATTGCAAAGTGTGTGTGGGGGGGGGGGGGGGGGGGGGGGGCTTCGGGACGAGTAATAGTGCTTGCAAGTCGCATTTGGATGCGACGGAAATTGGCGATATGAGAGAAGTCAGTATTCACTGGCACTGGGTATGTTACGTTTCTTTGGAAACCGCCTACCAATTTAGTAGAATTTGCTTTAAAAATTCTCATAATTATCTTGTACATACGTTTCATTTTCAGATTTTGGGTTTTAATCCTCAATTTAATGAATAAAACAAACAGAAAACCATGCAGTGTTGTTTTCATTTTTTGTACAGGTTACTCTCGAAGCCAGAAATGGACGTATGTATGTCAATCAACACTGCAAACCACCCCCTTGAAAACAGTCTGTTTAAAAATAGTTGTTTTTTTTAAATATGTACATTTATTACGCATAAAACAAAAATATAGCTTCACACAAAATCAATAAAAAAATCATAATATGAACTTGAAGACCAAATAAAATTTGGCACAGCGGAATATGAATAACAAAATAGTTGCCTCCCTTGGCAAAATTCGAAAAATTGATTTTACACTGAAAATCATAACTTCACATGCTGCAGAGCATGATGAAATGATAAATCAGCATGTTTTATTGAACCAATAAGTCATAAATCATATCGCTGGTTATATTGTTATATAATTCTCAAATACTAGAGTTGTAATTATTTTTTATTTTTAATTACCACTTACTCATTAATTTCTGAACACCCGCTTTTCACAATGAGTTGTGCACGCTCGAAAGTGGCAGTGTTCTTTCTCAATGAGTTGTGCACCGCTCGAAAGTGGCAGTATTCAATCAGTATCTTTCTGATGATATTCAACCACTGTGAAAACTGTGAAAACTATATGTTGTGGGCGTGTTTCAGACAACTATTGACAGCAGTCTGCACACTCATTTAAAACAAGTGACAGCTTCCAAAACGAGGTCAACATAAAAATAAACAAGTCAATTTTGCTTGGGATATATAATTTTTTAATAAAGACTTATTGCACTGAAAACAGACATAATGTATTACACAAAAGACGAATTTAACAACACAAAAACCTCAACTCCAAAAAATATACATAATACAGTATTACAGTTTTTTTTGGTAAGTACAGTGTTGCAACAAGTCACCTGTTTTTCCATTTGATGCCTGTAAATTTGCCCTTATAAAAATGTACCATGGTATTACCAGGGTATTTTGGGATTTACCATGGTTTACCATGGTACTTTTTTATAAGGGTGACGTCTTGTCTCAAACAACTTTCGTCCAATTTGAAACTTGGGGGGTGGGCTTTGACTCGAGTAGGGCACCCTGGTTCACAAATCTGAAGAAACAGGGGGGGGGGGGGGGGGGGGGATCCCTGATTCCCTGTGTGTATCTAAACATCGATTGTATTCTTATATTCTGACAGGGTTATACAGGTTACACACTGTGTAACCCTGTCAGAATATAAGAATGCAATCAATGTTTAAATTTTTAAGCAATGAAAAATGTTCAGAACCCCACTCCCACAGTCTCCCTGAATCCAACTGGCTGAGAATGAGTGACCCTATAGAAGTTCAAGTCATACAAGATCACCCACTCTCAATCATTGCTTTTCAGTGGGGTTATACTGAAGTGACAGGTGCACTGGTGCAGTGTATATATACAAACTGAATCAAGATAGTTTGAAGATACGTATCTAGATACGTATCGTATCGCGGGTAAAATATCGAGATACGAATCGTATCGTGGCCAAAGCATATCGTTACGGGTCTACTAAACAGAGACTTACAACCAACGTCGCGCAAGGTAGGGAATGACAAGCCGCTATTCTAACAGCTGTAATTCCCAAAGAGACAGTAATCTCAAGGTAGCTATGCAGTTATGTGTCTTGGTCTATTTGAAGACATATCTGTGTCACTTGCGGCCCTGAAAGCTCACTAAATGGAGACTTACAATACTAGCCGGTAAGAAAAAAATGCTGTAACAGTACATGAGGCTACTATGGCGTCCACAATGACATTAAATGTTATGACGCCAAGGAATACAACACAGAGAGAGAAAAGATATACCTATTCCCTCTAATGGCTCTATTCCAAACAAGACAGCTGTCTCAGCCTATACACTATTCGTCTGACTTCAGGACAAGAAACAGGTGATTTAAACAAGAGGCCCCAAGGGGCCTGAGGGCGTTCACCTGACATGGTAGCCTAAATATCGACCCAGAGAATTGATTTCAACAAGTTGCATCTGCTTCTCCTAAGAAAAGCTTATACCAAATATCCAAAGATTCTGACCAGTGGATCTGAAAAAAAAAGATTTTTAAAGAATATTCCTCATATTGAACTAAGTTATAATTCGGGCTCCCACTGGGAGCCCATATATGAACCCAGGGACTTGGCTTTAACAAACTTGAATCTTAACCCCCTAAGGATGCTGCACACCAAATATCAAAACATTCTGACTGCTGGATCTGAAGAGGAAGATTTTTAAAGAAAATTCCTCATTTTGAACTAAGTTACAATTCGAGCTCCCACAGTGAGTCCAAATATGGACCTAGGGACATGGCTTGAACAAACTTGAATCTCACCCCCCCTAAGGATGCTGCATACCAAATATCAAAACATTCCGACTGCTGGATCTGAAGAAGATTTTTAAAGAAAATTCCTCATTTTGAACTGAGTTATAATTCAGGCTACCACAGTGAGCCCAAATATGAACCCAGGGACTTGGCTTGAACAAACTTGAATCTCACCCCTTTAAGTACGGTGCATACCCAATATCAAAAGATTCTGCCTGCTGGATCTTGAGAAGAAGATTTTCAAAGAAATTTGCCTGAAATGCACTAAGTTCAAATTTGGGCTCCTATACTGAGCCCAAATATAAACCCAGGGGGCTGATTTGAACAAACTTGAATCAGAGCCACCCCACAATGTTGCATACCAATATCAAAAGATTCTGCCAGCTGGATCTGGAGAAGAAGATTTTTTAAGAAATTTGCCTGAAATGCACTAAGTTCGAATTCGGGCTTCTATAGTGAGCCCAAATATCAATCCAGGGGGCCGATTTGAACAAACTTGAATCAGATCCACCCCACAATGTTGCATACCAAATATCAAAAGATTCTGCCTGCTGGATCTGGAGAAGAAGATTTTTGAAGAAATTTGCCCGAAATGCACTAAGTTCGAATTCGAGCTTCTATAGTGAGCCCAAATATGAATCTAGGGAGCCGATTTGAACAAACTTGAATCAGATCCACCCCACAATGTTACATATCAAATATCAAAAGATTCTGCCTGCTGGATCTGGAGAAGATTTTTTAATCTTTTTCCCATTGCCTGCAGTATTGAAAAGTGCTGACTCAGCACTTTTTCAAAGTCCTGAAAAAAGTACTTTGTGATCAAACTGATAGGGATTTTTTTTAACCATTCTATTCTACTGGATAAAAGTAAGCTTTGTACAAAATAAATCTGTGCCGTGTAGTTTTGGAGATATGGCAGTTTTAAGGTTTTTCCTATTTTTAGCTCCCGAGGTTCCCACAGGGCAATGAGAAAATTTTTTTTTGCATCAATCAACTACTTATGACTCATTATCATCTCATATCAAATTTGGTTCAAATCAACCTCACTGTTCTGAAAATAGTAATTTTAGGCGTGGCCAAAATTTTTGCCCCTCAGATAACGAAGGCATGGTAACAAAATTGATTCTAAACCTCAAAAGGACTCTGAATACCACATATCAAGTCTCTGCTACTGGTGGTTCATTAGAAGATTTTCAAAAAATTTGAACATTTTTTCCCCACACCTCTGCTCAATATGAGCCAAACCCTAATTTGGATAAAAATCAAAATGCCCCTATATAACCACTACTTACGTGAAATTTAATTAAAATGTGGCCAGTGATTTTGGAGAAAGAGGCTCAAACACCACCTTCACGCAGGACGACGGACGAAGAGTGATAAGAAAAGCTCACACTGACTTTCAGTCAGGTGAGCTAAAAAAACCTGGAGAATATTTTGATGACCTCTATTGCTTTTCTTCAGTAGGAGAGCCTACACCTCCGCAAGGAGAGACTGTCTTGGAAGAATTTGCCGGAAGATTTGTCCAACACGTACTTGTTGTAAGTGGAGCTTTGCTCAGACTGATAGCCGCAGGCCTGCCAAGACTACATTCTCATCCACTGATCTTCCGCAATTTTCATCCACTGTTTTGTGAGGTTGTTAACCTTTCACTAAGTGGAAAGCAATAGAAGTCTATTCTCGACGACCTCTATTGCTTCCTTCAATAACCTCTACTAAGATTTGTCCAATGCGGACATCTTGTAAGTGGGGTTTTTTGTGCGGAATCATAGCTGTAGGCCTTCCGAGACAACGCTTTTACCCACTGATCTTCCATGACATAAATCGAGTTTCTCGCAAAGTTGATAACCTTCTGTCCACTGGTAAGGAATAAAGGTCTTATTCATTACCTGTACGACTAATGAGGCTTACGGAAGGAGAAACTACGTCCTCCCCGCGAAGAACCTCATCCCGTCGACTTAGGGGCATCTGACCTATAGTCTGGATCAGACCTGCGCCCCTTTCCCGAGCTGCTATACTGACGACCTCCAGAGTAAATATAAGAGGGTTTATTGTACCCTCGCGAGGAGTTCCCTTAGTTGATTTTGAAGTGGAACGGCCTCGCTTACCCCAGTCTGCTGAAGTGTTTTGTTGAGGCGCAGACTTCAGTAGCAGTGTATTGGAAGGTTTCTTGTAGCCTGTTCATAGACTAATGAAAGCCTGTCATCAAATAGAGTATATCCGGAGACCGGAGCGACTCAGAGAGAGCTTTTCACTTTGTCATCTATAAGTGATGACGACGCAGGGGCAGCATCACATCTGATCAACTCCCAATTTGCCACTGTCAGGGCGGAGTTGTACATGGCATACATGACTGCCCTGGAAAGAACTCTAAGCGAGGAACAAACGTCCTCAAATTCCTTCCCATTAATATGCTGCACCATAGCTCTGGTGAGGTGATCTGCGTAGGACATCGCATGCAGATTCACTCTATTGGATGAAATAGTACATTCCATCACTTCCGAGCGTATATTGAATGATGCAGGAAGGGACATATCTACATCCCTGGCCTGCTTATCTAAACGAAGAGGAGCTCTCTGGGCATCTTCTCCAACCGTTTTAAATGAACGTGGTCCAAGGAACGGTATATTTCAATAAGAAACTGCCTTCCTCTTAGCACAGAGAGGTTGAATATGGCGTCATTAACATGGTCGAAGGCCTCCGACACCTGTCGAAACTGTGTCGGGAAGGAAAGAACATCCTCTTTCCTCCACACGAAATCTGCTTCCAGAGACGACAGCGATTTTTCTCTAGTAGTCATAGCTTGCTGATCAGGTGGAACAAAGTCAGTATAGTATTGATGAATAAAATTCACTGCTACCATATGCTGTTCTGAAAGGGAAGGGTAATCCTCTTGATTGTCCCTTTCACCATCCGACTGATTGATTCAGCTGTAACATTCGGTCCATTGCATCTGCGTGTGCAGATGACTGGACCGACCCAGCACCACCTGACAGCTCACCACTGGAGTATGCATAAGGCTGCTCTTGCACTTGCTGGGATGCAGCGATCAGCTGCGCAATCTGCGACTGCAAGACTGTTACCGAGGCTTGAGGAGCAGCAGTCTTCTGTTTTTTCACTGCTCGCTACTCCTGGGACTAAGATCTGGAGATAGATCTCTTCTTCGAACGTTCCGATGAACAAAGCCTCGTGTCACCAGCTACCGGATGGCCCGACTTCACGGGCGAAGACTGGCTCCATCTTCGTGCAGCTGGCTGGATATCCAAAGTCGGGTAGCTAGCATGCGGTCGTGTGTGCTTTTATAACATAGCAGAGGAAGCTGTGACTGAAGACGACCCTGGCTGCAGAGTAGACGGAGCATCCCAAGCAGCGGGTGGATGTATGCTCCGGCTCGTGCAAGTTTCTCAAAACAACATTTGGCCCCAAATGCTGTTGGGTTAGAGAGGGACCTCTCCCGTTCTCAGTCTTATCAGACCTTGCCGAGTCTCCCGAAAAGAAAACTTGGTTCCGGCTTGTGCAAGTTTCTCAAAACAACATTTGGCCCCAAATGCTGTTGGGTTAGAGAGGGGCCTCTCCCGCTCGTGGTCTTATTAGACCTTGCTGAGCCTCCCGAAAAGAAACTTGCTGAATTCTTCCCTATTTCCGTCATCGCTGGAAGAGCTTTTGATTCTGAGGTGCTCGCTCTACAGAATTTCTACACTTCCTTCGACCGCAACGGACTTACCCGGTGTCACGGCTCTCACTGATGGAGTAACCACTTCACCGGTCAAGCTAGCTGCTTGCAAGGGGTTAAGAACACTAACTAGTGGCCTTATCCCTTGCTTATATTCATGAGCACCTTGCAGCTGGCTCTATTTGCTCAACAGAGCATGACTACAGTAGTACACTTTGGATGGGTGCCACAATACCATCACCATGTTCATGTTCCTCTGAAAAAGAAACTGAAAAACTTGAATTATATTACAGTGAGAGTTCCGGCGTATGAACCTCACCGCCAACAATGTATCGTGACACCTGTCTCCAACGTCTGTCATGCCAATGTACACAAGTAGGACAAGAATCCGCAGGAGTGCATGGACTACAGGCAAGGCAACAAGCATGTAAATCGGAGGAAGACTTCCTCACCTTGCATTTAGAGCAGTAAGCTTTCATAATTACAATCAAAAGACATGAATAATAGCAATCAAAATTAAATTCCAAAAATTTTAAAAAAAAAATTTCGAAATTTTTTTGAAAAAATGCCCAAGTTCCCAAAGGGAACATTAAGAGCCCAAGGGCATCCCGATAGAGCCTAAGTGTGGACAAAATCCAAATATTATGAGCTACACAACCCGAATAATAATCAATGTATCCTACAGTAATTTTACAGTAATCTTCTTCTTTTCTTTCTTTCTTCTTCTTCTTCTTCTTCTTCTATCTATCTGTCTATCTATCTTTCTTTCTTTCTTTCTTTCTTTCGATGTATCCTACAGTAATTTTACAGTAAATTTACAGTAATCTTCTTCATTCTTCTTTTCTTTCTTTCTTTCTTTTTTTCTTTCTTCTTCTTCTATCTTTCTTTCTTCCTTTCTTTCTTTCTTTCTTTCTTTCTTTCTTCTTCTTCTCTATACTATATTTTAGATTGTCTGTATGTATGTATCTCTGTCTGTCTGTCTGCTATAGAAATGAATATGGGGCCACCCCGTGTGTCCAAAATGGGTTTACTAGGAGTACATTTTTATGGCGGAGGTCATCGTCAGGTTTAAAAAAGTGTGGGTGTAGGGGGGCACCAAAGGTTATGACCAAAATTTTTTTTACCAATAGAAGTCTTTAAAAGGGGTCTACTAGGGGTATGTTTTTATCAGGAATCTAATGGTGAGGTTTAATAAAGAATCGGGGTGGGGGTGTAGAGGGGCACCAAAAGTTACAACCAAAATTTTTCTCACCGATATAGGTCTTCAAAGGGGTCTACTAGGGGTAATTTCTTACCAGGAATCTAATGGTGAGGTTTAAAAAAGTGCCAGGTGGGGTGTAGAGGGGCACCAACAGTTATGACCAGCAACATATAGTATAGATTAAGGGAGAATACTCTCCTCAGCCCGAGCAACGCCGGGTAACCCTGCTAGGATAATATAAAATACTACATATATTTGAGGACGTTGCCAATGTAAACAACGTCAAGGAAAAAAACGGAAACAAGACATCAGGCACACAAAAAGGCCCAAAGTCAGTAATCAATTTAAATGCTACCAGATGCAAAACTAGATCTTCATACGAAGAAAAAACGATACATCGGACAGAAGATGCAAGACTAAAATGACCTAACACCCCTAGGGTGAGGACGTAACCATGGGAATAAACAGAATAAATATTCTGTACTACACGTTAAACTCCCAAGAAATTTAATAAAAAATTTCAATAAAAAATAGCCAAAAAGCTTTGGTGTTTAACAGGAAGGGTTCGTGGAAGGATGGGGAAGGAATACTTAACAAACAGTGGATTAATCATTAGGAAGAATGATGACGTCAGGCGTAGGTCCCGAAAGTTAAAAAATTTATAGTAATTTATATATTTTTTATACTTACCAATGACCCAGACTTAGATGGTGCTAACTCTTAAAATTCTAGGGCCAAACACAAATTTTGCCCCCCAATCCCCAAAATTTGCATCTAAAACCAAAAGAAATCATGTCCTGAAGGACCTCCATACTTTGCCCTCACTGCGCATGCGCAGTGTCAAGGACGTCCCAAAATTGGCGCCAATTATCATTCTTACAAGCAGTGTCTGGTCAGCGCTATGTACTCAGCGGGGAGGTAAGAGTTCCCAACTCCTGGGAGGGCCATCCCCGTCTGGGTTATTGGTAAGTATAAAAAATATATAAATTACTATAAATTTTTTAACATTTTTATACTGTACCAATGACCCAGACATAGCTGAATAGTAAAAAGGCTGGAGGGCCTAGGACATAGAGGAATCCAATAAGCTCAACTATATAAATAGAGTCAACCCCTCAAGGAGAAAAGGAGTATTAGCTTTACATGTATCCTTCTTATTTTATGTTAAATTAGAAAGATACAATACCCTCCATAATTGAGCATAATAACATTCATGTTCTCTATTAACATCCAGTATAACCCCTTATACTAATTATTTTTAAAGTAAGCCAATAAATAAAGTTAGTCCAGAGAATTGAGACTCTTTATATTCTTTTAAAAGTGTCCGAGGATTGTATATTAACGCCCGTTTGACACTTGACATATACAAATGCTTCACACCAAGCTACACTTTAAAAATAAGACATGAATGAATTTTTAACATTAATATTACACTTTAAAACCATCCCGGTAACGACTCAGAATTACTGACTCCGGAGGAGGAATCCCCATGCTTTTCACTATAAAGCAGGTGACCTAAGGGAACACCCTCCCCCCCTCCCCCTTCCCCTTGCCCTGGGTCAAATAGCCCAGAGCGAAGAGGGCCGCAGGATGGTGTCACTGCCGGAACAGAAAGCCTGCATAACTATAGTTGCAACTGTTTAGTGGACGACATTCTGAGCAACAGATAACGGACCTAAACAATGCAGGTCTCCAGAAATGGACTCAATATTTCTGAGATAAAAATTCGTGAATGTGGATGGCTGAGACCAATAAGCAGCCTTCATTAAATCTGTAATAGCAACACTATTTGCGTAAGCCCAAGATGTAGAAAGAGCTCTTACTTCATGAGAAGAAATCTTAAGCACAGACTGCTGAGTAGAAGATATATTATCATAAGCAGTACGGATAGTTAATTGAATCCATCTAGCAATAGAATGGACCGAAATGTCCTTTCTATTAGGCTCAGAGACAGAAAGAAGCGTTTCCGTCCCTTTCTGATAAACTGAGATCTTTGTTTATAAATATGTAATGCTCTAACAGGACAGAGTAAAGGCCTACGCCCGTCTGAAGACGGAAGAGCCTTAATAACAATAGGTTCCGGGTATTTATTAGGAGCCTGATTCTTAGCTAAAAATCCAACATTTGTAGTAAAGGTACGATAATAGTGTTCCCGACACTACGATAGTGAGAATCATCCACCGATAGTGCATGAAGCTCACTGACTCTTCTAGCAGAGGAGAAAGCTAAGAGAAAAGCTGTCTTATAAGACAAGAATTTTAAATCTACTGTCCCAAGAGGCTCAAATGGCTTTTCTTTCAGTTTAAGAAGAACCCAAGCTAAATTCCATTTAGGAATTAATCTAAGAGTTCTAGGTCTATTTATCAAGAAGTTTCTAACTAACTTAGATAAAGAGACATTAGATCCAATTTGTAAACTATCATGATGTGCATAGGTATCAGATAACATAGACCTATAACCTTTAATAGTAACAGGCTGCAGTTTGATCTCGTCAAACAAGTATACTAGAAAGTTTGCAATGTCTGGTATGGAGGGATCAAAAATATCAACAGAATGATCCCTACACCAACGATGAAAGACCTTCCACTTAGCCGCATAATTTTGCGAAGAGGAGGTCCTCCTACAGTTAGAAATCGCGTCCACTGCTCGTCCTGTAAAATGCTTGCCATGCAAGAAGGGCCGCACAACGGAAATACGTGAAGGTTGAGACCTTGCGGGTTGTGATGAAGTTGACGCGATATCCCCTGCGAAAGAAGATCCTCCCGTGGAGGAAGCTTTCGCGGTAAGTCCCACAGCAGACATCTGAGTAGATTTATCCACGGTCTCTGTGGAGACAGAGATGCTACCAACAGAATCCTGCATTGAGATTGTTTTATCTTTAGCAATACTTGCTGTATTAACGGCACTGGAGGATACGCATATCCTATCATTCCGTCCCACGAGATCGATAGAGCGTCTACTGCATATGCTCGTGGATCCGGACATGGTGACACATACGTCTGCAACTGATTGTTGAGATGTGTCGCAAATAAGTCTATCATTTGCCGTTCCCATTGGTAGCAAATCTGATTGAATACCTGTTTGTTGAGAGTCCACTCTGACGGCAACAAGCGACCCTTCCGTGAAAGGAAGTCTGCTAGTACATTCAGACGACCCGGTATATGACGGACCGAAAGTAGAACTTGGTGTTCTAGAGCAAACAGAAGGATTCTTTCCGTTAAATTGAATAACGGAACGGAATGAGTGCCTCCCTGGTTCCGGATATACGCCACTACTGTCGTATTGTCGGACAGGATTTGGACATGAGCTTTCTGAATAATGTTCATCCAATGATGTAATGCAAGCCAAATCGACATCATTTCCTTGATGTTTATGTGCTTGCTTAGAAACTGTGGATCCCAAAGACCCTGGCACTTCGAATCCGTTGGGATCAATGTTGCACCCCAACCTGTTTGACTGGCATCCGTCATAATCATAAAACCTGGATCCGGCAACTGCAGCGGAACTCCCTGAGTCAACCACTGAATGCTTGCCCAAGTCTGAATCTCTTGTTTCACTTGATCTGACAAGAGAACGTCTGAATCGAGCGAATGAATCTTCAAACTCCAATTCTGAGTCAAGAAAATTTGGAGAGGACGAGTGCGCAACCACCCCATCGGAATGAGATCCGCAGCGGCTCCGCACAGACCTAACAGTCTCATGAACTTCCTCGCTGTGACTTTGTCTGCGTGAAGACAATAGCGAGCTTAACAACTGATTAACTTCGCTCTGGTTAACGCCAGTCGAACGAGATTGTTGTGCGTCTCGAAGCTCATTCCCAGATGAGTGAATGATTTGGACGGCACCAGATCCGACTTCTCCTCGTTTATAACAAAACTGAGACGTCGGAGCAATAGAAGCGGATTCTGCACATCGTTCTGAAGCGTTAACTCGTTGCCGTACCTCTGAAGAATGTCGTCCAGGTAGGCCGACGTTACCGCAGACGAATGAGCTCGGAAATGCATCATTACCGAGTTCATTATTCGAGTGAAAGCCCAGGGCGCTAGGTTCAATCCGAAGCACATCGCCCGGAATTGATATACAACTCCTAGGACTGCGAAGCATAGATACTTCCTGAAAGTCGGATGTACCATGACGTGAAAGTACGCATCTTTGAGATCTATGCTTGTAGCATAATCGTTCACCCGAATACTCGCTCTGACCGATCGAATCGTCTCCATATAATAATTCGGAGCGACGATCAGCTTGTTTATCCAGCTCAGATCTATGACTGGACGGAACAAGCCATCTGGCTTCGGAACCAGAAATAGATGGCTGTAGAAACCCGGTGATTCCTGGTCTTCTACGACCTCTACCGCGTTCTTCGTCAAAAGAGACTGTACTTCCGATAACAGAGCGTCTCTTTTCTGCGGATTTGACGGAAGCTGAGTCCAATTTGGACTTCGAGTTAATGGAGGCTTTTGTTTGAAGGATAATCTTAGTCCTTCTGAAATTACCCCTCTGATCCAGGGGTCGTCCGTAATCGACGCCCACTCGTCTGTAAAACTCGATAACCTTCTGCCAACCGGAACACGATAGAGGTTCAAACCATCACCTCCTGGACCTGCGAGGCCTGCAGAAGGAGAAACCATGTCCTCCACGACCCGCACCTCGTCCCGTCGACCTCGGGACATCAGACCGGTTGTCTCGGCCTGAAAAACGTCCCGTACGTGAGTCGCTGCCTTGACGGTCTCTAGAATAAGACCTAGAGGACGTATAAGAACCTCTATAGGAACCTCTCTTGGACGTATTTGTCCCAGAAGTACCTGTCTTACTCTTCTCTGCCGTATCCGACTTTTTGGAAGCGGAACTAAAAAGCAGAGAATCCGAAGCTTTCTTAGTTATCTTATCATAGATTGCTGAAAGCTTGCCGTTGAAGAGAAGCTCTCCGGAGACCGAAGCGACTCTGAGAGAGTTCTTCACCTTACTATCCACATGTGTGGATGTAGCTAGGGCTGCGTCACGTCTAACCAACTCCAGGTTTGCCACTGAAAGGGCGGAGTTATACGTGGAATAAGCTACTGCCCTTGAAAGAAGTCTTAATGAGGATTGTATATCCTGGAATTCTTTCCCTTGAAGACGCAAAGATAACGCCTTTGTAAGGTGGTCTGCGTATGATAAAGTGTCTAAGCTTGCTCTGTTAGACGTTATTGTCATTTCCAACGTCGCGGTTGGAATAGACATAGACAACGGTAATGACAATTCCAAGTCTTCCGCCTCGTCGTCTAGACGCAGAGGAACTCTCGGTATTCCCTGTCCTGCCGTATCAAATTTATTCCTTGAATTGATGAAAGGCAGGTTGAGAGCATTAGTGGACAAGAAACCAGCTTTGCCTGTTTTGGAAGCAAGCTTAAAGATAGCGTCGTTCAATAATTCAAATGTTCTTGTGACATTATTGGACTGTGTCGGAAACTCAGGGACGATGTCTCTGAACCGCTCAAAAAATTCAGTGTCCAATGACGCTATCAGTCTCTTATCCGGCATCGCAGACGTCTGGCCCGACGGAACAACTTGTGGAAGGAAGTGCCGGATGAAATCTACGGCAGCTTTATGTTGCTCCGAAAGGGATAGCTCCAAGTCCTCGGTATCCCTTTCGCCATCCAGTCGGACCTCATGATGATCTCGGTCGTCCGCACCCGATGCTTCGGCGGAGCGTACCGACCCAGCGTCGTCGGATAATTCTTGATCCGATACCGATTCTGTCGGTTGCTGGGATGCTGCGATAATTTGTGCTATCTGAGCTAGCACGTCCGTCACCGAGGCCTGCGGAGTAGCGGTCTTACGCTGCTTAGCCGCCAGAAGCTCCATGTAAACTGACTCCTGCATACTTCTCTTATGCGAACGTCCGGAGTCTGCAGGCCTCTTGTCCCTGGCTACCGGATGGCATGACCTGGTCGCCGTGGAATCCCTGATCGGCGAAGCTGGCTGGATATCGGCAGTCACGTAGCCAAGGTGCGGTCGTGTGCGCTGCTGAGAGGATGAGGAAGCCTTTTGTACAGTCTCTCCGGACTGTCTATACAACGGAGCGTCCCGATCGGCGGACGTATGCTCCGCTAGCGAAACATTTTGTACCACAACATCTGGTCCCAGATGTTGTTGTACGAGAGAGGGGCCTCTCTCGCTCGCAGCCCGGATGGACCTGGACGAGCTAGGAACCGGACTACTAGGCTTCCTCCGTTCTCTCCTCTTATCCGCCGTCACTGGGTGAGCATCCTGAATATTTATAGTGCTCGCAACACCCAAATCTCCTTCCTGGACCGCAACGGACGAACCCGGCTGCCGAACCATTTGATGAATGGACGCTACACCGGGCGAGCTAGCGGACGTCAACGCCGTCAATCCTACTAGGGACCTCTTAGGCAATTGGCGTATCTCCATGAGCACTTTTGCCGCTAGCTCTTCATTTGATTGTGACGACAAGGAGAGAGGAAACACTGAATAAGCAGTGAAACTTCATAGCAAAAATGACAACAACAGGCCCATGCCTCGAAAGTTAAAAAATTTATAGTAATTTATATATTTTTTATACTTACCAATGACCCAGACTTAGCTGGTGCTAACTCTAACAAAACCAGGGCCAAACACAAATTTTGCCCCCCAATCCCCAAAATTTGCATCCAAAACAAAAAGAAATCATGTCCTAAAGGACCTCCATACTACGCCTCTACTGCGCATGCGCAGTGACGCAGTCGTCCCGAAATTGGCGCCAATTATCATTCTTACTGGCAGTGCCTGGTCAGCGCTATGTACTCAGCGGGGAGGCAAGAGTTCCCAACTCCAGGGAGGGCCATCCCCGTCTGGGTCATTGGTAAGTATAAAAAATATATAAATTACTATAAATTTTTTAACATTTTTATACTGTACCAATGACCCAGACTTAGCTGAATAGTAAACAGGCTGGAGGGCCTAGGACATAGAGGAAAATCCAATAAGCTCAACTATATAGTAAAGAGGTAACCCCTTAAGGAGAAAAGGAGTATTAGGCTTTACATGTATCTTTCTTATTTAATATTAAATTAGAAAGATACACTACCCTTAATAATTGAGCACAATAACATTCATGTTCTCTATTAACATCCAGTATAACCCTTATACTAATTATTTTTAAAGCAAGCCAATAAATAAAGTAGTCCAGAGAATTGAGACTCTTTATAATCATTTAAAAGTGTCCGAGTATTGTATATTAAAGCCCGTTTGACACTTGACATATACAAATGCTTCACACCGAGCTACACTTTAAAAATAAGACATGAATGAATTTAAACATTAATATTACACTTTAAAACCATCCCAGAAGCGACTCAGAAATACTGACTGGGAGGAGGCATTCCCTTGCTTTTCACTATAAAGCAGGTGACCTAAGGGAACACCCGCCCCCCCCCCCCCCCTTCCCCTTGCCCTGGGTCAAATAGCCCAGAGCGAAGAGGGCAGCCGGACGGAGTCACTGCCGGAACAGAAAGCCTGCATAACTATAGTTGCAACTGTTTAGTGGACGACATTCTGAGCAACAGATAACGGACCTAAACAATGCAGGTCTCCAGAAATGGACTCAATATTTCTGAGATAAAAATTCGTAAATGTGGATGGCTGAGACCAATAAGCAGCCTTCATTAAATCTGTAATAGCAACACTATTAGCATAAGCCCAGGAAGTAGAAAGAGCTCTTACTTCATGAGCAGAAATCTTAAGCACAGACTGCTGAGAAGAAGATAAATCTTCATAAGCAGTACGGATAGTTAACTGAATCCATCTAGCAATAGAATGGACTGAAATGTCCTTTCTATTAGGCATCAAAGACAGAAAGAAACGTTTCCGTCCCTTTCTGATAAACTGAGATCTCTGTTTATAGATACATAGTGCTCTAACAGGACAGAGTAAAGGCCTACGCCCGTCTGAAGACGGAAGAGCCTTAATAACAATAGGTTCCGGATATTTATTAGGAGCCTGATTCTTAGCTAAAAAACCCACATTAGTAGTGAAGGTGATAGTGTTCCCAACACTACGATAATGAGAATCATCCACCGATAGTGCATGAAGCTCACTGACTCTTCTGGCAGAAGAGAAAGCTAAGAGAAAAGCTGTCTTATAAGATAAGAATTTGAAATCTACTGTCCCAAGAGGTTCAAATGGCTTTTCCTTCAATTTAAGGAGAACCCAAGCTAAATTCCACTTAGGAATTAATCTAAGAGTTCTGGGTCTATTTATCGAAAAGTTTCTAACCAACTTCGATAAAGAGACATTAGATCCAATTTGTAAACTATCATGATGTGCATAGGTATCAGATAACATAGATCTATAACCCTTTATAGTAACAGGCTGCAGTTTGATTTCGTCAAACAAGTATACTAGAAAGTTTGCAATGTCTGGTATAGAGGGATCAAATATATCTACAGAATGATCCCTACACCAACGACGAAAAACCTTCCACTTAGCCGCATAGTTTAACGAAGAGGAGGTCCTCCTACAGTTAGAAATCGCGTCCACTGCTCGTCCTGTAAAAAAACGTGAAGGTTGAGACCTTGCGGGTTGTGATGGAGTTGGCGCGATTTCCCCTGCGAAAGAAGATCCTCTCGTGGAGGAAGCTTCCGCGGTAGGTCCCACAACAGACACCTGAGTAGATTTATCCACGGTCTCTGTGGCGACAGAGATGCTACCAACAGAATCTTGCATTGAGATTGTTTTATCTTTAGCAATACTTGTTGAATTAACGGCGCTGGAGGATACGCATATCCTATCATTCCGTCCCAAGGGATCGACAGAGCGTCTACTGCAAATGCTCTTGGATCCGGACACGGAGACACATACGTCTGCAACTGATTGTTGAGATGTGTCGCAAATAAGTCTATCATTGGCCGTTCCCATTGGTAGCAAATCTGATTGAATACTTGTTTGTTGAGAGTCCACTCCGACGGCAACAAGCGACCCTTTCATGAAAGGGAGTCTGCTAGCACATTCAGACGACCCGGTATGTGACGGACCGAAAGAAGAACGTGATGTTCTAACGCAAACAGAAGGATTCTTTCCGTTAGATTGAACAACGGAACTGAATGAGTGCCTCCCTGATTCCGTATATACGCCACTACTGTCGTATTGTCGGATAGGATTTGGACATGAGCATCGTGAATAATGTCCATCCAGTGACGTAACGCAAGCCAAATTGACATCATTTCCTTGATGTTTATGTGCTTGCACAGGAATTGCGGATCCCAAAGACCCTGGCATCTCGAATCCGTTGGGATTAATGATGCACCCCAACCTGTTTGACTGGCATCCGTCATAACGGTAAAACTCGGATCCGGCAACTGCAGCGGAACTCCTTGAGTTAACCACTGAATGTTTGCCCAAGTCTGAATCTCTTGTTTCACTTGATCTGACAAGAGAACGTCTACATCGAGCGAATGAATTTTCACACTCCAATTCTGAGTCAGGAAAATTTGAAGAGGACGTGTGCGTAGCCGCCCCATCGGAATGAGATCCGCGGCGGCTCCGCACAGACCTATCAGTCTCATAAATTCTCTCGCCGTGACTTTGTCTGCGTGCAGACAATAGCGAGCGTAACAACTGACTAATTTCGCTCTGGTTAACGGCAGACGAACGAGATTGTTGTGCGTCTCGAAGCTCATTCCCAGATGAGTGAATGACTTGGACGGCACCAGATCCGACTTCTCCTCGTTTACTATAAAACCGAGACGTCGGAGCAATAGAAGAAGATTCTGAACATCGTTCTGAAGCGTTAACTCGTTGCCGTACCTCTGAAGAATGTCGTCCAGGTAGGCCGACGTTACCGCAGACGAATGAGCTCGGAAGTAGATCATTACCGAGTTCATTACCCAAGTGAAAGCCCAGGGTGCTAGATTCAATCCGAAGCACATCGCCCGGAATTGATACACCACTCCCAGGACTGCAAAGTGTAGATACTTTCGGAATGTCGGATGTACCATGACGTGAAAGTACGCATCTTTGAGATCTATGCTCGTTGCATAATCGTTCACCCGAATACTCGCTCTGACCGATCGAATCGTCTCCATATAAAACTTCGGAGCGACGATCAGCTTGTTTATCCAGCTCAAATCTATGACTGGACGGAACGAGCCGTCTGGTTTCGGAAGGAACTCTCGGTATACCCTGTCCTGCCGTATCGAATTTATTCCTTGCATTAATGAAAGGCAGGTTGAGAGTATTAGCGGACAAGAAACCTGCTTTCCCCGTCCTGGAAGCAAGTTTAAATATAGCGTCGTTCAATAATTCAAATGTTCTAGCAACATTATTGGACTGCGACGGAAACTCAGGAGCGATGTCCCTGAACCGCTCAAAAAATTCAGAGTCCAATGACGCTATAATTCTCTTGTCCGGAAGCGCAGCAGTCTGGCCCGACGGAACAACTTGAGGGAGAAAGTGCCGGATGAAGTCCACGGCAGCTTTATGTTGTTCCGAAAGGGATAGCTCCAAGTCATCCGTATCCCTTTCACCATCCGGTCGGACCTCACGATGTTCCCGGTCGTCCACCCCCGATGCTTCGGCGGAGCATACCGACCCAGCGCCGTCGGATAATTCTCGATCCGACACCGTTTCTGTCGGCTGCTGGGATGCTGCGATAAGCTGTGCTATCTGCACAAGAATGTCCGGCGTCGAGAGCTGCGGAGGCGCAGTCTTTCGCTGCTTCGCCGAGGGCAGCTCCGCATCAGATGGCTCCCGCATACTTTTCCTATGCGAACGTCCGGAGTCCATCGGTCTCGAATCCCTGGCTGCCGGATGGTGTGACCTGGTCGCCGAAGAATCCTTCATCGGCGAAGCTGGTAATATATCGGCGGTCACGCAGCCAAGGTGCGGTCGTGTGCGCTGACGAGAAGAGGAAGCCTTAACAGTCTCTGCGGACTGCTTATACAACGGAGCGTCCCGAGCGACGGACGTATGCTCCGCTAAAGACACATTTTGTACCACAACATCTGGTCCCAGATGTTGTTGTACGAGAGAGGGACCTCTCTCGCTCGCGGCCCGGCCGGACCTGGACGAGCTATGAACCGGACTAAAAGGCTTCCTCCGTTCTCGCTTACTATCCGCCGTCACTGGGTGTGCATCTATTATGTTTATAGTGCTCGCATCACCCAAAATTTCCTCTTGGACCGCATCGGACGAACCCGGCTGCCGAACCATTCGGTGAATGGACGCTACACCGGGCGAGCTAGCGGACGACATTTGTCTAATCTCCATGAGCACTTTTGCCGCTAGCTCTGAATTCATTTGTGACGACGGACGCACACTTGAAGAAGATAACATGGAAACATCACCCTGTTCTGGTTCCTCTGAAATAGAAACTGAGAGAGTAGAGTGACCTTGCAGAGAAAGAGCCGGCATCGCTCTTTCTCCAGAAACAACATATCGTGACACACGTTTCCAATGTTTCTCATCCCAATGTTCACATATAGGACAGGGATTAATGCGAGAACACTGACTACAATTAATACAATGATCATGAAAGTCAGAGGAAGATTTCTTCCTATTACAATTTGAACAACGTCCCTTCATTGTGAAAGAACAACAATAAGTCCTAGTTACTCGCAAAAACCCCTGACACAAAGATACATAATAACATGATCCATTAATAAATGAAAAAACAATTGCAAAACAAAATAATTTTGAAAAAATATTTTTTCAGAGAAGCCCAAGTTGCTGAAAAGTAACGTTGAGCCCTGATGGATCCGATGGCAAAGTGTGGTCAAAAATTTTAAATTTATATAAAATAATTAATGAGACACTTTCGGATAATATAAATGTATCTTATAATGAGATAAACTACCACAAAGGCAAACAGCCCCCCTCAAAAAAGGCTGTTGCCAATGAAAACAAACAGTGTAAACACACTAGAAAACATGACTCCAGGCACTGAAAAAACTGGCCCGGAATCAGTCATCAATTACACTCTATCTGATGCAAAACAGAGACTCCCAGGGGAGAATCTGTAGAACATCAGATGGAAGATGCAGAACACAAACGTTATACACCCATGGGTGAAAACGTAACTATGGGGAAAATAACAGAAAACATTCTGTAACCAAGCAACTCTCCCAGGAAATATTAGAAATGAAATTTCTCAAAAATATGCCAAAAGCATGGGAGAATTGCCAGGGGGGACTTTAGAAGGCTAGGGGAGAGGAAACACTGAATAAGCAGTGCAACAATTAGCAAGAATGACAACAAGAGGCCCATGCCTCGAAAATAGGCAACTTAACATAATTTCATCAAAAAAATTTTAAGTACAGCCCTGATTATTTTTTGCCACTTCTTTTTCCTCTCCTCCTTCTATCCTCCTTAGAATCACATTTTCTCCAAAAATTACGTGTCTGGCATCCTTTAAACTGAGATTTACAAGCACAAAGATCAGTGAGATGTTGACTGATGAAGGGCCAAACAGAGAATGATAATTGGCGCCAATTTCGGGACGACTGCGTCACTGCACATGCGCAGTAGAGGCGTAGTATGGAGGTCCTTTAGGACATGATTTCTTTTTGTTTTGGATGCAAATTTTGGGGATTGGGGGGCAAAATTTGTGTTTGGCCCTGGTTTTGTTAGAGTTAGCACCAGCTAAGTCTGGGTCATTGGTACAGTATAAAAATATAGGCAACTTAACATAATTTCATTAAAAAATTTTAAGTTACAGCCCTGAATATTTTCTGTCACTTTTGCCGCTAGCTCTTCATTTGATTGTGACGACGGAGGCGCACCTTTGGAAGATATCACGGAAACATCACCCTGTTCTTGTTCCTCTGAAATAGAAACTGATAAACTAGAGTGACCCTGCGGAGAAAGGACCGGCATAGCCCTTTCCCCGCTAACAACATACCGTGACACACGTTTCCAATGTTTGTCATCCCAAAATTCACATACTGAACAGGGGTTAGTGCGAGTACACTGACTACAATTTATACAATGATCATGAAAGTCAGAGGAAGATTTCCTCTCATTACAATTTGAACAATATCCTTTCATTGTGAAAAGAAAACAATAAGTACTAGTACTCGCACGAACCCCTGCAAACAAAGATACATAATAACATGATCCATTAACATAGAAAAAATAAATGAAATCAAAAATAATTTTTGAAAAAATATTTTTTCAGCAAAGCCCAAGTTTCTGAAAAGTAACGTTGAGCCCCAATGGATCCCAAGCCTAAGTGTGGACAAAAATTTTAAAAATATTTTAAACAATTAATGCAACACTTACGAATAATAATAATGTATCTTATAATGAATTAAACTAGTACAAAGACAAAAAGTCCCCCTCAACAGAGACTGTTGCCAATGTAAACAAGAAGTGTAAAAACACCAGAAACATGACTCCAGGCACTGAAAATCCTGGCCCGAAATCAGTTACCAATAATACACTATCTGATGCAAAACAGAGACTTCCAGGGAAGAATCTGCAGAACATAAGATGGTAGATGCAGAACACTACGCCTAAACACCCATGGGTGAGAACGTAAACATGGGGAAAAGAACAGAATTCATTCTGTTACCTAGCTAAATCTCCCAAGAAATTTTAGTAATAATATTACTCAAAAATATGCCAAAAGCATGGGAGAATAGCAAGGAGGGATCTAAATGACAAGGAGAGAGGAAACACTGAATAAGCAGTGAAACTTCATAGCAAGAATGACAACAACAGGCCCATGCCTCGAAAATAGGCAACTTAACATAATTTCATTAAAAAATTTTAAGTTACAGCCCTGAATATTTTCTGTCACTCATTTTTCCTCTCCTCCTTCTATATGCACTTTATATCCACCATTTCTCTAATATTTATGTGTCTGGCATCATTTAAACTGAGATTTACAAGCACAAATATCAGTCAGATGTGAACTGATGAAGGGCCAAACAAAGAATGATAATTGGCGCCAATTTCGGGACGTCCTTGACACTGTGCATGCGCAGTGAGGGCAAAGTATGGAGGTCCTTCAGGACATGATTTCTTATGGTTTTAGATGCAAATTTTTGGGATTGGGGGGGCAAAATTTGTGTTTGGCCCTAGAATTTTAAGAGTTAGCACCAGCTAAGTCTGGGTCATTGGTACAGTATAAAAATATGGGAAACATGAAATAATTTTTATAATTATTATAAAGTTACAGCCCTGAACATTGGAAACCACCACTGTTCACTTCCATCATCCATTAACAGCCTTGGATCCACCAATTCTTGCCATGATTTGTGTCTGGCATCCTCCAAAAATAGGCCGATGAAATCGTCAGATGTGTACCCATATGTGCAACTAGTAGAAAGCTGTATGACGGAGGGCCACCCCCGGTTGCCTACATTATGTACACCATACATGGTATGGGTATATATAGAAATGGATTGGAGGAGTACCAAATATGATGGATAAAGGGTTAATATCTCAGGATCAAATGATTAGATTTACATAAAAAAACTATACAGCACAGCACATCAGTAACCTGAATACATATATAAAGTAACATGATAATCAGATTAATATCTTTTGAGTTATTGCGCCAAAGAAATGGATTGGAGTTCCCAATTTGAAGGATAAAGGGTTAATATCACAGGATCAAATTATCAGATTTATACCAAAAACTATACAGCTTGGCACATCAGTAACCTGAACACATATAAGAAGTAACATGACAATCAGATTGATATTTTTTTAGTTATCTCATGCCAAGGGGATTGGAGGAATTTTCAATTTGAAGGATAAAGGGTTAATATCTCAGGATCAAATTATCAGATTTACACCAAAAACTATACAGCTCGGCACATCAGTAACCTGAACACAAATATAAAGTAACTTGACAATCCAAGCAATATTTTTCACGTTATCGAATGCCAAAGAAATGGATACGGACGCCGGATGGACAGGCAGACAGACAGACAGATGGACAGACAAAGGATGGACGAACGACAGATGGCCACCCCGGATGCCGACATTATGTGTACCATACATAGCATGGGTCGACATAAAAAAAGAGATTTTAAAGCACAGATGTCAGATCACTGTTACTGACTTTAGGGCCAAACAAAGAATGATGTTGGTGCCAATTCCGATCTCTTCCTGACTGCTGCGCATGAGCAGATGGTAGAAGTTTGGAGGGCCAGATAGGACTTTTAATTTTTGGTGTTGCATGCAAATTTTGGGGATTGGGGGGGGGGGTCAAAATTTGGGATTGGCCCTTGATAATATCGAGTTTGCACCAGCTAGTCTGGGCCATTGGTTATTAGTATAAAAATATGAAGTCACTCCATTAAGTACTCTAAAAGTTATTCATGAATTAATTTCAAGGTGGACAAATTCTAAGTCCATAAAGGGCAATGACTCTGGAAATAAAATCTCGCATAACACCTGCATTTCACTATGGGTATACAGCAGTAGGATACACTTTCATACCAAATATCAAGTCACTCAACCAAGTACTTTACAAGTTATTCATGACTGAATTTCAGGATGGACGAATGGATGGACGGACAGATGGACAAACAAAATCAAAGTCCATAAAATGCAATAACTCCTACAATAATAAACTACATTACATATGCCTTGTACTGTGGGTAGACATCAATAGGATAGACTTGCACACCAAATATGAAGTCACTCTATTGAGTACTCTGCAAGTTATTCATGAATTTCAAGGGGGACATATTCGAAGTCCATAAAGGGCAATGACTCTGGATATAAAATCTTGCACAACATCTGCATTTCACTATGGGGATACAGCAAAAGGATACACTTGCATATCAAATATCAAGTCACTCAACCAAGTATTTCACAAGTTATTCATGATTGAATTTTGGGATGGAAGCACAGACGGATGGATGGACAAGGCAATTCCTACAGTACACGCCAGGGGGATGAACCAGTGATCACCCATCACCGGGACAATTTTTTATTTTCCTCTCCAAAAACCTGTGGAAACCTGGGATGACCCTGGAACAATATCCCGGCGTCGACCCTGCATCCTGGTGCGTAAAAGATTAGCCCGATTAATCATTAGGTACAGATAATTGCTGTAGGTGAGAACTGTCGGCTTCCAAATAAAACCCGGCGTCGCCACCGCGTTTCGTATTGCGACTATTTGTGGCGAATTTGACACAAGATGTCTGTATCATGTGTGGAATTTTTGCTTGTCGCGTTTCGAGCCATTTCTCTTCGTCAAGAAACAACAAGTAAGAGCATCGAACAGCTGTGGCCTGTGCAAAATTTATACGTTTTGAAGACAAGAGTGGATTTCCCGAAACCACACTGCAGTGGGAACCTACGCCCAGTATTTTGTAAAGGACGTTACGTACGTGTGTTAGGAGAAGACAGAAGTAAAGACGTTTGCTTTCCGAGAATATTAGCCTACTATTAATCGCAGCCGTTCTAATGGGGCAACTGTGGGAGAGGCAGGCCGGTTGAGTCTCGTCAGCATTTAAAAACGCTTTAAAAGATTTTTAAAAAACGATATTATTCAACCTCCATGCAGCGTTTGATCAGAATGAAAATACTGAGATTAAACAGTATAGGCAGCAATCTCACATGCAATTGAAATCGGAAATAAATTAAAAAAATATCGTTACTGACACAATGTTGACATTTGACGCTGCGTGGATCTGAAAAGTTCCAATTTATCGAAACTTCGGCGACATTAAAGTTAACTTTATATATGAAATGGAAACACAAGAACAAGTGTTAAATCCATAACCATAATTCCAAAGAAAACACAGAGTAGGCAACATGTACTTAGAGAAAGCGAAATTCCCCCCCCCCAACCCCCACACACCGTCTCACCACCCCCCCCCCCCCCCCCCCCCTTTCAAATCGACAAAAGTAAAAAATTTTAAACAAAAGTGTGCGGAGATATAAATGGATGTGAACAGATCAACACTATCACAAGAAGAGACCTGGTCTGTGCGGGTAAATCCTCAGCGCATCAAACTGAGAACGAAAAGTATTAAGCCTACAGTCTCAACTCCACCCGTCTTTTATTTTATGGAAATATAGCCTACAGAGTACCTTGCGAAATCCCTGGTAGCTAAAAGAAGCAGAGTATTTCAAGGTCCATCAATGACTGTCCTGAAGGATTCAGTCAGATTAGCCCCCCCTCCCCTCCCCCCAACAAAATTAACGTCCTGCAATATAGTTTGGTGAAGCTATACAGGCCTACTTTGCCCCATTTTCGGTTAAGAGTGAAAATGAAATTATATAGGCTTATTTTTTTTTTTAATTCAGAAAGTGATGGTCCGATTCCTAGGCATATTCAATTATTTTTTAAAAATGATTTCTCGAAAAAACATGTCTGTGGACTCTAAACTGGAACGCGCTTGGGCCAACGAGAGCTCACGACCTGAGCTATAATTAAGTTGCAAACAAAATTTTTTTACAGAAATATCTGTTTAACCTACCATTGAATGCAGCCAAGGGTTAACAAATAATTAAATGATTAAAACTACTTCCATTTTCAAAAGTGGTGTTGGGCAAAAAAAAATGTATCTCA